>CM052968.1:16362257-16962257 GCA_028554685.1 Agrotis ipsilon | reverse complement strand
CTACTCAACTAGTAAGTGCGGTCATAACTCCACTCAATCAAGAGTTCGTTTAATTTCGCAACTCCGTCCTAGTTGTGTAGTGGGCTCTTACTATTACATATAGGGAAGTACTGTCGAGTTTATACATAGCTGTAACACGTGGATATCTAATCTTTGATCATACATAAATGTTTAAACTACATTTCATATTTCCTAACACTATTACGGTTCGCGTTTAATTACACAGCAGACGCATCACAAAACAGAACATACCTAGTAATATTTAATTTTGTTAAATTGAACCCTAAGTGTTCTCAAACTAAATAATAGGATTTCAATGAAATATTATATTCGTGGTAAAAGATTAGGAGATAATTTAAGTTCGAGATAGTTTAACTTAAAGTAGAGAGGTTACAAACTTATGTACAGCTTGGTCATGATTACAGATACACCTAATTTAAGCTGCGTTAAGTAACGATGAGATCCTTAAATTTAGAGGCTATATACGCGATCACTCACAAAATAAATATGTATAGGTCTTAACAAAGTGGTACAGATGTGATAAATGTGTAGAATAATTGTGTAATACTTATATAGGTCATGCTTGACAGTTATTTTACAATTTTACTAATATAACATAAGCGGTTCTTTTTACATTCAGATATTATGTAGTAGGTGTAGGCATTTACTTACATGAGCGATATTTTTAAAATATGTCACTATTATATAATCGGAAAAGTATTGCGGTTTAGAATAAGGAAGTTCATCTTTCAGCAAAATAAAAAGAACCTTATATTTCAATTACAACTGGCATGCTTTGGCAGTTTATAAATAAAATGGCTGTGACTGGGAAAAAAGCGAAGTGAATTAACAATCAATTGCCCTGACTGTATAGCACATTTAAAAAAATTACTTAAAAAGAGGCACAGGCACACATTACTATTAAATACTTAAGTATATCACATTGGACGCGGCGAACTCAGCTGGTCGTGCACTCAACTACTTTGATAACAGTCTCACAACCAAACCTGGGGTTAGTAAATAAATACATCAAAATAAAACACCGATATGCACCGTTCATTACAGTCCTTCCTTACACATTGACTGACGCATTTGCCTGAACATCTGATAGCTGACAGATCTTACGAACTGCTCCAGTCAACGTTATACGTTTCAAAGAGGAAGAGGGAGGACCCGAGGTATTTGTTGTAAAAGCAAAGCATACGTACTGGGGTCGTATCAATCGGAAAATATAAACATATTGGAAACATTGTATCAAAATTATATCAGTAATCAGACGTGACCAATTCCTGTATCGACATATTGGCAGTTAAAACATTCAGTTATCCATATTTCTGTTCATTATTCATATCAAACTATAACCTGGTTATCTGAATTTTGTTTTTCGACATCGGCCTTCCTTATAACACAACATGGTTTCATAAAATTTCGACAAACTGTAAGTTGTAAGGTTTAATGCGCCGTTTCGTGTACTTAATGTAAAATATAATATTGCTCGATAAAAGGCTCGTATATAAAATTATGACTAATGAGTATCGATGCACTAACCGCTAAACATAGCAATAAAAATGCCATCCACGTCGACCGTCACACGATCGACTCACTAGCAACTAAAACTAATAATTATTACGAAAAATGTAGCACTACATTTACATACTAATGTCTAATGTACAATTGCTATGTACAAATCAATATACATAAAAAGTATGTATGTATGTTCCTAATACATAATTACACAGTTGCCAGAAACTTGGAAAACAATCTTGAAACTTTTTGTTGAGGTTTACGAGGACAATCGGAGTGGAGAACGAACGAGGAGCGTGTTAACTTCATTTATACTTGATGTTCGACGTCACAGCCACACGCCGCGTGACACGCACTTGACACAAGCCATGTACACTACATTTATGAATAATGGGAAATGCCGCCCTTACGTAAATACTTGTGTCTTTAAAACGCATCCACTTCCTCCGTATGTATTACTTGTTAACGAATAAATAATACTACAACTACATAATAAATGGTAAGCGCGTACTAATCTCACGTCGACGCACACTCGGCACCTTTTGAAGGTAGCAAACACATAATATGTAATTGTTCTAATAAAACAAGTCTAGTAACAAATAATACTGTTATAAACATTTAGAATTTAGACGTCAACGTAAACAATTGACTTAGGTAACATTCATATCGCACGAGCCGAAATATACTAAACATAAAACAATGTTACTTTGTACCCAATATGGCAAATAAGTAGTCGCTAATAATATTACTTGTTTTATCATTGAACTAGGATTGCTATTAACTCTCTAATATACTTCTTGTACTTATTACATTAATATTATTTAACTAACGTCTAACACTTTCAAGAATTTTCAAAATTCAAAAACGAAATTTCTACTTTTTGGCGTAATTTCAACAAATGGAATGATATTAAATAATGAAACATTTTGGTCTCACTAACACATCCAATTATTATCTTCATCTTAATTGTCGTCTCAAAGTTTTACTAATCAATAAATATATTCGCTAGGACTAACGTTCGATCGTCACTCACTAGCGGGCGGGCCTCGCGGTGAGTGAGCTGCCGGGTCGTGCGTCGCTCAGGTGTTCCCGTGCGCGGTGAGCGGCTCCGCGCTGTGCTCGGTGCGGTAGTCGGGCTCCGAGCTGTTCCGCTGCAGCGCCTGCAGCTCGGCGCGCGCCGCCGCGTCCGGCACGCTGCGCCAGCGCAGGCGGCGCGCGCGCACGGCGTACGTCGCCTCCTCGAAGCCCGAGCGCAGCCCCAGCACGATGCTCAGCGCCGACGCGTCCTGTCCGTGGCATCCGGAGTACCGATACTGCGGCTTCTTGTCGAACCGGCACCCCACCGATTGTGCACCTGAATGATGAATAAACACGGTTTTATTAACCGGTGCTCTACACAGGTGCGGATGTATTAGTAACAGCTTATTTGGCAGAGATCCATATTATGTAGAATCTTGTACGTAGTACTCACCTATGGGCATGATGCAGTCGAGTGTGAGCGCGCACTGGATCCAGGGGCGCATGATGTCGAGCACGGCGGGCTTGTTGGCGAGCACGAGCCGCGTGACATCCATCATCTGAACGAACAGGAAGTCGTCGATGGTGGCGTGGAAGTAGTGGAACATGCGCGGGTGTGTGAGAGACGTGACGGCAGCGCGGCGCGGCCACGCCAGCACGCCGCCGCCCGCGGCCGCGCGCGCCCACAGCGCTGCCAGCTCGGCCGGCGTGCCCGTCCAGCGCTGGGACGCTTCGCAGAACACCACACCGCCCACACGGCTCAGTGCATGCTGTGAACATCACACGACATACTCAACGTGATAAAAATCAAAATACATCGACCCAATTTCACCAAACTCTTTGTGATTAGAAAATACATCGGCATCGGTATAAAATTGATAATACATGAGCTAATAAACAACGTATATGTATCCAGTCGCAAGAGATAGCATAGCTTCACAATGTAGGTCACAATTAAAAAATGCAGGCAATTAGTATGAAAGCCTCGGTTTAGCACAGTTTCGCCGCGTTTTGTTAGTCTTTGTTCTTCAAAGTAAAGTTGCGCCGGTTCATTTATACACGTCAGTAGTCGGGAGAGACGAACGACATTTATTATCTCAGACTACAGAAAAATCTAGCTCAGGGACTATACAAGTATTTCAGTGAAGTTCAATTATCATATTTTTACGCTAAATCTGAATACAAAAGTCTGTATTTCGGCACACCCAGCGATGCCAAGTCTATGGTCTATCTATATCTATAGCCCAAGATTTATCATATCCCAAAAAAAATAACCTAAACAATGTAATCAATATCACCGAGGCCGAGGTATAGCGGAAGAAACATGGACAATATACTTTTCCAGACACAGATCATCTAAATATTTCCAGTCCTATCGAAACAATGGCGTAGCGAGATCTAATGCAGAGAAGGGCAAAATGTATCAGCGAGCCCCTTTTATTTCAGGACTTTTTTTATAAAATTGCGTTCTGATATCAAATACAAATAAAACATACCCAATGTTTTTAGGGTTCCGTGCAGAAAGAGAAAAATTGGAAACAATTACTGTAAGACTCAGCTGTCCGCCTGCGTTTCCGTGTCTTATTTAATCCTTTACAGTTGCTTGCCGGGGTCGCGGGACTTATTTCATTACCGTGACCCCGGAACATAAATGGCTATTGAAGGACACCGTGTATTTTAGTCAGTACAAGACTGACAGCAGGGTGGAAGGAAACATTTGTTGATTTAGCCACGTAAAAAAAATCCTTTACAGTTACACAGTTGATTGTTTACAGATAGTTATTTCTGTGGCCGCTATAATAACGGGGCTCCCACACAACAATCATGATTTTTAGCCGGTTTTAATAATAATTAACGGAACCCTCAGGTCGGTTTTTGGGCCCGCTTAGTCCCCGTCGCAACCCTAATGACGCCACTGTAGCGATGAGCATATTGTAAATACAATATATCATTAAACTGCTGTCTGCTGCCAGTGACACCAGCTTATCAGACTGACATAAAACATTCATCTTCACATTGAATAAACAATACAAACGATATCGATCATTTTTTATCGGCGCCCGTGGCAAGTACCGGCAAGCTAGACGTCGCAACGCAACTCCAGTTATTTCGAGAGCACTTATAGCTAGACAAAAACTCAACTAGCTACCTTGCATCACAAATCATAAAACTAATGAGTCGGAACACGTGTGCCGAATACACGAATATCACGCCGACGGGTTAGAGCAATCGTTGAGATCCCGGATTCCTGTATTTATGACAAACAGACGTGGTTGAGTGCTTGCATGTGGCGGCCGGACGCCCGAATACTTGCACTAGAAGCGAAAGCTATACACAGAATGATGTGCAGAAAAAACTTTGTTTTTAATAGCAATCTAAGCTGAACGTCACCAAAAACAATTTATTTCCTTTATAGCGTTTTACACTAACTACTACTGACTAACGAATAACCGTGACTCCGGAACGTAAAGGGCTATTGGACACCGTGGATTTAGTCAGTACGAGTCTGACAGTCCCTCTGCTCTGGGTGGGAGGACTCATTTGATGACTTCACCACGAAAAAAAAATGTGGCAGCGCCTTCAATTAATCAGGGAAAATAGACGACATGTGACTGTGACTTTTCTGGACCGTATACAGTTGGGTAATTTTACACAAACTCTAATTTTGTTCAGCGATGCTATACTTACTTTCATTTTATATGTATTAGTTTAAACTGTGACAACATTGTTAGTCCGTGCTGCGTGCACCAAGGAAATAAACTGACCAATGAAATAATCAAAGGTCATGCAAAATATTTTGAGAATGTATAAATTATGTGTTCCGACAATTAAGCGGAAACGCCGCCGGCCGACATACAACTACTAACCGTATACCAGTTAATTTATGCCTCCGAAGTAATTAAAAGGTTTACCGACGGAAATGAAAAACGAGACATAAAATCTATATACAATTACTGAACGCAAGCAAGAACTGAGAGTGCTGGCGTATCGTATTCTGCCTTCCGATCTCGGATAGTAATCCAATATCCTCGTTGGGGTAATGTAGTTGGCTGCCAACTAATTAATGCACGAGCAGATTTCCTGTGTGCTCTTTATAAGTCCATTCATTGAACACAAATAATTATCATTTCTGTTGTTGTTAAATATAGTGTTCATGAACTAAGGCAACCATTGAGTAAACTTTTTTAATGTCAGCGTAAACGAGCAATAAGACTTTATAAAATCTAGGAATGTAAGACCTTGATTTCATTTAGCTCAGTGTGCCGTAGTCTCAATTCGACAACACTACTTAAATAAATAGAACTCCCAAAATACGAGCGTGCAGTGACCCAGACAAGCAGACGACACATAGATGGAACGTCACGGTCACACCCATGACCAGGGGCCCAGGGCCTCAGGGCTGTCCCGCTCGATGGAACCACTAATCGTTTACTGCGTGCCATTGCGTGACGGGATACGCTTTATGTCGATAATGAGGTAACAAAAGCACTTTGTTCGATATCTATCGTGCTTCCTCGACGAATTGAAAACGTAGTCGATATTTGGTTTCCAAAAACTTCCATTGAAAGCAATATTCCCGGAAGTTTCATTATGGCGCTATTGTGGCTGACACACTCGGGAGCGCAATTATACTCGTACTCAACAGAACCCTGTCTTTCCTTGATAGACGCTTCATTTTTATTACCTTTTAGGGTTACACTAGAAGAGCTATTTGAGTCAACGAGCCCGGCTCTTTAGGAAACAGCCGATTATCGTCCACTTTCCTAAATAAATACGTAGGAGTGAGCCGACAAAATGAACCTAGACGACGACTATTACAAATTCCAACACAATCTAGTATTCACCTACTTTCAAATAAAATTGCTTTTTATTTTTTGGCACCTAACGTTATAATGTTTAGTAAGCTGAGGAAATAATCGTTATCCTACGTAGACTGACTGAGGAATGCTATATCAGTTCGGGATGAGCTCCATCGTTCACACGTGGCCTCGCTGTACTCGCTGTTGATAACGTGCCGGCATTTTAACTGCTGGTAGACAATAGACCGATTAGCAATTATTAATATCCAATGCGTAAATGTATGTCGCGACATTACCTATGCGTTGTATGAGTATATTCAACAAGTGTAAAAACTAAGTACTTTATACCCGACTGCGCTAGAAGGAGGGTTCTGTTTTTCGAGTGTATGCACATAATATATTTCTTTGGCACGCTCCGTAGTCTAACCCGTTTAATACCCGCAAGTGAGTCGGAAATAATTATGTATGAGAACTGGCTATCAGGAAAAACTTATCGTATCCTATGTCCTAACAAAGGTTGTGGACCGTGTGCGAAATTTTATCTCAATCCGTCCGGTGTTGAGAGTCTAAAGGTATCAGACAGACAGAGTGACCTAATATTTATAACATAAGTAAAGTATGTTTGGATAATGGATATGGATTTTGGCTATTAAAAAAGCCATTTGGCAGCTTTCAGGCACAACTGTGGCAGTAATTTGGACAACATGTTCCCCATCGGGCAGCGGGTCGCGCGTCCAATTATGAAGACATGACCGATATCCATAATTTCGCGGCGTTGAGTATGTATCAGAATTTTGTATGGAATCTATCTGATGTATTGATTCCGATATTAACATGTCAAGTATTCATGACATTCAAGGTAACTTCAAGCAAAAGTTACAAGGCTTATCTTAAGGATATAGGTGTAAATGAGGAGTGGCCTCATCATTTGCATTGGACTCACAAAACAATATACTGGTTAACGAACTTCGCGAGTCCTCGACTACGCAGGCACAGCTCTCAAGGAACTGATGACAGCTTTGAGACAGATCTGTATCTTTTTTATTCAACTCTACATCATGTCAGTTGTTAATAGGACATTGTTACTTTACAAGAACGAGGGCTATTTTTGGCACTAAATAATCATGCTATTATTGTGCATAATTTCATTTAATTCATCAATCAATTTCATTTAATTACATTTTCGCAAACAATCCATTTTGCTGCTTCGCGCGTCATTAGAAAATTTACCTTCTAGGAAGAAATAAGTAGATTAAAATTTGTAGACAGTCTACATAATATCGGTGTGGTGCGGCAACGCTGGAATGTATGATATAGAAGCGACTAACGTCAAGGACGGGCAGGACAGGCATGCGGCACCGCACTCGTGTATCAACTGAACACGACATTTGTAAATTAATATTTGCTAAAGCGTATTGTACGAACCGTGGAAATTTACGCTCACGACTACTTGAGGTCGGCTTTCAGGAACAAATTACCGTCAGTAGTACATAAATATAAATTGCTCGAAAGGGCAGCAAACTACTGGAATGTCAGCTAAACAGATGTTTGGAGGAAGCGGACATGCCAAATTATTTATTAATAATTAACAAATTGAGAAAAGAGTTTTTTTATATATTATTTGATTCAAAACTTGGCCACTTCCACCTGGAGAAGTTACCAGTAAAAGTTTAAGCTCTGGAGGTTTGGGAGTCAGGGGACACGGTGGCACAAAATGATGATGACTGTCGAGCAGAATAGCTTTACGTTAAGCCATGCTTGCCGAGGTTGGACTATGGTTAGATGACATATCTGTCATAGCGAGTTTCCTCCGTGCCTCGGAAAGCAGGTAAAGCCGTTGATGCCGGCTGTCATCTGTAGATCTTTGACAGTTGTTACTGTTAGTCAGAAGCTCATTACTCTGACAACCAGTCTTACCATGGGGTATCGTATTACCCAGTTCCTGTTTTGTGGAGGTGGGAGGCAGTTGCTCCATGTAAAATACTGATATTCAGCTGAATGATCATATCGACTGGAAACCGACCCCAATATAGTTGGGAAAAGGCTAGGCGGATGATGACAGCAGAATAGCCTGTGCTACGAAGAATTAAGCAAGTAGTAGCTAGAGATGTAAGAAGCTTCTTTGGAAACTGCACTTCTTGTGACCTGACAGATCCGTTATTGCGCAGAATAGAGTGAACACAATACCATAGTATCTGACGATACGACTTGCGCTCAGAACAAACCAAGCATTGTTAGTAATTCACAGGTCGCAGTGAAAAATTGCGAAGAGTCTGCACACACAAAGTAGTTTTATTGCGCTGTAATCATCAATAATAATTACATCGGCGCAGTGAATTTGTTCGTATCTTATCTGCTGGAGTGTTGACAGTGGTAGGCGCCCGCACCACCGTGCATCGTGCATCCGACACGTATCACTCATGTACTCAGGCGCTCCTTGAAGCTGGGCGCGTGCTATAAGTATTTAGTGCCAAATAGGGCGTTATCAATTTCCTTAACTAAACAAGAATACGCAATCACGCAATGACTACATAGTATCAACCGGAATGCCTGACCCTGTTTGTTTCGTCATGTTGTGCCAAATCTAAAAAGAGTCGATTTTGTACGTGGATTCCAGCCGTTTTCGTCAGCACAACACTGTAAATTTCAACAACTAAAGGCGTCCGTAATACGAAATATCAAGTGTGTGATCGCACAACGTCGTTGCGAGATCATCTCTAAAGCGCCGTGACCTTTTAAATGATTCCATAATTATCGAAAGTACTTGCATCCTGCACTAATCTAACCCTTAACCTCCACTAACATACTGTTAATTCAACAAAAACGTTTGTTCTAATACAATTGACCTACAGGTTAGCTAGCTCGTGGACAAAGTTTCTGCTGGATAGGGTTACCTTCATTTTATCTCATTAAGCAGTCCCAGAAAAAATAATTCGGATACTCTCTGGAGTAACATTAAGACCTCGTCCAAGGGCACGCGGTGTGCATTTGTTCGTCAATTCGTTAGATGGTATGAGGCCTAATGCAAAAAGATCCAATTCTGAGGAAAACAGATCAAAATTGATGTTAAGCTTCGAAGAGTTTCAGTTAGAATATGCAGATGAATCATCATTCAGGGTCGTTGACGCCGTTGTCCTAGCTAACAGAACTGGCTCATTGCCTGCCAAATGGTCTTAGCGTTGTGTAATTGAACGTTCAGTAAAGCCCCCGTTGTTTTCACATTACCATTTAACAATTTCAGGAAACATTTTAGAGTAGGAAATCTCATGCGTTTTAAAGTCGTCGAGCCATTTGCTGTAAGCTGTAACATCAAGTGGTCGGCAGACGTGTTACGTGCGCCTGTCGGTAACATGGAAATGGAAACTGTGGGAGACGGCGAGCGTCGCACCACCCGCCGAGTATGACGTGTCTTCAGCTAGTGCCGCAGTGCCGCTAAATACACAACACGGCTTATTATGCCGGTTGGCTGTTAAGGCTCGCTTTGATTTCTTTGTGTCGTGTGAATTTACATTCACAACTGGAGCTACCATTTTCACTATTATTGCTTAAAATTTGCCCAAGAGAGTCATGCATGTGAGGTAAGTGTTGAATGTCCTTTATTTGGACGGATCATCTTGGTAATCATGCCTTATAGCCTAAATCATGCCTATATCTACAGCAGGGCATTTTTGAATATTTAGAACAAGGCAATGACCAATTATGACGCACGGAGATGGTAGCCTCCAGATACGAAGTATGCTAATAAGGATAAGCAGTGCTAACATAATAAAGCCGTTATCTCCACGTATCTCAGCGAAGGATAAGAGGATTTTCAGGAGTGTTTTGAATAAATTACCAACAAAAACATGACGTCATACATATGTTGTACACACACTAAAGGTCAAATCGACTGAGTTCAAGGTATCTGTCAAAAAACTTGAAATCAATAACTGACGCTGTAATCCTATATGTACCGAGCTAATTATGTAACTAAGTCAGTAGTATTTTTTAAATAACAGAATAGTCCTCAAAATGAAACAGAAACCTTGCCACATGTATCTGTGTGATGATTAATGAAAGATACTATGTAATTACATGAACTTGAGCCGACCGCAGCGATTCAAATAAAAACATTAAAACTCTTTGACGTAAAACTGTTATTGTTGTGGCGGAAATGCAGAGTTACACGTGAACTGCTTAATAATGCACAATTCCAGTATAATCTACGCATAAATGTGATAAATATTCAAAGTTAAATGAGAAGTTTATTTAGGGAAAACCATATATAACTTGAGACTTGAGTGACACACTCAAGTTACGTAGATGTTGACTGGAAGGGGGTCTCTAAATTATTACTGGTATAATAAAAGTGTTATTGCCAAGTTTGATGAAAATCCGATGTACGAGACTCCTGTTTAGTCAAAAAAAACTAACGCTATCTGACCGTGTCGGACTAAGATATTACAATCGAAATATTCCACTTCTTTCGAAATTTCTTGGTATGACTGGGCATTGCACACAATCCCTGGTTGAAAGAAAAATGAAGGATGGCAAAACCTAATATTTCTACAAAGCAAAGAGCAACTGAAGTTATGTAGGGTTGTTTCGCCGGTTTCGCGACCAACTTCAGTAGGCGACCATTTGACGGACTAAGTTTCTTTAAATCAAGAAAATAGTATTTGTAGAGGTAACATACTTAAAAAATAAATCTAACGTGCTTGCTAAGTAATTATGAAATAAGAATTTGCAAAGTTTGAAACAAATGGGTTAACCCAGAGCCGAAAAAAAATTGTTAAATGCGCGTCTTGATTCCGCGGTGAGCGGACGTAGCGCGAGTTGAAAAAAAAATAACACGGCGCGCGGCGCTCAAAGGTAAGTTTTAATACTTATTTCATGTTTTACACACCAGTTACCATGTTAAATTGTAAAATCCATAAGTATGGGTTATAATTTAGTTGTTTTTTGCATTTTTTAAACTTATTTTTAAGATAAAATCAAGTGGTCGGTAACCGAAATGCTTATTTATCGAAAACGTTAGATAGCGACCACATGGTCGCAAACCGACGAGATCAGCAATATTTCGTTTTTACTAATATCTTCCTAATGCTTCATACAGGACTGTTACAATTTTGAATGTAGTATTGTAAAAGTTTTTCTTTGTAGTTCTTTGGTAAGCGACCACCAGTTTCTTTGTAAGAAGTTTGTTTAATTTGCCTACGAAATTGGGCGCTAAACAGGTCGTAAACCAAAGTTAGCGAAATAAATACATTGGTTTCCGGCCACCATAATTTAGTATGAGAGAAATAACGGCCGCTAACAGAAATAAGTATGAAAATTCATTGAGTATGCGACCACTTTGAATTTCTTCAGTTATTTAAATGTCCGTTTCATAATTATTTGTTGTAGATACCTCATCATCTCAGCCATACGACGTCCACTGCTGAACATGGGCCTCCCCATTAGATCTCCACGTATGGCCGGTTGGAAGCGACCTGCATCCAGTGTCTTCAGTAACCGGGCAGTAAACAGTTTCGGGGAGATAACATCCCTCTTACGCCTCTTCTCAATGGAATCGCCTTCGTACTCTGCTCCTGTACTCGGACCGACATGGTGGCGTTATGATACAGACACATCAACACTTTGTTGTACCGATAGTCAATACGGCATCGCTGGAGTGACTCAAGTACCGCCCATGTTTCCACCGATGCGATGGCTTTCTCATAGTCCACAAACGCTAAGCATAATGGCAAGTTATACACTTCGGTCTTCTGTATAACTTGCCGCAGCGTATGGATGTCGTCTATGGTACTAGAGCCTCTTCGGAAACCGGCTTGTTCGGGAGGCTGGAAGTCATCAAGTCTGTGTTGGAGACGGTTCGTCATAACCCTCGAAAACAGCTTATAAACATGACTCATAAGCGTGATGAGTCTGTAGTTCTTCAATAGGCCCTTAACTTTTTTTGGAGAACAGCACCACCTCACCTCTGCTCCATGCTTCTACATATTATGGATATTGTTTGACAAATGATTTTTGATTCTACTACAACTATGACTACGTCTCTACAAACTGTAAGAAAATTAATTATTAATTATTTTTTTCTTATTAATTATAAGAAAACATTACGCAAAATGATTACCATTTCTGTTTTTATTAAATTAAAATATTTTTAAAGCGATTATAATTGTTTTATTGGCATATTTTTCATATTATAATAGTGGTCGCAAACCAGCACACTGGTGGTCATAAACTGATAAAAATGGTCGCAAACTGACGTTTTCGCTATATTTTCACTTTTTCAGCATTTTATAAATATTTTTGTATCAAAGTGTTTTATTTTATGTTTTGTATCCAAACTACATTATATTTGGGACAAATTCACATTAACATAAACTATTTTGCGTGAACACAACATTTTTTTTTCCTCGTCTTAAGTGGGCAACTCAGCTAACTGGTCGCTAACCGGCGCAATCACCCTATAATTTTATTGCAGCTTCCATAGCGACCACAAAACTACCGCATAGCTCCATGATTAGGCGTAGGTAGCAAGTGGGCCTCCTTACAATCAGTTCAGTAACTGTAGCACCTCACTATCAGGTTTAATCAACCCATTGTATCGCCTGACTCTGACGGACTAAATGCGTTAAACAAAAAACTGCAAGGTCATAGACTAACAGGAAAACTATTTCTGTTGCCCATTACGAGCGGCTATGTCGGTATTTTTGGCGACAATCCTAACATTCGGTTATTAACAAAGAAAACTGTCGATGGCTGCAATGTAGCCAATCGGCAAACTCAAGCTATCCTATCGTTGGATATAAATATTGATGAGTGGCAAAATCTATTTGAGGAATTATTTTTATAAACTCGGCGGCCAATATTTTACGTCTGAGCTATAATCTGTTCCTAGCTAGCCATTGGCAAAGCGGATTCCTTTGGGGCTTTAATATGACGAATGACCACATCAGTAGGTGACAGCAATAAATGCTGCCACTTAATGGTGTTGTCACTTTGTCAGTCGTCAGTTTTTTTAAACTCACCTGTATAACGAGCGGTCGCACAGCATGAATGCTTTCGTCGCTGACGTGTGACGGGAACGCATCCAGGTCCAGGTCGATGATGGCACATTTCGAGGAGTTGCAGTAGTTGGACACCTGCGACAAACACACTGATGACTGATGGCTCCTTTGACGAAAGATTAATGTGTTAAGAGTAGAGCATTTGGGTCATTTGGCTGCGTTAGAGATGGCAGTGCTGAAAGCCGATAGTTGTTTATGGATATACCCATCACTGATCTATCGCTAACATTCTAAATGCTTGTTTTTTTGTGACTGGTTTTTAAGGTTCCGCAGTCTGTAGGGAACAGGAGCCGGTAAAATCTGCCTCGCCTGTATGAGGTTTAAATTAAGAAATAAGTTCGTACTCACCACAGCCAAAGAATAGGGCTTTAATCCTAGATTGTAGAGCAGCACGGTGTAGGGCAGCTTGGCAGCGGCGCGCACGAAGCTGACGGCCTGCGCGTGCGAGTCGCCGCGCGCGTACGTCACGAGCGCCGGCGTGGTGGTGTTGTGCCACAGCTCCTGGCGTCCGTCCAGCCCCAGCAGCCGCGAGTACTGCTCCTCCTGCACCAGGTGGTTCTCCTCCACATCGCGTAGGTTCTCCTGCTGAGACAACGACGCCTGTTGCATGGTAAATCTCATTTTAATTATTTTACGTAAAGAATTGTGAAAAAGGTTTTTAGGTATGCTGTAGAGAAACTTTAATTGTTACATTTAGCCTATTAGGCTATTTAAGTGAAAAATATAATAAGTCCGTCAGGGTATCAAAAAATATTTGAACCAGTTCTTCAGCCAGTAAAACAGTACAACTTCACTTCTACTAAGAAATAGAGGCCTCGCAATGCTGATGTCGTGTCGTTTAGGTCTAGCGCCTCCACTGCTCGCGGAACAGAATGAGTGAGATGACTTGGGAGAAACCATCAACAAACGAAAGCCAAACTACAAGGGGGACCTTTTCAAGTCATATTTTTCGTACTGAAAGATTAGAACCTCGCAGATGCGCCTTGCGTCCTAGATTCGGTCTTGTTACGCCACTGCTCATGTTTTGTTCTATTTCTGAGGTTGAAAACTAGTACTTCAGCAAAAATTTCTTAAAATGGTCTTAATTTTACGGAAAAGTGGCCCAACAATCTGCAATAGCAGCAAAACAGTGACTCTTATCACAACAATACAAATCAGAAGACATAATCAAATTGATTATCATAATAGGCATACTTGAAAATAATTTATTTTTATTATGCCATTCAACTATTAATTTATATTGTTCAATAAATTTAGTTTATCTGATTTATTTTAAATCATGTGTTTTTATAAGTACCTACTGGAGCACAAACAGCTATCTTAAATGGATAACAATTGTATTTATAATACAAAAACAAAGACTTTATAGTAGGTTCTCCTTAGTAAAAATAGAACAAGGATCCTACTTAATCATTCAATAATTCTATGTTTATAATACATATTAGAGGTTTTAGTAATAGTACAATGGAACCCTATGAGGGCTTTTTGTCAGAACTGCCTAAATCCCATAGAAGAAGGAAAAATATCGTTAATAAAGCAACTAGTTTTGTTACACTATTAATACAAAGTTCATCATCATCATCCTGCCCTTATCACAATTTAATTTTTGAAGTTTGAAGCCAGAATTGTATTAAAATTTGAAGTTATGAACCAGCCCTGGATATACTATTGTATGAATATGCAAAAATTGGTTGATGGAAAGTAAACTGAGAAGATCTGCAGGAACACACAGACAGACACCAAGTATGTAACTGATATATCACCGTCATCAGGCGTTATAGATAGGTTCAACATCAACTTCACACAGGTTCAAATTATTTATTACTGCAGGTATAATTTTCCAAAACTTTCTTATATAAAAAGTATCATGAAAATGACCAATGCAACAAAATAAATTATAACAATTAAGTTTGGTTTAAGCATTTGGAAGTTATTTTGTGTTCAGACAGTCTTATGTATTTGAAAGTTTAACGGCTCCACTTTGCAAAGACTGGTGTCAATATATAAGCTGTCCTATGTTTTGTTTAGCAGTTCAGTTTGGTTGAATGTTTGTCAGAACACAAAACATTGAGAAACTTGAGTTTACAAGAAAAATATCCTAAAGTTTGAAGATAATTTAGATTCAAAAGGGATAGGTGAAATGATCTTGAATTTTTTACCATTAGAGTGTTTCAGTTTGAGTTCTGTGTGGTTGACCCTGACTTTAAATATGTCATTGACCTCATTATTGCTTAAAAACAAGGCTTGACATATCACATGAAATTCCTCACCATTAATTCTACCACTATCAGGCTAATACTTATTCCTTTTAGATTCATATAAAATTCTTTTAAATCTAGGGCCTATTCTAGAATAAAAAATGTCTTTGTGAAGCGCTTCCTGTTTAGCTTCATCAGCAAGGTAGCCAGCTCCTGCATAGTAGCAAAAATATCTAAATGTTATTTATTATGTATTTTCATCACAACTTTAATATATTATTTTTTTATGTACACATTTTTAAAATATAAATATTGAATTGTCTGACATTCGAAGTAGTTCTGAAATCTGTTATGAAAGTTTATATGTTTGTTCTAGCTTTTTTTAGTGTGATATCTCTATAAATATCAAATGAGTCATGAGATGCCCTGACAACACTTAAAAAATATTCAATAAAACATTGTTACTGTTTCTTCATAAGTGTAAAAAATCAACACAAATCTTTACTGAAGTAGTTAGTATAGACAAAGATAATATAATACTGTAGAGATAAAAATCTTCGTTCAAATTTGAATATCCACTTCAGTGGATACTCATTGAAATCCATTGTCTGGAGGAAAACTATGAAACTGTAAAAAATGTGCAACAAACCAAAGAGACGCAGGTGCCAGGTTAAGATATATTCAATGGCTATATAGAATAATTCATCCTACAGTTTGTTTTAAGGGCACTTCTAGCATGAACAAAAAACACAAATAAGTTGGGACTTATACATCAGAAAAATTTTGGTTGCTTTACAAACCTGAAAATCTTTTATGTGCTGATGTGTTTGCGTGACAATGCTCTGGATGGATTGCGGCGGCTGCGAGTGGAATACTATCAGAAATATACTTATTGCAAACACCGACGTCGAAAACAGCAAAAAACTCTTAGTTTTCATTTTGTCCGCACATTATCACACACTGCATTCAACTTCAAACATTGTTTCCACCACTCTCACGCTTATCATACGGTCCGGAGCTCCCATTAATCCGGCTAAATCATTTTCGAAATTGTTCTCTCACAAAATAAAAGAAATCAATATCAATGACACGAGTCACCGCAAACCCACACGCGGCTGAACTAAATTACAGGTACGCACATGCTAAATTTAACTAAATGTTCCACACAATAATTTATTTACGCGGATGCCGCTTTTTAATCATTTCATGTTGTGTATTTTGTTATAGTCGAAAAAGCAGTCGCTCTGCTCGAAAAAGCGTTCGATTGTCTTCCTTGCCTTTGTATGACAGCTGTCATTTTGTTTTAAAATTATTTTTGGCATAGCACCCGATCGTTTGCACCCATCCATGGACTTCTTAACACACACAGGGGCTCCCAAACTTTTTCAGTTGGCATTATATTGGTATTATGCAATGTGAAGTACAGGCTTCTGTAAATAAATGTCATATTAGGCACTGCATCTCACTGCATCCACTACAATATGACTGTTTTGCATTCCAACAAAACAGGTATTATGTGTTGAATAAGACACACGGTGCTGGGTTGAAGAATGCTGTTGTAAATTCGCCATAAAATGATTATTCGTGGTTAAAAACTTACCAAATTGTCCATGGTACTATACCTGTCTCCTTCTTTCACCAGCGTGCATCCTTTTCTCCCCGTGAAAGATGCTTTGACAGTGACGCTGTCAACTTCATAGAGTCTTCAAGGTACCAGCAAGAGACTTGCTCCAGCACCGTGTGTCTTATTCAACACATAATACCTGTTTTGTTGGAATGCAAAACAGTCATATTATGTGCTTTCCTAAGACACACGGTGCTGGGTTGAAGACCTGTTTGGTATCTGCTGGTGATAAATACAAACGCTATGATGATGAATTATAATACTGTTTTAAGGCATAAATAGGTTTGAAGAAAGTTTTTAAGACCCTTCATAAGATCTTACTGTAACAAAATTTGTAATGTTCCTTTCTGATTAGTAACTTCTTCAGAAATCAAAATAGTAATTAATCGATAGAGGTACCTGGTACAAGGAGATAATTCTAAATTAAATCTTTTTCCAGTAATAGGATAAAGTTATGTCCTTTAAAGGTATAACCAATGACGACAAATATTTATAAATCTAACTGCAATAAATAAGCCTTGGAATTGGTGTCATCAATCTTGTTTACTGGTTGACAGTAAAACTTCTGATACATTTTATAACTCTATCAATTTTCCCTGTCAAGTATTGCTTGAACAAGAGTAGCTTCTTGAGACTATAATAGCTGACTTGTTATAACTGCCCAGTGGGACTCTTATATTAGGAACTTTAAAAGTAATGCTATGTTCCCAACTTGTGAAGCTGGCTTTAATTTTCTTGATAGAGGAATAAATTTGTGACTTTGTTGTCTGTGCTTTCTCTATTTTCCGACAGTTCTAACAGGGTAGACAGGTATCGATGTTTCCGCAACAAACGAACCTTAATGTCTGTGTGATTTTGATTCTGTTTATATACCAAAATATTGGACAAAGACTGATTTCATATTTGATAGAAGTAAGATCTTCAGGGCTATTTTCTAATAATCTCGATCTGATGTGAGATCCTGAGATTGCACGAGATCAAGAATTCTATAACTTGAGGGTAGCAATAATATTAGAGCTATTCGCCTAGCTATCTCAAACGAAGAACCTGGATATGCAGAGTTCTTTAGTCAAATAATAAAATAAAAAAAAAAGAACAGTAATATTGTAGTGTACACTGTTGGCAACTTTTGCACTGCAAGCTTTAGCAAGTGAAATAGCTTCCAGAACATTCTAAATGAAAGATAGTCTTGAGAGATCTACCTCAACTGTTGCTCAGTAAGAAAAATAAGATTTTGAGATTGAAATAGTAGATTTATGCAGGCAAATAGTTCTATAACCTAGTTTGTTTTCTCAAAACAATTTTGGCTGAAATCTTTATCAGCTTGTACACTTACAGTATTTCAGGGTTAATTTGATTGGTATCCCACTGGATCACCATCTTTTAATTAGGGCTATAAATTGTTGTAAAAGTAGATGTCCGCCAGCTACTTTTTTTTTTTTTTTTTTTAATCAACAAGTCTTGTTCCACTGGAGTTTAGGAAGAGAGAGACTTGGTCAGCCCACCCTTAATTTTCCAAGCTAGGGGGATAACTTGTCCACCTGTGCCAAGCACTTGCCAGTAGTCCAATATTTTAAGACTTTCCACAAGTTCTTTATCGGAATTTTGACCACCTGTGCAAGGCATTTGCTTGTAGTCCGATCTAAGACCTTCCGCAGGTTCTTTATCGGAATTTTGAACGCCTGTGCAAGGCACTTGCTTGTAGTCCGATCTAAGACCTTCCGCAGGTTCTTTATCGGAATTTTGTCCGCCTCTGCAGAGTACTTGCCTGTAGTCCGATTTAAGACCTTCCGCAGGTTCTTTATCAGAAGTGGCTCCCGCTCTGGCTCTCGCTCTCGCTTGCAAATCGAGGAGTGAGAAGCATTTGGCGCACTCTGGCGTTAGTAGAATGTACTATCAACAAATTTGAATTATGACCCCTTTTTGATAATTTGAATTTGTCAAAATAACAAAGGTCAAGGTCGTTAATATTGATAATTATGTTTAAAGTGCGGACCTAATTTATGAATGTCTGTAAGAAAATAATGTTTCTAGTGGGTCATAATTCTTTGTCGATTGTAAGATTGTGCCTTGTTCAAATAAGTAGTTCATACTTCTGGTATTACGCTGGGTGGGGGAATGCCCAGCCCAGCCGATAGTCCCATTGTCGGCTGTAAATATCGCATATAACTGCGTTAGGTTTTGGAACCTAATTTTACGTACTTTGGTATGTAAGCCGTTTCTCTTGACGTGAATAAATCTACGTCTGGGACGCCCCACATCTTTAACATGGCCTCCGCGGCTTGGGGTAAAAGATGCCACTCTGTTACTTTGCGGCCCCTTGAGAGGCGATCCGCAATTTCGTTTAGACTCCCCGGGAGTCAGTGGCTGCGGGGGTATGTATCCTCCCCCCCCCCCTTTGTCTCTGGGGTATGCAATAAGAGTCCTGTTGTCGGACTTAATATTTATGGCATCTACTTCAGGAACAAAATTTGAGCGCCAGGTCATCTGGCCTGGAGCCCACCTTACAGATAGATAAGTGATGTTTAATTGGGCTCCCTAACCCTAGTTGGGTATATCAGTGGTTAAGAAGTGAGTTGCATCTTTCTTAACTCTACAGTATTGAGTTGTACTCTATGGTTTTAAACACCCTTGTTGAACAGGCAGAGGAAACTTACTTTTCTCTAATAACCTGTTTTGATAGAACAATTTTAGAAACAGTTACATTTTGCAACAATATAGTTCTTTTGATACTGCACAATTATCATAATTCAGTAAAACCAATTAAGTCTGAGCTTCTAGTGGACAACTGTTTCAATTATTGCTCTACCTTGTTAAAGATTAGTTTAATCTTTATTATTTTATTGCAGTAATGTTATACCCAATTTTGCTGGGTGTATAGGGTAACAGTTTTATTAGGCCAATATATTCTGCTTAGAGATAGATTCAAGCAGACTCGTGATAATTTATGTGATGCCCCATAATTTCCAATATTCTCAGCGTTTCCGCAACCTGAGAACCGAGTACTGTATGATCCTGATTAACTAGGAACAATAGTTCAGGTACACAATTATACAGAAACATTGTTCTCACAGGATTTCCGCAATCCAGTTGTACTTTGAAAAACATAGTTGGGGCCATAGATAGGCCAAATACAACGGCTGTTAACAGCAGCACTTTGTTGTTATAGATCACAAGGAGGAGCCTCCTGTATGTCTGTGCAATTGGTAATTGAAATTCAGCATAGTAATTAATGTTATCTATGTTCAGCAGTGGACGTCTTCCGGCTGATGATGATGATGATGGTGATGATAGTAATTAATAAATGAATGTCTATTTTCACTAAACAGTTGTTTGTGAACTTATAACCAGTTACATTTCCTGGAAATGTTTCACTGGCAATTTGAGTTGAGACCTCCGCGGTCAAATACAGGACATAAGCCACTGTTGAATTAGTCTTAAATACATTTGACCTAGTAAATTCAAATTAGGTAACTATATGGTCACTGGGTCAACTTAGCTCTTTCTTTTGTTTAACTAAAAGATTATTTCTTTTGTTGAGGTTGCAAACTTTTCTAATAACATGTTTGACTAGATACCACGGACAGCTTCCTTTATAAATGGAACATGGCAAGTTGTGATTTATTTCAAAATATGATTGCTTGCTCCTTGTGGTTGCCCCACATGAGTATAGTCCTTAAGACAACCCCTCTAAATGTTCTGAATGATCAGCTATTCAAATAGCTTTTGTTTATAATTGTTTAATCAGCTGGACCTTAAGTCCACCTAAAGAAGCTTTGATAGTGTGCAAAGCCTCCTAACTAAACACATAAATTGAGTCCGAGGTTGGTAGACCACAAATAATAGAAATCTTTTCAAAATATGTGTTAAAATGAAAATAATTAGGGTAACCGACACCCACTTAAGCAAATCCTGTAATGTTAATCTTAATAATTGTCCCAATTCCAAAATATTGTTGGAATATAAATCAGTCAATCAATCAGTTGACACTTATAAACTTTTCTGGTCTTGTTAAAATGATACAATCCATCATTAACTTTTAGACCTATAAAACAAGTAATAGCAATACAATATTGTAGGGGGTTTTGTAAAACAAAATAAAATAAAATGTCATACAAATTGATTAAATTTTGGATATACTATATAAAGCTCGTCTAGATATACTTTCTTATTAATCTTTCTTTGAAAGTGTGTTACATATCTACTTGTCTTTCATCCCGCTCCATACTAAAACTTCACCGCAATAGACAATGAAGTTTTTTCTCAAACAATTTGATGTAAATGGAGTCAGATAGCCTTCTCGTTGTTAGAGAAGGTAAGTTAGGTAGTTAAATAACTAGAAATAAACACTTTTTCTTGAATTTGTGTCTCTACACGAGTGTCCGAACAAGTCTGGACTTGTTTGTACTTACGTGACTGTCTTTTGTTGGGCGGATGTGAAGCTATGCTCTCGTCGTTCGAGGATAAAGATGATGATGACGACCAGTCATCATGTCTCACCGTATTTGAATGCTGATCCACCTCCGGAGCGTTACGTCAACATTCAAAACTCGTCACTTCACACCACACTTACCCACTCAATTTAGTCCGTAATCCTTCTAAAACACTAATTCACAAAAGAAAAACGTGTCACGTACTCTAAATAAACGCTGTGTGCTTATTTAATACAATTAATTATTGTATTTCAACACTTTTTTAACTTTGGAAAATTTTTCGATGTTAACGCGGCAAAATTTACAAACGCTATGAAGTTGACAGCGTCACTGTCAAAGCATCTTTCACGGGGAGAAAAGGATGCACGCTGGTGAAAGAAGGAGACAGGTATAGTACCATGGACAATTTGGTAAGTTTTTAACCACGAATAATCATTTTATGGCGAATTTACAACAGCATTCTTCAACCCAGCACCGTGTGTCTTAGGAAAGCACATAATATGCACTAAGCGAATTTTTAAATCGATCTATGATTTAAGATAATAAGCTTGATCTTCATCTAAAGAAAATGTGTCATTCCCTGATCGAATGATGAGTCACCCATTACTCGCAATCCGCATCGCTATGCTGGCTTTGGCGTATCTAGCTGCGGCTGGGTCGTGATGTGGAGGCTATCATCTCCCTCAATCCTCATCCTTCGCCATCATGACTACTTCGCAAGCATAACTCAAGGAGTTTAAGATATAGGGAGCGCGTTCTTCCTACTACAAAAACGAGCCCAAATCGGTGACCTTGGAATGAATGAAAGGCACACAGCTCTGCATTCTGTTTCTTTTTAATAGAGTGTCCATGACACAATACTTTGAGGATAATATTAATAATATAGTGTTACAGAAAGTACTTAAAGTTTTACGAAATGCGTATTTTTTTCTTTAATATGGGCAGACAATTTAAACTTCGCTTATTATTGACCGATTTCAAAAAAAGGAAGTATTTAGCAACAATTCGTAGACCTATCCATAGATACGCACAAGTATGGGTTTGATTCACAGGTTTGATTTAAAAAATGATTTTCCGTTTTGAATACCTACTTACTAGCAAAATCCTCCCCTAAACTCAGTTGTTTTTAAAGTGAATGCTCCAACTAGCCCACGAAATTTAAATTTTATTCGTTTTTTGCAATTTGCAGGCCTGTGCTAGGTTGTATGTTGATTAAAATATTATTCGCGGCTGTAAGACGTATGTAGTTACAGAATTATAATCAACAAAATCATCAATACAAGCCTCCAAGTTCATTAAGCTCGAGGAATGATTTTTTCAGTGTTTTTTTGTTCCTAGGCCTAAAGGAAACACCCTGTATATATATATTAAAAAAATAATTAAAATCAACTGTCACAGTATCTAAACCTAAAACGAAACAACCTAGCACACCTAACTTAGATTATAATAATATACCTAAAATTACGTTTTCTTTAAAGAGGATTAATCTCGGAAATCAGTTTATATTGGTCACCCTACAAACGTCACCAATGATTTGAATTTGACAACATCATAATGTTGCCATCTTAAACGTCAAATACTCCTCCTAGTTTTTCGGGAAACATCATTGGATTTTTGTGTTCTTTTTTTTAGATTACTTAAAAATATGAGTAATTAAAATATACTACAGAATATAAAAACTATCACAAGCTGTAAAAAATGTAATAGAATTGTACTAATATGCATTTAAAAAAAACTTTAACCCAAAAAGTTTCAGAATATTGGTAAAGTTTTTTATTTTGTGTAAACATTTATCAATGCCAGAAAGAGAAAAATCTCCTAGCTGTGTGCCTCTCTTGCTTAAAAACTAAGGCACGGTTTTAATGTTAGAAGTACTCACTCCTTAAACTCCTTGGCATAACTCCTCCTCAATCACAATCATCACAATCCTTTGGCATAAAGGCCTGGAAGCCCGGTCAACAATATTCCAAAAAAAAAAATGTCATCGAATGCGTTCCAGGTTCCAGTTAATTTATTACATTATTGCGCATACATAAAATCTTTTGATTGCTTTACTCTTTCTAACAGATGATGCTTTCGTATGCACTCAATCAAATGTTTATGTTTACATAACGCGTTTATGAAGTATTGCTCTATTGCTCTGGAACACCAAACAAAAGAAAAAGGGTTGAGGGTTCTTCGTCGTGAAGAATCCGGTATTATTTAAGTTAAATTGTCGTTATAATACTTGTATTTCATATTTAAAATAGTATTTAATATACCATTAAAATTACCGGGAACATGTCTAACATATCAAAAAGGAAAAGAGAAGGCTCGAGGACTAAAATCAAGGTACGGAAAGAGGTCATGTCGTGGCCAGTGGCCTACTCATTCACAGAGCGTAATAGTACATAGAAGGCATGCCTTCTGTTTTTGTTTTACGATAATTTCTCTTTAACTGGCACATTCAGTTGTTTAAACCATGAAAAAGTGTTTACACTAAAAGAAAATGTTACAACCACCTGACCAGTTACTCAGTTTCGCATGACTAGTTCATCAAAATAATCATGTTTTTGTCATTTACAACCTAGATAACTCGCACAATCTGTGCCTTTGCTGAGGTTTTATTTGTTGAACTTGGCCAATAAACTTCATATAATGCCAACAGTAACCCAAGTAACATAATTCTGTTATTCAGTTCTAACTTAATCGCGTCACTTGTATAGTTGTATGTTATGATGACGACACAGATTGACCGACAAGGTCAATAATTAAAGAGTTGATAACAATTATCAAGATTGTTTGTTGAATTTGTGTCATTGTGCTACAGAAGCTAGCAACAGATACAACTTTGTAATTGTTTGATAATAATGTTTTATTTATAGGAAAAACATCATCATGTGGTGTGAAATATATTATTCCAATACATTATATGTCTGTAGTATCACAGGAAAACACCTAAGAAAATAAATGTATGATGTTTATTAATCATTAATACAATGACTCATAATTATAATTTTAATAATTGTGACACATTCATACATCAACTCATGCCTTCTTCCTATGGGGAAGCACATAGGGGAAGCAGAAGCTGCAGAGCGCTGCCTGCTACAATCCTTACATACTCCTTTTGCCTCATTCACATTCATATATCTGCTGATACAAGTATACCAATTGCGAGTACTATCCACTCAGTTTTTCTGTGACACCTACTATTAAGCAGTTTGTTGTGTACTGCATTACTATTCAAATCAGTTTTTAATAATTTCATGCCAATTTGTAGTAATTTAACTTAAAAAACCCTGATTTTATGTAAATTGTAATTTTTTACCCAACACTCTTTAATTGATACTGACTAGAAATGAAAATTTTAATATGTTTAAGTATTTTTATAAAGAATTATTTAAAAGCCTATACTGTCATTCAGAAATCAAAACTAGTTGTGGATGACAACCCTCCATTATATCAAACTGATTTTTTCCTTTTCTGCCTCACAGAGCGAAGATCGGTGTCCCAGTGGTGGGAATATTATGTTTTCCCACAGTTCTCTAGAGTAAGGAGTCTTTTCTTTTTACATGTTAGCAATTTTTGTTATTTTGAGATATAATTATTTTCAATAGAGCATGGGTGACCACAAAGAGTTCCTGAAGCGTATCACCAAGACGCTTTACTATGGGCAGCTGCCAACACTGCCCTGCCTGAGCCTGCCCGTCACTGGTATGAAACTTAACTGATAATACTGCTGAATTTCAAAGTTAATAATTTACATATAGGGCATCCTCTGCAATAAATGATTAGTCTTAAAGTATAACTTAGTAATTATAGGACATATTTTTTCTTCGGTAGCAATAAAGGATTTTAGGCCGGAACTGTAAATGTGGTGAAAACTTACAGAGATCTCTTGTGAGCTGTGGTCGATGTCGCAGCGTGGGCGCTCGCTCCGGCGCCTGCACGCAGACGCGGCGGCCGGCATCGCGCGCAGCGCCTGCGTTTCGCCGTGCGCACTCGTGCTAGCTATCCTGTACCTCGAGCGACTCAACGCCTGCAACCCCGACTACATCCACAACGCCGCGCCCGCTGATCTCTTCCTTGTTTCACTGGTGAGAATAACAGTTAAACAGAAGAAAGGTTTTACTTCATATTTTATTTAAGGCTGATTTGACAGCTTTGATGTCATTTTCAGATGGTGGGCAACAAGTTCTTGCAAGACGATGGAGAAGACGACGACGTGATATGTTCAGAGTGGGCTGCCTCAGGTGGACTAGAACGGGACCAGCTCAAAAAGCTGGAAATTGAATTCCTCAGTGCGATAGTAAGTACAACTGATCTAAAAGACCCTGGTCTTTTAGACTAGTTATGCCATGCCATGCATGTATTATTGAGAGCCTTGATATCAACAAAATGATAGTGCCTAACTAACATCTATTGTATGGACAGGATTGGAATGTTTTTGTGAGCGATAAAACGTTCGAGGCCGGGCTGCTGTGGTTGGAGCGGCAGGTGGCGCTGAAGCAGGCGCAGCAGCGCGGCTTCTTCACGTATGCGGACCTCGCGGCCGCGGCCGACGCCGACCTGCTGCCGCAGCTGGCGCGCGGTCTGGGCGCCGCCGCCGCCGCACTGGCTCTCACCTATCTCACGAGTTTTGTTACGCTGCTCACATCCACGCTGCTCGTGTCGCACGCCTGGCTGCCCGCGTTACACTACGTCGCCACCCGTCCGTCTCTCACCCCAGTCTCATCGCTCTCCTCACTCAATGGACTAAGTACAAATATTATAACGAACAGTTTGCAACCTGAACTGACCCCCTACACAAACAATGCAACACTAGACCAGTCCACTATAGACATACTCACTGAAGAGAGTGTGCCTGACAACTTCAAGTGCTGCACAAAATGGACCAAGTACCAGGACAGCACGACCACCAAGAGGAATTGGTACGACGCGATCGTAGTGTACGACTGGAAATCGCTAGAGCCGTGGTGGTCTACGACGTCGGTGCTCAATTGGCTGTACCAGAGCTCGCTAGTGAACCCCATGCAACGCTGGCTGGACAAGCTCGGCGAGTACGCGGAGCTGGTGGCGCGAGACGGCTCGGAGCTGCCGTGCGCGGCCGGGCCGGGCGGCGCGCGCTGCTCGCGGCAGTGGCTGAACCTCAGCAAGCTGGGCGCGCTCGTGGGCACGGTGTCGGACCGGTAGAGCGCACGCGAATAAGGCTGATAATATGGATAACGAGTGATGCCAGGTTCACAGGGCAATTTACAACACCTACAATATTATATTATTAGGAACTATTCCAATCTTGATATTAAGAGTAAAACGCGACACATTTGCTATCTATAAGATGGTTCTGATATTTCCAACTTATTTTCGTAAGTGTTAAATAACTTGTTACTTAATTATTATTTTCAGAATACAGTTATGTTTTTGAGCTGTATTTTTAGCGATGATATGAATGCGTTGTAAAATGTCTCGTGAGCAATGTTTATTAATATTTCTTACTACTCCAGCTTCCATTCTTCTGTGACTAATATCTAATGTGATAAGAAGCTCCATACACTCGTGTGACCTATACATTGGAAGATACAATGTACTTTTGAGAAGTAAATCCAAATTCCAATACTTTTAAATAAAAACAGAAACATTGTATTTTGTTAACAACTGGTTGTGTCTTGCTCAGGGGCAATAACTACATGCATTTGTAAACAGTGAAGGTTGGGGACAAACTGAACCCACGTACGCAACTTGTAATAAGTGTCTCTAGGCATACAAATTCAACCGTTTAGATTTAATAACGCGTTGCATATGTTGCGTACGTAGGTTGTTTGTCCCTACCTTTAATGTTGTGATCTACTGAACTGTCAGTGTACACAAAGTTCGAAGATATAATGGAGTAAGAAGGGAGACACACTGTAAATTACTGAAACTCATCCTACATAATTTACAGGCTCAGTTTCCGACCATCATTTCTACATAAAATATAAATGTAGAAATAAATGTTTGATTGTTCTTCCGCACATTCTGTAAATCTGTAAACATTTGTGTACATGGTAAATAACACTTGATATATATTTTTTATAAACTTGCCGCGACTTAATGAAATTAACGCGGCACTCAACAGTATCGCTGTAGTGCTATCAATATTTCTATCTATTTTTGTATGTGATGTGTTGTATTAAAACTATGAGCATTGAACATATACGTTTTATTTTGTAAAAAAAACTTAAAAAATACCTACAATGTATCTTTATAAAAATAATGAGTACTTAATCAATTACGTAGTTAAAAACTTAAGTCATCCTTTTCCATACAAACGCTATGCACACATTTGTCATCATATTTTATATTTATACAATACATTACAAGACATCAAAACTTCATGATTTTATTATTATTATACAGTATTAACTTATTTTTACTTTAATATAAATAGCACATTTTATAGCACCTTCGTAAAATCTACTTTTTTTCAACAATTGCAGATCACAATAACATGTAAAACACTGAATCCCTGTAGGTATATGGTTAGTAAATGACCTGTCTACTGTAAAATAATTTGATCATGCAAGTAAATGAACATAAAGGAATGTTAGGGACACAGGGAATGTCTAAGAATCAAAGAGTAATAACTAGGTAATCTATGACTTTTAAATGCACATACACATAAATGCAATCATCGCAGGACTTTTTACTGGCGAAAGAAGGGAAGGACGATATCGTGTCTTTAAACACTATAGGAGTGGTACAAAACATTCCCAGTCGTTAATAGTGGTATAGCAGAACGGGTTTAACGTCTGTAAAAAATATATATTCGACAAAACAAAAATATAATCAAATTGTATATGGCGAAAATACTATTTGTAGAAGTGGACATTCTTTTTTTGTTATTAACATTTTCTTCACGAGTATTGACTACGTATTTGGCTCTATTCTAAGATGCAGATAAAATTGTGCGCAACCACTGATATGTCATGCATCGTGAACTATGTACATACGTACTCTGGGTATGGCGGCATCGATATGGTACACTGTTATTGCTTAACTATACAGCTAATTACAAGTACTTATCACGTCAGAAAAGAGATTCCAAGTGACTGTTCTGTACATTTACAAATTACCTCTAAATAATTTTTCCAATCTCACTCATAAAATAAATGCAAAAATATTTCGGCAGTGAAATAAAAGCCGTCACAGGTGATTGTACACAGGGCCAGATCCAGGAGGGGGCCAAAAGGGCCAGCCGGGCAAATGCAGGGCAGCGAAATTGAGAGGCATCGGCCCTCTTACCTTTCCCGCTACTCGCCTTTAGCTGAGAGGAGAGCGCTGGACTGCTGAAGGTTGGAAAATCTAACTGAAAAACTGCTGGATCGGGCCCTGATTGCATACATAATGTATATTGAGCACTCATCATCATCCCCACAGCCTATTGCAGTTCACTGCTGGACATAAGTTTCTCACAGACTACGCCACATCCCTCTTGAGCAATAAACACAGAACACTGTTACATTAATGTAAGTTGCCATCCACAACCACCACAAATTTAATCCCCAAAGATTATTAAGTCCTCATAACTTCTATCTTAATACTGGAATATTTGTTCCTCACGGCTCATAGAGGCCAGGGTGCAGGTACAGCCGCTTGTTGAAGCCCCAGCGGTCCACGGAGGAGGTCTGCCTGTGGAACTTGGACTGCATGCGCTTGTCCACCAGCGTAAACAGCTTTTCCACGTGGCAGTCGTGCGCTCGCTCCGCGAACACCTCGCATAGCGCTTGAATATACCAGGAGCCGTGCCTGCCGTCGCGGTGAGCTACGAAACCTGAGAATTCATATTGATTCCTTATAATAATAAATGACAAAGTAAATTAAACACATCGAAAAAGGGAGATGTTAGGCTGTCGTAGATTTAGTAAATCACTTAGCTTAGAACTCTATGCCCTGCATTGATTGTATTCAACACTGACCTGGCAGCGTGGAGTGCGCGATGAGTATATCGGAGTAGAGCGGCACCTCCCGCAGCGTGTACCCGGGGCGCGGCGCGGGCGGCGGGTCGCGTGCGTCGGGCGCCACCGGCTGGCCGTCGTACTGCACGGCGCCCGGGTCCGCCGGCATGGGCATGTGAGGCGGCGCGCGCAGCGACGACTCTGGCTCCACGCGACGAGTGTAGTCGTCGCTGCTGCCTCTGTATACCACACAGTTTCAAATGTTACTTATGTTATTTACTGAGCCAGGCGTTTAAACGATCGCAGCTATGCTGATCCATAGCTCTGGATTGTCTGACCTGCACATCTGGAAAATGAAGACCTTAGGCACGCCGATGAGTGCTGGCATGTTGCGGTTGTTGAAGTACTCCATGATAGTGTAGAGCGAGATGAGCTGGCCGTCCTTGCAGCGCACGTCCAGGTCGGAGGAGCGCGCGCGCTCGTAGCCGTGCGACGACACCACGATGAACACGCTCTCGATGTCCACCAACACGTTGTTCAACGATTTTAAGGTGTCGATGGTCTCCTGTAACAATCCAGGGTTGTGAATTTCAGCCAACTCAATAAATACTCAAATTCGCTATCAGCATCAGGGAATATGATATAAAGACGCAGTAGTAAACCTTCAGTGAAACCACAATTGAGTTTGCTAATCCGTATACTGTATGAGACAAGTTTCACACACCTCTCTTACGTTGCACCGCAAACGTTGCGTACGTTGGACCAGTTTGTATCTAATGTTTATAATAAATAGTAACTGATTTACACTTACGGCTTTAGTAAGGTTGAGATACCCAAGTCGCCGGAATCCAAGCTCGATGAACAGGTATTTGAGGTGGCTGCTGTCTACGTCACTGCCGTTGCGTTTCGCCTCGATATTATTCTTGAACTCCGAGTACGTGAAATCTAGCAAGATGCCGCGGTTGCGCCCGCGCGTTCGGTACAGCTTAATGTCTGTAACAAGGAAACTGTGAAGACTGAAGGAAGAGTCAACACGTCGCGCGTGGTCCGAGTAAAAACAGGTCTATACATGCATCCTAAGTGGCTTATTGGTTCGCTAGTTCTGTGGATATAGTGTCATCCCTGATAGCACAGAACTGTCTTTCGTTTCCGCATATATTTGGCCGATCGATCGAGAGTGGCGAACGTGTTGGCTAATGGCTATAAAAATGAGCAGCGTTTTAGAACCGCGGGACCATTTCCTACATCCATTTTAAAAATTGTACATGTTGGTTTTTTTTTCTATTTTCCTATCAATACATATAATTATGCAGTTGGTACATAACAATTTCACTAACCTTTAGTGTCATCATCCTCCATGAACTTCTTGCTTTTGATGACGGTAAATGATGGCATCCCTGACTCATCACAAGGACCATTGTCGTTCTCGGAAACAGATACTGGTAGTGTTGGTGGCAACGTTTGAGTTGTGTCTGAAAAATCAACATAGCTATATGCATGTAAGCTTAGCAAATGCGTAAAAAAAAGTAGGAGAAGCAATTGGATGGCAATTCATATTCTGGGCCCTGGAGTTATACAGATCCCTCTCATAATGACTAATGGCCTTCCAGGTCCATCTGGTTGCCTCTCTGATATGAATTTGACTTGCCATTGCTTTGAATAAAAGTTTATGAATAAGTTTTTTCTAAATTATCCACTTTATAACTTATAAACTACTTTTTGATAACTATATATGTTTTTAATAACTCATTACTTACTTTTATTTGCATCAACCTTCTTTCTGTTTAATGTGAGACTGTGGAAATCATCATTGTCTGAATGATTGGGGTCCTTTTCTGAAAAATTTGATTGGGTTATAGATTTATTGGTCTTTGCATTGGATTATGATCTATATAGTTTTTGGGCTGTAATTTGAAAAAATGTTTGATTTAATTTCATTTCTCTCTTTTCAACTTTTATTATTATGTTTTTTTTCATTTTTGGAAGTCTTGTCTGTTACTGTATCAGTTGACATATTATTGATCTATTCAATGTTTCCACTATTCTGATGTTTTATTTGGTCAATAAAAGAATTACTTAGAGTTATATATAAAAATTGTTCTAATCCGAGTAGATAAGTTTTTTGAACATTACAACATACCTCCTCGAAAAGCCCAGTAACACTCCCTGATCTAAGAATCAATCCTGGGACATCATGCTTAGCAGTTGTGCTTGTGAGCACTAGACCAACAAGGCCATCAATTCAAATCTCAATAAGACTAAATTCAATCCCCAATTCCTCTATTTTTAACATGGGTTGTTCCAAGATGTCTTTTTGATAGCCTAATTAAAATAAAATGGTTCAACCATTTATTATTAAATTTCCAAATATGTTGTGCAACTTACTTGGGATGGGATCAAAATTCCGTTGCATACCATGCATTGGAACAAAGGGGTTATCTGGGTCTAGATCTCGCACCAGGTCCCAGTAGCCTAAGTCTCCAAGGGCATCTACAAGATGCCCAAATGCTTGAGGTCCACGCAATGGGATTTGCATGTACAGCTTACATTTCCGATCCCTTTCTGACTCAGCATTATTCTGTCAATAAGAAAACATTTGTGATACATTGGAAGCAATAATTTCTGGTTATTTAGAAAACAAATTTCAATTTATTGTTTCAGGAGCCACTTTTACTAGCAAGTGTACTAGTAAGTTTTACTAAGTGAAACTAAGCCTGAAGTGTTTTTATCATTAAAAGGACCAGAAGTTAGTTTACTCTGGCATTCAATTATTCATTGGTTAGAAGTTAAAATAATTCGGCACCACCCAAATAAGTATGACTCACTATTTTGGAAATTTTGTAGAACGTTTATCAACACTTTGACTTACTTTGTATTGCTCGATCATTCGATCGGAGAACACGTTTCTTTCATACAGGGCTGTAACAATCGAGTCCAGGTCCGTTCGCTCCACCAGCGAAGTAAAGTTACTTTGAATGGCATCTCTGTGTGCTTGTTGCATGGTAACTGTTGTTATTGCAAACTTAGTGATTATTTACAGTAAATGTTAGTTGGACGACTTGTAATCTATTTTAAGTTAAATAAACTATCAAAAACAAAACAGAAAATCAAATATGTGCTTTACAATCACAATAAAACTGTTGAAAACTGTGCATATAAGATAACACACTGATACGATACTAAATACAAAGACTGCAATAGACTGACATTGACTGACTCACAGGTGACAGGTGACAGGACTGACTTTGACTCGTCTATGACTGTGTCTATGACTAATGGTGTGCAAAATTTAAAATACTCTGTGGTGATTACTCTATGGCGATTACTTCTAGATATAGAGTACATACGCTGTCATTATCATCTGCTAATTTTTAAAACAATCTGAAATTCAGTTTAATACTCGTGAGGTTTAGGGTCAGACGCAAACCAAACTTTCTTCATTATGAAGCTGTTATTAGCTATTTGTGCCATCGTAGCTACAGCCGTGGCTTATGAAAATTCTGACATTAAATCGGCGAGAATTGAGGTTAGTTAACATGAAGATAAAATAAACGCAACACCAACTTATTATTATAATGGTGATTAATTAATTATTGATGATTATTTTTTTAGACTTGCCGAGGATGTTCGCTGAATCGCCTCCCAGAAGTAAAGAAATTTGTGATGGAAGACGCTCCTTTTTACAATGATTTAACAGTAACTTTCATCTCAGGAGCACCCCCAGAGCTTGTGCTGCTGGGTGAAAACGATAATGAGCTGGACCGCCTGGCGCTATCAGAGCTGACCCGCAAGGAGTGCAATGACCTCGTCCAGGAAAGAGGTTTCACAAAGAAAAATAAAGATAAAGAATTGTAATTAAGTTCTTTGAAGTGTACAAATAATTGTTTTAAGATGTTGGTTTATGTGACGCATTTATGTAACATTCCAATTCATATGTAGTTAAGAACAAATAATTAGTGTTTTTTTTTGTAACATAAAATCTGTTTCTGAGAAATATAATATTCATTGTGTTGTAGATTGTTGCCAGTTGTGTGATTTTGATAAGTCTAGTTTATCTTAAGATAAAACAAGTGAAACACTTATAAGTTTTGTTTATTCAGTTTCATACAATCATTTTCTGTTACACACATCACAGAGATAATTTAACACATGTTTGGATATCAAATCCAGTTCCGACTGTTGTAGATATGGAATGCTATTATTGATTATAACCATAGTTCAGACAGACATTCATGACGTAAAACAGATGTATTTATTTGTATTAGTGTTTATTGTACTTTACCAGAAAAAAGCTGTTCAATGTCGTTTTAAAAGTAATATATTTATCAGACATAATACATTGTTTCATTTCAACATTATTTTTGACAAAGAAAGTATAAGAAAACCTACAAATATTGCATGATATTTTCAATATAGTACATTAATTTTTGATGCAAGTATAGTATCTAGCCTAAGCATTAATAATTGCATCGTTTTAAAATTAATATTTCCAGTCTAGTAAAATTTATTTATTTACCATTTATTCCGTTCTTTATAAAAAATAACAGCACATGGAAGTGGCTGACAGATATTTACAAGGATGTGAACAGAGAGTGTATAACAAGTAGTGGGCTGCGGGAGGTCTCAGGTGAGCAGTGTGCAGTCCAGGTCCTCGTCGCGGCCGTCGGCGATGTTGCGGCGAAGCACGCGCGCCACCACGTCGCTCAGTGCCTCGCGCGCCCCTTCCTCTAGCAACGCCATGCATTGCTGTACATAAAATACATAGCATCAATATTATATTTCAGTGTTGCTTACAAATCTATGTATATAAAAATGAAACCCGTTTTTCGTTGTCACGACATAACAAGAAAACGGCTTGACCGATTCGGATAATTTTTTTTTTTTGTTGTGTTTGTAACCATCGGGACCGGGTTTTAGACCGGGTCCTCCACCCGCGCGAAGCCGGGACGGGCCGCTAGTAACATATAAAAGGGGTTACGTAAAAGAGCTGGAGGTACTGTGTAGTTTCTGCCTACTCTAACAGCGAAAAATTACCTACATGAAAAATTACATTCTAACTTTTTTGCTTTTACCCTATTCAATAGCAGTGTAGTTAAAACGTATAAATAACTATGTACTTAGCATACATGTTAATGCGAACACACGTATTATATTATACCGGCTAAAGCAATAAACAACATAACAGGTGCCTAAGTCTACTAATTTATAAACGTTACAATGGTCTCTCAATGGTGTGTTTTTGACAGTTTTTGTATGGCAAATCTGTCAAAAACTTACCATTGAGAGACCATTGTGACGTATATAAATTAGTAGACTTAGGCCCCAGGTGAAATGAAAGGCATGTTACTAAGCAGTTTGACTTTGAGATTACAGAACCCGAGTTTCAAACAAATGTAAAGTATGTTTTTTTCAATCTGCTCATATTGAAATGTAAATGATATGGTGCATTGGGGTCATTCTTATCAATCTGCTGAGTTGAAATGTTATTTAGTCGATGGATAATCTTTTGGAACTACATGTTTTATCAATTAGATCACGTTAAAGTGAAATAACAATCTATGGATCGGTATTTGTAACGCGGCTTGCATGTTTGTTGTAGACAACATTCGGCGTTGTTATCAAAATATTTGATGTTGTGATACCTGATTATTGGCACGTCCGTCCAGCGCGCGATTATTGGATAATAATAATTACGATTCGGGGAATTCGAATTGCACATCGTTTCTTGTGACGATGTATTTAAGGATCGGTACTAGCAAAAAGTGTTATGGCATTTCCATAAGTTTATGTATAAAACTTAAAACAATAGCCACGAAAAAAAAGGTCTGGGTAGCTTAAGAGTTCCCCCAGGGTCTACAAATATCGGATTGAGGATAAACCCGGCTGGAATTGTTAAAAAAAATATTGCGAATCACTAAAAACGCGTAAAAAGCACTGCCGTATTTCCATAACTTTGGCGTAAATAAGCAGAAAACTAATTAATATTATACATAAATAAAGAGAACAAAGACCGGTGTACTGTCTACATGTGTCTGTTTTTCAAAACATTGTATATTTTTCGCGTAAAAAATTCGTAAAGTAACTGAATTTTGAGGCCGAAAATCTCCATACATTTTACTATGGCGGAATATTTTATCCGGCATTGGTTCGAGATCGAATCGCAGAGCTCAGTCGTCCGCAGGATTTCAAGGTGAGAGCACGTCGCTTTTTACCAAAAAATTACGCGGCTAAGTGGCATGTACATACACAAGACTACTTTGCGGGGTGCGCACAGTGGTTGGAAATCACAAATTGAAAATAAAACAAAATTGTACATTGTAAAAATTTGTAGTTGTATGTTTGTACAGGCAGTTGGAATTGAAATTTTTTTTTGTGACCGATGATAGTTTTTGCTAACGGCAAGTTAAAAAAAACAGGTTCAAGCGATTTTCGACTTTATTGACATTTAGAATTTAGTTTGTTTTTCTTACATTAGAGGCAATGGGCAGGCCATATTGCTCGCAGAGCGGATGGCCGATGGGGTCGAAAAGTGCTAGAGTGGAGACCACGGACTAGAAAGCGCAGCGTAGGACGTCCACCAACAAGGTGGACAGACGACCTTATGAAGGTCGCCGGAAGACGCTGGTTGCAGGTCGCTTCCAACCGGTACATGTGGAGATCAAAAGGGGAGGCCTATGTTCAGCAGTGGACGTCCTATGGCTGAGATGATGAACATTGATCCTCATTAAAATCCGGTGTTTGCCTAAATGTCAATAAGGTCGAAAATCGCTTGAACCTGTTTTTTTAACTTGCTCAACAAAGGCAAGTAAAAAAAAAAGGTTCAAGCGATTTTCGACTTTATTGACATTTAGAATTTAGTTTGTTTTCCTCATATTCTCGTTAGCTAACATTGTTAAAGGAGGAAACGCCTGGGTGTCACCACTGCGTAGATCGCCCGGAGGACACAGTCGAGCATACGGTGCAGGATTGCCCCGCTTGGGCGGAGCACCGACGTGTCCTCACGACGGCGATAGGCGGAGACCTCTCGCGCCCGGCATTGGTTGCGGCCATGCTGCGGAGCGAGACGGAGTGGGAAGCGGTCGCCTCCTTCTGCGAAGCAGTCATGCTCGCGAAGGAGGAGGCGGGCCGCGTGAGAGAGAAGACAAGGTCCTCCCTCCGCCCCACCCGCGGTGGTGGACGCCCACGGCGTCGGACGTCGCAAGACGATCTCCGGCCAGCGTAGGCGCGGGCATGCGGGCGGTGAATAAAGGGCAACTCGCCGCCCGACCATTGACCATGCCCGGGTCGACGGCGCGTCGTGTTCCACGCGCGCCTCAAAGAGCGTCAGCATAATGACGAGGCCCCCCTCTCAGAGGGCTAAAGCCTGCCGGGGTCGCGGGTCTTATACCATCACCGTGACCCCGGAACATAAAGGGCTATTGAAGGACACCGTGGATTTTAGTCAGTACAAGTCTGACAGTCCCTCCCGCCCTGCCCGAGGCGGGAGACCTCATTTGATGATCTTACCAAGTAAAAAAAAAAAAAAAATAACATTGCTTCTTCATTAAAATCCGGTGTTTGCATAAATGTCAATAAGGTCGAAAACTAAACTTGTCGAGGCAGGGGGGGGGTTAAAGTTTTTAGGTTTTTCTAAGGAGGTTTAGTAACTACATAATACACCACATGACACTGGCCGAAAATAAAGAGAAAAAATAAAAACTTCTCAACATGGTAACCGATGTCAAAAATGGCGGCTGCGATCTGTCTGGTCAGAAAATCATTAGAAATTTACAAAATCCTCGACAATCCGAATTTTGCGGATATATGTTGTCGACTCGAAATCTTTATTTTTTAATGTTTTATTATTCAGGTAAGCTTTCGATCGAGTTTATCGTAGCCCTAATAGATAGAAATATTCATTTGTTGGGTACGCGCTTAGTGCTACTTGAAAACTCTATGCGATCATAGATGTGTGTGTGAGTGGGTCGACCGCGTCTATCGCTGTGTGAGTAGCGCTTCAATACCTATTTTTCTCTCGAGCCCGCCGCGAAGAGGGGCCTTAATACATGACTCACGCTAGTCATGCTTGAAATATGTTTGTAACCTGTTTATAGGCACTCTCTCTTCTAGATTTTATTTGTAGCAATATTTATTTATTTATTTCATGGAGGACTTACAGCTAATATATCAAAAAATACTGAAACATGTCTCGAGGTCGATTTTGAAGAAAACTTAAGTTTGATCATTTGATTTTAGAAAAATCAATAAACATGGCCGGGAATCGACCTAGTGGATTTTGGAAAAAATCGCACCATTCGATAATGTCGCTATTATGGAACAAATTCTGAGAAGAAAGTGGGAGACTACTTTCAGTATTTTGCGATACTCCTCATAGTTATTGACATTGCCATCCACAGCCGGTTGGAAAACGCGCCCTATAATATTATACCCATAATGTGGCACAAATTGAGAAGGCTACGCGGGAACTGTGCTTACTAAACGCGGAAGTTTATAGGTGTATTGTGTATAGATAGATGTTTATTAAGCCCCATGCATTACAGGACTTGACACGCAACTAAAAAGCCTGACTAAGTCTGCTTTTATCAAGACGCCTATAGTCCCCACCAGATATTTCTGAAATAAAGGTCATTGATCCTAATAAAAACGTGGGAATAATGCATCGTTCGCATTCCATAATACCATCGTTCGAATATCAAAATAAAATAATATAAGGTCACGGTCGCCTCTTACCACGATGCGTTTGTTCTGATCGTGTTACGACACTTTCTTTACATTTTTTCGAGTAGTTTTAAAGTATTGGAGTACATTGGTACACGGGGGTCAATGAATTTTATTCCACACTTATCTGGCGGAAACTATAGCAACGCGAGGTGTACCCTAGACTAGGGTCGTTTACATACGATCCCGCGACGGCACCTGCACCGTCGACAACTAGGTGCCTCTGCATTAATCAATCTAGGATTTATATGGAGCCTGACACATGACGCCGCGGTGGCAGCGGCAACGTGGCCAACAAAGGCGCCGCTGCCGCGGTGTCATGTGAAAAGTCCGTAACTGTTTAGAAACATGATAGTTACCAAGTGGAACTGTTCATCTTGAGGCAGCCTGAGCACAGCTCGCAACGCGATCTCTGCGTTGGCGCGCACGTATGTGTTCTTCTCCTTGGTGCCGTTGACCAGCGCCGGCAGCAGCGCGTGCAGCAGGTCGGCGGCCGGGCCAGACGGAGACAGTGGCGCCTCGCGGCCCAACATGGTCGCAGCACGCGCCATCAGTTGCTTCACTTCGTTGCTTTGGTGGTTCATACTCTGAGTAACAAACAGTGTCAAATCGAAAGTGAGTCATGATGTTACGACGAACATGATGTTATGACGAAATTAAAGCGTATGAAAACCTTTTTATAAAATCTACATAGTGACTCACTCTGACAAACGCCGACAGTATCGCGGGCGGTATGGGACGCCCCTCTTTCAGTAGGTACCGCATGAGGTAACCCATGGCTCTGATGCCGTTGCATGCGATGGGGATCTTATCGCTGGCGAGCAGCGCCAGCAGCGCCTTGTCCACCTTGTCCTCGTCGCGGTACACCACGGCCGGGCTCTCCTTGAGCGCCACGAAGAGCGCGGTGGAGCGGCCGTGCGCCAGCGCGTCGTCGGCCGGCGCCAGCACGTGGTGCGTGAGCGCGGCGTCGCGCTGCGTGTCGGGCAGGCAGCGCAGCAGCGCGCCCAGGCAGCCCGCCGCCTGCGAGCGCGGCGGGTCGTCGGCGTGCGCCAGCAGCGCCGCGCCCGACAGCGTCGGCAGGATGGCGAGCGCCGTGCTCGCCGTCATCTTATCGCCGCCCGCGGTGATGACGCCGCGCAGCGCTTGCAGCATGGTCTCCTTGATAAGCGGGTCCTCGATGTTCTTCATGGTGTTGTGCATCTCCAGGAACAGCGGGTCTGCGCGCGAGTGGATCACCACGAGCTGTGAGAGTGCGAGGCACGCCTTGATGCGCACGGGACGGTTCGGGTCGTTCAGCGCTTTGAGGAACGTCGTCTGCAGTTGTGGGAGGAACTGCTTCAACATTACTCCAACCTGAAAATTATTACCAGATTAATTTTGGGGTCGCAATTCACTTTAACAACAATACAAATTGTTAGTTATATAAATAAAAAAAGTTTCCAAACCTTCGTCAACAATGTAGCTAATGTTTCTAAGACAGCAGCTTTAACGCTGGAGTTGAACCGATCTCCCAGGATCCTGATGAGAGGGCCGGTGATGTGCACCACGGAGGGCTGAATGGCGGCGGCAGATGTCAGTCTGATGATCTCGCCCAACATCAATGCTGCGTTCTCCTTGTCCTCCGGAAGACCGTTGAGGATGGACTCACGGAATAGAGGCAGGATTGGCGCTAGACCCTGGGAATAAAGAAAGAAAATGTTAGAATAATTGGTTATTATTTTAAAAAATAGAGCTAGAGCAAGCAGGGCTTGAGATCGCTACAACAGCTTTTATGATAATCTCACCTTAGGCAAACAGAATCCAGGCAACAGTTCATCAGGCTTTAAATCGGCCGTCGCGTATCGTACTGCCTGTCGCACATCGGACACGTGCGCGATCTGCCTCTCCGGGTCCAGTGACTTGGCCAGCGCGCCGAGCGCCTCCCAGGCCATGAGCAGCACGTCGCGGTCCTGGTCGCCGAACAGCAGGATGAGGCCGCGGATGAGCTGCGGCACGTGCGGCGACAGGTCCGCGCGAGTGTGCGACACGAACGCGCACAGGAGGGACGCCGCCGCGCAGTGCTTCTCGCCTTCTGTTGTGCGGATTGTTTCTAGTAGCGTGTCGATTATGCTGTGGGAGAATGTGGTTATATAGTATACAACAAGGGTAAAGGGTACCGTGTGCAGTCATCTCATGCACGATATTAGTATTAAAACGCAATTAGTTTGATTATAGAAGCCCTAATAGTGGTACCTTCTAACGCCGGGCGGGTCCACGACGGGCAGAAGTGCGTCCCGGCAGTGGTCGAGCTCGCGCGCCTGCTCGGGCGAGCCTCGCGCGGCCACGAGCGCGGCCAGCAGCGCGGGCAGCACGCGAGGCAGGTGACGGGCCAGCGCGCCGCCCGCGGCCGCCGCTAGCGCCGACAGTGCGCGCGTGTCCACGGCACCGCCACCTCCCGTCAGCACCGGCACCAAGTACGGCAGGACTGCGCGGGACTTGATCGCCATTATCTGCGCGATATAAATATAGGGTGTTCTAAGTTTAACTGAAAGAATTTCGTGTACGTACTCGGTATCATAAAAAATATATTCCAAAAAAAAAACAATTCAAGCATTTTTAGTTTTTACATAAAAATGAAACAATTTAATAAAACATTTTGAGACTCTATTGATGACATGACTGAGCGATCGACTAATGCGTGTCTCACGTTCGATTCCCACTCACACACATTATGATATTATAATACAAAACATTTCAAAAAAAGCTATGTTCGCAAGTGGTACCTGTTTGAGTCCATCAAGCGTGGCATCGGCGATGTCGGGGTCGGGGTCCTTGAGTCCGTCCAACATCTGCGGCAGGATGTCGTCCAGCGCCTTGTTCCCGATGGTGGCGTGCAGGCTGTCGAACGTGCGCGCCGCCGCCATGCGCACCTCGGGCAGCGGGTCGCACAGCGCCGTGCGGACTGTCGGCACCTACAGAAAGGATACGGACGAAAGATTAATAGACTGAACTTACTGATTTATACATTTATTCGTGATGGAAAACCAACATAAGTCAAATATCCATTAATTTTGTAATGATGGGCCTTTCTGACAGAATATATTTCTATCGGCTCGAAGAACCAATATGATGAGGTGCTGGTATGTTGGTGCCAGAGAAGATTCAATAAAATATCGGCGGTAATAAAATGCACCTCTATATTGAGCAAGTGTCGGATGATTTACACTAATTTTATGTTGGTGTTGCAAGATGGTAATTTAAATGTCCAACATGATCTTACCAGTCCATCTGCAAAGCTGAGCACAGCGTCCCTGGAGGTGGAGGCGAGGATCTCCCCGAGCCCGATACACACGCCCTGGCGCTGGTCCGCACGCTCCGAGCGCAGCCCGCGCTCCAGGATGGGCACGATCTCTGGCAGGACTCGCTCACCCAGCTGTTCAAACAAACGGTAGGCGTTTTATGGGCCGAACGAATATTCGCTGTGCATTCTTAAAACGGGTACTTGACACTTATATCACTTTTTTAGAATTATTTTATTATTTTCGGAAAACTTACAGTTAAAGCCCATTTGCAAGAGCGCTTTTTTTTTCAGAAAAAGGGAAATTTAACTCAAATGACACCGCCCAGTACTCAAGTTCTAATACAGTTCGAAAAACAAACAGATACATTTGGGGAATGCATTTGTTATATTTCTGGCGCTTTTTTTACGCCCAGAAAAAAAAAAGCTCGTGATGAGGTTTTAGACAGACACAATAGCAAAAATATGATCAATTACAAGATTCAAATTATCCTAGAAGTAGATATTGTTTACCTTGCGCACGAGGTCCCCGAGTGTCCTAGCGGCGACCTGTCGCTTGTCGTAGCTGGTGGAGGCCAGGCAGCCCAGCAGCAGCCCAAACAATGTCGGCAGGATCTCGCGGAGGGTCTTCGGAGTGTTGGTTACTACCACCTGCGGAATACATGACATATGAAGACTGATACCAGTTTGTTTGCTTACAATCTTTGGATAGTGCATTTCCATGGTAAATTTCATCATCAGGTTGCGTCCTGCAGTTAAGTTTCTATTATGCAATAAAATAGTCGTCTAAGAAATAAAATTAGATTTAAATGTATCAAATAATAGTTATATGGACTGTAATTCAATGTAATCTCACACCAACTAGAGGGACATCAACTAAAACAAGTAGAATAGCTGTAAATGTACTAAAAGTTTACATTAAAACATCCTAAATAAACAAACTAGTCCGTACCTTCCACACATGCAGCGCGGCCTGCCTCACCATGAGCGCCACATCACTCCTGCCCATGTACAGTCCCGCCAGCACTCTGTTCCTCCTCTCCGGGCCCAGCGCGTTGATGATCGCCTTGTGCGAATGTTCCGTACCAAAGTTATCGTCTTCCGACGCCGTTTCCGTGCTCATCTTACCAGAGACACCGGAAATCCGGTATAGGAGATCACCCAGTAACTGTACTGAGCTGTATCTGATTCTCCAGTTATCATCGAATAGTCCTTTTTCTAGTTCTGGTAGTAGTAAGGTTATGGCGGATTCTGCATAGAGGTTCACGATCCTCTGTCCTGCTTTGAGGGCGGTTTCTCTGACGTATTCGTTCTCGTCGGCCAGCGCTTTGAGGATGGGGTTAATGATCTGTCCTATGTAGGGCAGGAAGTCGTCGGTGAAGGCGCCCGGCATGTAGATGAACATCATTATGTAGCCGTCCTTCACGTGCGGGGCGATGTCTGTGCGTTCGGCGGTTGCGATTATGTCTGTGGAATGAAATAACGAGTAAGTTTATTACATTGAATTTTGACGACGCGCTTAATTTCTGTCTTTTATTTGGCTATATTTTAAGAAAGATTACATAATGACACAAAACATTGTGAAGTCACTGACCCGGCATAATCTTGTGTAGCTTGTGCACACCGAGCCCGGCCACGACCTCGGACAGGCCCTGTGCGGCCCCCGAGCGGTCCACGGAGGAGGACTCGGAGGTGAGGGTGTGCATGAGCCACGGCAGCAGCTCCTCGAAGCTGCTCTCACCCATGCCCTTCACCATCGCGCCCAGAGCACGGGCCGATACTGACCGGACCTGGAACACGGTACAAAGATTCAGATTGGACTCGCTACAAATGAGAAATTCCATTGCAGGGTAAAAAAAGCTACAATATTTTAACGATGTAAAGAACATGGACCAAATCTGTTAGGGTCACTACACTAACTACTCTATAACGTTCCACTATTGGTATACAGGCCTACTCTTTACGAGGAGTGCAAGGGGTAGATTAAGAAAAGGGCCAACACATAATCTCGTCCCCTGGTTGATATCTTGCTGACGCACTCCAACGAAACATTTTGAACTCTCCGGAGAGATGGCGGATATACCGTCAATAAAAATAATCTCGACTATAAAACCTAAATTATAGTATTTTGCAACATAATTAATTTAAAGGCGTTAAAGGCGTGATCAGATAAATAAAAAATAAACTGAAAACAATATCAGTACATACCTCGGGCACAGGATCAAGTAGCGAACTCTTGAGTCCAGGTATAATATTGGGCAGATAGGGCATGAGATCCTTCTGGTCGGTCAGCGAGTACATGTTGCCGATGATCTGCGCGGCCATCTTGCGCGTCTCAGTGGAGCGGTCGAGGAAGGCGCGCTGTACCACCGGCATGATGAGCGCCAGCGACGGCGCGTCGATGAAGTGCACGAACTTGGTGTCCAGCAGGGTCTGCAGGCACGCCGACGTCTTGTTGGACGGGTCCTGCAGGGCTTCCAGGAGGACGGGCACGATTGCTGGACGACCAATGAGAGCGATGTTAATCCTCAGTGGGTGTTTGGATGTGTGTTATTCATTAGGCAATTTGATAGCATAACTGAATTGCAAAACTTATAAGTCAGCCATTGTGTTTTGGAAAATAATAGACACGTATATTTTCTTTTGATAATGATAATTCATAAATATAACGCATCAAAACTCGAGAACAGGGGCGCCTGACAACTATTGGGCCTACTACACGCACAAGCTTTAACACAGTTTTGCCTGCGCAAGCTTCTCGCATGAAAAGACAATACACGGTCGGCAACACTGAACGCCCAACCACACACAGACAAGTACGCGCAGGCCGGGCTAGTGTGGTAGGCCCATTAAACTCGGCAAAAATGTTACTAAATTGTGACTTGTTGCCAATGACCAGCCCTTTCGTGAGCGAGTCTGACTCGCACTTGGCCGGTTTTTATAGTCAGCGGTAACAGACACGCATCATCGGTGTTTTGAACTTTCTAAACTATCACGATTGATGTGATAATTTCGAGCGTGTTACCGAATATAAGTTGAAATTTAGTTTTAGATAAATGGGCAGCGGAGTCTTAGTAATAGGGACCCATTTTACCCTTGCATCCGGAACCCTAATAAGTACCTTTCATACACGCTTGAAGTTCGTATAGGAAGGCGGAGCTTACGGCATTTAATTTCGCATCTCCCTACACAGCCCCTGTGGCCTAATGGATAAGGCATCGGCCTCCTAAGCCGGGGATTGTGGGTTCGAGTCCCACCAGGGGTAAAATGCTCTTTTTGGTCCCATAACACTTTTAGGATCTTTTTCTTTTCTTTGAATATTTTATACCAATGTCAGGTGTGCAGAGAAGGCTATGGGCATCTCTCATCCCGAAAATTACTGTTCCCAGCAAAACAACAATAACGCTATTATTATAACAGATGGCGCCACATAATTATGTATATCTGAAATCCGAGTCGATTATCACAAATATAAAAACAAAACGCGAGCGAAGCCGCGGGCAATAGCTAAGTTTATTTACTTTAATATGTACTTCATGAAAACCAAAAATAAAACAAACCAAAATATTAGGGATAGTCTGGCCGAAATGTATCTGGCAAAAACCAGGTACAAGAGTACAGTGATCGGCCTCGACTTACAAGATGTATGTACTTTGGGTTCGAACCCAGCGAGGCGCATTACTTTGTGTAATAATTTATTTCATTACCATTGCTCTCAAAATGCTGTTGTTCTGTACTTTACCTTGAATCTCAGGGTTCCTGATAACAGATCCGATGACGCCGAGAGCCTCCGCTCCAGCTTCTTGCACTCGCATGTGTGAGTCACTCAGCACTTCTATGAGCTTGGGCACGATGGACGGCAGGCATGACGACAGCTGCTTGGGAGCACAGTACGCCATCGCACCGAGCAGCTCGATGGAACCTGTAGGAAGGTTGCGAAACAATGAGCAATAATATTTTTAAAGTTAGACTTTTTTTATACAGGTGATCTTTTCAACTGGGCGTGGATAAACGTTGAAAGGAGTCTCGAAGCCGATTTTGACCAAAACAAAACTTCATCATTAGATTTTACAAAACTTAACAATCCTGGTCGATAAATCGCACCTATTGATTTTGGAAAAAAACACATCCTGTATTATAACACTATTCGATGGTGTGTGTAATAAGGATTAAATTCTGGGAAGTAATCATATACTGATTTACGTCGTTGTGGCGTCGATATGTTGTAGTGATAAGGATGATTTTCACTTGTAGTTGGAACCGGTCGAATTGCGTCACATCGCGTCATCAGTAAGCTCCTTAATACTAACCAGCCTTAGTCCTCCAGTTGTCGTCCTGCAGCGCCTGCAGCAGTGAGGGCAGCACCAGCTTGACGCCGTGCGCCGACAGCTTGGACATGATGAGCTTGGCGGTGTCGTCGGCGGCGGCGCGCACGTACTGCGAGGTGTCGCCGAAGCACAGCAGCAGGTGCGGCAGCACGTGCACGATGTACGGCTCGAACAGGCGGCCCAGCTTGTAGCACAGCATCTCGAACCCGAACAGAGCGCCTGGACACATTTGTTACACTTGTACTACGAATGCTGAATGACTTTGGCATTATAGTTTTGGAATTGAAAGGTTTTAACTTGTAAAAGCGCGCTACTTAGTGCACTTAATCGGAAGTTTGCCGGTTCAAGTCCTGTTCGCAATCGACGAAGAGAAATTATGACAGAAAAAAATGAGAGTCAGCTACTTGTTTAATTTTTATCTTATAAGGTTTAAAAGGTTTTTTTAATTGTTTCTGAGGCGGTACGAAGTTTGCCGGGTCAGCCAGTGCAATATAAAAATCACTATCCCAAATAAATAGGACCAACCAATTATTTTGAAACAAGCCATAATTATACTAGTTTTTAAATTCCTACCTTCCCGATATTTGAAGTTCTTCTTCTCCTGTATAGCCTCAGTGAGTTTCCCCATCACGTCGAGTTGCTTCAGTGATAAGATGCCGAGACCCTTGATGATACCGGCGATACCGTATGCAGCACCCTACAATACATTGAAGTTTACAATAAAGCTTTGGATATTGAAAGAAGAATTCTTTTGATTAATATCTGATAGTCTATCGTGATCAAAACAGTTATTGATCATGGTCAACGTAACCGAAACTCTGGAACATAAAGGGCTAAAGAAACCCCATGGATTTTAGTCACCCAGGGCAAGTGGAATCATTTGATGATTTTACCAAGCTAAAAAAAGGACTTCTCTATCTAATAGATAGATTATTAGAGGAAAAGGCAAATTCAACATTATTCCAAGTTTTCTTGACTACGAATAGTAAATGTACTCACTTTCCTGTCTCCGTACTTCTCGGCGGTGAGCAGTTGCTTCATGAGCTTGTTCATGATGGCGGGGATCTCGTCCTCCAGAGCTGGGGACCCCACCAAGTGGGGGAGACAGTTGCTCACTGCTTCTTGTACCTGGAAACGTTCAAACATATTCAATATTGTGACGGCCAGTTCAGCATAATTGTACAAAAAAAAAAAATGAGGCCAGAATATTTTTTTCTTTTTCCTTGCGATTTTCTCCGTTGAGACCCGAAACAGCTACTTGTAGGTTACATATAAATAATACGATCCATGCGGTGCGGATCGAACCTGCAACATGTTGCACAGCAATCGATCGCTCAGCTACTAACGCGAAAACTGAAATGTCATTTCTTTTTCTGTCAAACAACTGCCGTTCAGACGTACCTGTTGGCTGGGCGTGGAAAGCGCGGCCACGAGGCGCAGTGTGATGGGCTTGATGCGCGCGTCCTTGGGCTCCAGGTGCCGCGCCAGCGACCCCACCAGCAGCACCACGCTCTGACGTACAGAGTCATATCCACCAGACTTGGGCGCCTTGTCTAAGAAGTTTTCAAACACTGGCAGCTGACTACTTAAGGTTTCCTGAAAAAAAAAACAATGGTCATTTGGTGACAAATGCAGCTTGGCATGTCGAAGATTATGTCTAGATTGACGAGATTGCGGAACATTCCTCAATGATTGGATATTCTGTATATCACTAGTTGTCGCCAGTGCATTACCTTTCCATGCAGGTCCACGATGGCCATGGCGGCGTTGAGCATCTCTCCGCGCACGACCTCGTTCCTGTCGGCCAGCGCACGCTCCACGAAGAAGCGCATGGCGGGTGGCACAGCCGCGGCCGGCAGGCGAGGGGCCAGCGCTCGCAGAGCTAGGGCTACGCCCCGACGGGCGCCCCACGAGTCCACTGCTTCTGACACCACGTGCCCGAATTGGTCCAGCTTTGCGGGTATCATCTGTAGAAATAACACTTATTATGATATTTGGCGAGAATAAAAAAAAATAAAAAACCCATCAGACTGAAAAATATACAGACAGGCAACATTTCCGAGTATATTTCCTGCAGCCTCTCCAGCACATGTTCGGCAGCCTGCGGGTCCGCGCTGCGCTCCACGAGCTGCGCCAGCGCAGCAGCAGCAGCGCGCTGCACGGGCTCGGCGGGGTGCTGCGCCTCCTGCAGCAGCAGCTCCACCAGCTCGGGCTCGCGGCTCCACTGCTGCGCCAGCGGCAGCTGCGACCACAGCTCTGACGCCAACTTACTATGCAATGACAATGACATCATTAAAGTCAAACAGAAAAATATGCAATTTATTATAGAATACGTAAAATCCCGCTTTTTTTCTGAAGAGTTACCGAGAGAATACCTTTATTCCACTGTTTTATTTATTTTACTAAGCTCCGAGTTACTACTGATATAACCCTAAAAGAAGAACTCAACAAAGGTAAGGCCAAACGAGCGCAATTTTTGCGTCTTTTGTTTTGTATGAAAGCAACCCAAATTCTGCGACTCAAGACAAAAATTACGCTCGTTTTGCCTCACCCTTAGATTCGACTTTCATACTCAGCTGTTCTGTTCGCTACCATCAATGAGGCAATTTGATCATCATCAGTGGTGAAAAAAATGAGAAATGGCGTTAGCGCGTAGCGTTATATTCTCATGAATTTGAAAAATGGTGTCTCACCTGTTGTCCTCGGAGATGTCAAAAGTGGCGATGAGTAGTCTCTTGGTGAGCGTGAGAGCGTACTCCGGGTCCTCGAGCAGAGGAGGCAGGCAGTCCACCACGCACAGCAAGGCACGGAGCGCGGCGTCACGGACAACCTGGGTACGAGGTGGAAATGTCGATTTTATTACAAAAACTAGCTGTTGCCAGCGGCTTCGCTCGCTATAACTCCAAAATTATGCCACAGGAAAAAACATCAGGATAAAAATGTGTTAACCAAGTTATTTGTTATTACTATCTGAGTACCAAACAAAACCGTTCCGTACTTCTGTGTGACAGAGTAACAAACATCTATCCATCCTCACACCTTTCGCATATACATATAATAGAAGTAAGATATGGAAAGTTGATACTTCAATATTGAGGAGAACCAAATTTATAATTGCCATTCCTTGCGAAAAGCCTGGCGTCAATTCAATATCAGCATTATAAATAATGATCTGCAGTGCTAGGACATACCTCCATTGGGTTCTGTAGTCCAGCTAGTAGACACGTGACGTCATCGAGCGAGAGTGTGGCGCGTGCGGCGCACTGCGCGGTCTCCAGGAGAGCCACCGTGCACGCTGCCTGCACACGACCGCTTGTGCTGCCTGGGACAACATCACTTACATTATGGATTAAGAAGATGGAAGATGTATTGTTGCGTGGTAAAATCATCAGATGAGTCCTCCACCCAGGCTTGCCCTGGGCGGAGGACTCATTTGGGAGGGACTGTCAGACTTGTACTGACTAAAATCCACCCGTAGCCCGGTTACGCGATTGGAAGCTTAGATACACAAATTGTACTGAAAAAACAAAAACATGATAAGGTATAAAGTTATAGTTTTTTTCTTAATTCAATTCACAAATAAGTTGTGTCTGGTTTTGGCTAAGATCGAGGCGGCACGAAGTGAAAATCTGCAAGTGACTCTTTAGTGTGTTCAACTGTGTTTTAGTGGTGAATAGTGTCGAGTAGTGTTAAGCGTTTGTTTTTATTAGTGTGTACACCAACGACGATATATTACTAGACTCTTAATAACAGGCGACCGATGTCTGTCAACACATTAGGCAAAAAAGTCTTATATCCTTCTTATTTCGACCACTGCTGTGAGCCGTAAACATACCTTGAGTTAGCCAATCACAACGCAGTACCCCGTCCCCCTCGCTTACGTAGTACCTCAGCGAGTTGACAGAATAGTTTTTGTTCCTTACATCGTGCATGCAGAGTCTAGTAATAATTATATCGTTGTTGGTGTACACACACACTCTGTGTATGTGTCATTAAATTAAAGATTATTTTAATGACACATAAACACTAACAATAACAGATGAAACAAACTTACTGATGAGATCGATGAGCAATCGGAACATGTGGTCGATGGGGAAGAGCGCGGGATGCATCATGTCGCCGTCCACTCGCAGCGCCGCGTGCGTCTCGATCACTGACAGGCCGTTCAGCATCGTCTGCTCGTCTGAGCGCAGCGCAGAGCTCGACAGACCTAACGACAAAGGTGTTTTGTTACACAATGAAAGAGATTTACGGGACAAATAGCACAATTTTCTTTTCTCAATAGAACAGTGATGTCTAAAATATAATTCGCTCAACCGGAAATGTACATATACAAACTTATTGCAGTCGTCACGTCACGTACAACAACAACAAAGACAAAATTTATCTTTTAGACGCTTTTTTTTTTGTTTTTACGTTTTAAAATCATCAAATGAGACCTCCCACCCCGGGCAGGGCGAGAGGTACTGTCAGACTTGTACTGACTAAAATCCACGGTGTCCTTCAATAGCCCTTTATGTTCCGGGGTCACGGTGATGGTATAAGACCCGCGACCATCTTTTAGACGCTAATAGACGTTTAGGATTTTTTCTTGGACAATCTCCTTGAAACAATTTGTAATGAATCATCTGTCATATGTTTCTATTTGTTACTTGTTAGGCTTACCAATAGCTGCACAAGAAACAGATATTTGTATTTCCAGTTACACTCACCTAGCTTCAACAAGGGGAACGCATAGCAGAAGCCAGGAGCAGTGAAGTGGTTGGGCTTGCGTGCTGTGTCCTCCTCCTCATCTCCCGCCGGCCTGCTGCAGGTGACCTGGTACATGAGGTTGATGGTGCGCGCGGTGGCCGCGTTCAGCTCGTCGTCCTCCCAGCTCGGCTCCAAGTCACACTGAGGTTTGTGGAGCCTGCACAGTTGAGTTTCTTTTCAAGTTTAGGAACATTTTGCTCTACCTAGAGTACATGGATCTTTTGGCGTGTGTAATAATTGGATTGGTTTACATCTTAAACAGACGCCAGAGCATCTACTAGAATCTGTCAAAATAGGTGTCTCACAAAAAACAACAACGTTATCGCCTTCTAAATGGAAAATTCTGCTGTACTGCTTCCAGCAGGCGGACTGCTATCACTACACTTACCTCAACGTAAGCCTGGCCAGTATATCTCCCAGTGCCAGATGGTTGGGCAGCAGCGCTCGCCTCAGATGTCCGTACGCTGTGGCCAGGCGCGGCGCGGCCAGCGGGCTGCGCAGCGCGGCCAGCACGGCCGGCACCACGCGCCGCGCCGACCGGGACAGCGCAGCAGGGGAGCCGCGCTGTACTGCTTCTAGCAGGCGGACTGCTATCACCACGCGCAAGTTTAACTGGAACAAATGTTTAACTAGAACCTAGTGTTCAGGCGGTCCTTGTTCGTACATTTCCAAAATATCTAAGAAAAACATAACATCTGCGCTAGTCTCAAGGAATTTTAATAGAAATTCCACATTAGGCGCCATCTCCACGAGCGAGAACATCACAGCGATATTATCATCGTGGCACGCTTATTTTCATATATTCTCTATGCGTCTCCACACGGCGGCGATATTATCGAGGCAATGCGACCAGTGACAATGACGCGTATCGCCGCGGTATCGTCGCTACTGGTGGCGCGCCCACCGCGCATTCGATGCGAGAGCGCCACGTTCCCGCGAGAAACAAAACTATACCACAACGCCTAATCACGGGCACGCGGCGATTCCGCTACCAGTCGTGACGATACGCTGGCGGAATAATCGCTCGTACGTAGAGATTCTCCGACGACAGACGTACGCACACGTTACGATTCCTTCTATATATGCGGCCAACCTTATGCGAAAAGAAATGTATCGATATATTTATTCCCAAGTATAGCTTCAAGTATTATGTAAAGTTGGGACCTTACTTCTTCAAAATATCTAAATTCTGGAATCGTTTGCTCTAAACACACCATTTCTGTTATTTTGACATTTAACCTTGTTTATTCATTGATTTATTTTCTTCGATTCGGACAAAAATGAAGAACAAGGAAATGTTTAACATTAATCACCATTAAAAATGTAAGACAGTAACAAACTCACCGCGCTCAGTCTTTGTCGTATCGCGCTCTCCTTGGCCAGCTGCGCCTTTATAGCTTCCTTCTGTTTAGCTGACAGAGGTACCTACAATATAGAAAAAATAACAATTTAAATTCATTTGCTTTTTAATGCTTAGTTACATAATAATTATACTTATTAAAGTCAGTTTTCGAAACTTATATCAAAGGCAACCAGCACTTTTTTAGCTTGTCAAATTTTTCGAATATATCCTTTCTAGGTGGAAAGGAAGGGACTTTCAGACACACGTTCTGGCTAAAATCCACAGTTTTCTTTCAATTGCTCTTAACTTTCCAGGGTCTCGGTTAACTATTGGGACAGACCCGCGACCCTTGCAGGCTTTGTCCTTTGGAAAATTGATACGTTTACAGGATAAATTTCCTGGGCGTGGACTCGACTAAATTCGAATCTATATAATCTATACTAATATTATAAAGAGGAAAACTTTGTTTGTTTGTTTGTTTGGTTGTAATGAATAGGCTCAAAAACTACTGGACCGATTTCAAAAATTCTTTCACTATTCGATAGCTACATTATCCACGAGTAACATAGACTAAATTTTATTTTGGAAATAAATAGGGTTCCGTAATATATTTGAGTTTTTCGGACACAAGGTGTAAAAAATCAACCAGAAAAGTTACTTATTTTGCGTACGCTGCCTAAACTATAAAAGATAGAACTATGAAATGTTCTAATTAGATGTAGATCTTATAAATATCTACAAAAAACTCCGCGACACACTATACCTATCTATGTCGAGTGAGGCACAACAACCATTTTTTAAATCAAAAATCTTGAATTTTTTTGGACTACTTTTAAACGCATTTATTTTACTCATTCTATTAATCCTTATCAAAATAATTTATTTCATCACTAGCTTCTGCCCGCGACTTCGTACGCGGATCCTGTTGCTTATGCCAGCGACAGCGGGATCGTAAAAATCAAAGATCTGAAAATTCTGACACCCAACTCCAAGAGTCCGATTAAAAAATTAATGGGAAATTGGCCAGTAGAGTAAAATTTTTGTTAATATATTCATCGCTAGAGCAGTGGTTGCCCAGTGGTATCGGTCCCAACTTACGTGTTGTAGGTGGTGGGTTCGAACTCAGCCAGGCGTATTACTTTGTGTAATTTATTTCATCACCACTGCCCTTAAAACGGTGAAGGAAAACATCGTGAGGAAACCGGGATGTCCTAGAACCAAAAATTCGAAGACATGTAACATCTACCAATCCGCACTGGGCCCGCGTGGTGGATTATGGCCCACTCCCTCTCTCTGAGAGGAGGCTTGTGTCCCAGCAGTGGGAACATTATAGGCTGATGATGATGATTCATCGTTAACGAAAATCAGTCCTAAACTGTTACCGCCTTCACTGCGTGGAGGTAATCCCAGATATTTTTTACGTGGTAAAATCATCAAATGAGTCTTCCCACCCCTTAGTGTCAGACTTGTACTGACTAAAATCCACGATGTCCTTCAATAGCCCTTTATGTTCAGGGGTCACGGTCATGAAATAAGTCCCGCGACCCCGGCAGGCTTTGGCCCTCTGAGAGGGGCCCTGTCATTATGCTGACACTCTTCGAGGCGCGCGTGGAACACGACGCGCCGTCGACCCGGGCATGGTCTATGATAGGACAGCGAGTTGCCCTTTACTCGCCGCCCGCATGCCCGCGCATGCCGTCGCCGTGGGCGTCAAAGACCGCGAGTGGGGCGGAGGGAGGAGATTGTCCTCTCTCTCACGAAGCCCGCCTCCTCCTTCGTGAGCATGATTGCTTCACAGCAGGAGGCGACCGCTTCCCACTCCGTCTCGCCCCGCAGCATGGCCTTGACCAATGCCGGGCGCGAGAGGTCTCCACCTATCGCCGCTGTGAGGACACGTCGGTGCTCCGGCCAAGCGGGGCAATCCTGCACCGTATGCTCGACTGTGTCCTCCAGGGTTTCCTCCTTTCTCATAAGACACAAGTACCTCCTGAAACATCCGTGTCCAGTGAGGACCTGCGTCACGCGGAAGGTTAGGACGCCGTAACGCCTATATACCACTCCTCAAAGAGGGGTCTTACTACGGTAATCCCAGCTTGTTTTATTTTATAAATATACAGTGAAATTAGTGATAGCTTTGATTTCCACATCAGGTGTTCCAGATTTTCAATATTTATACATCAACAAAAAGTGCTCATCAGGCGGAATGATTTTGCTAAGACGTCATCCCTGTATATGTTATAGGTAGTGCTGGGGTCTCAGTGTCCTAAATCAGGTGTTCGAGATCTTCAATTTTTATTCGTCAACAGAGAGTGCTCATCAGGCTGAGCAACTCTTGCTAAGACGTCAATCTTATATGTAATAGTATAGTTGGGCTCTTGGAGTTCCACGTCAGCTGTTCCAGATCTTCAAATTTTATACGACAACAGAGAGTGCTCATCAGGTTGAACAACTCTTGCTAAGATATTATTCCTTTATATGTAATAGTATAGTTGGGCTCTTGGAGTTCCACATCAGCTGTTCCAGATCTTCAAATTTTATACGATAACAGAGAGTGCCCATAAGGCTGAACAATTCTTGCTAAGACGTTATTCCTCTATATGTTATAGTCCAGCTGGGCTGTTGAAGTTCCACATCAGGTGTTCCAGATCTTCAAAATTATTGTCTTAGCAGAAAATGCTCATCACGTGAAACAATTTTTGCTATGGTACCATTTTTGTATCTCTTATAGTTTAGCTGGTTTGTTGCGGTTCTGCGCCAGGTGTTCAAGTTACCAAAATAAATTATAGCCTATGTGTTGGCCAGACTTAATAACTATACAACAAAAAAAGAATCATTCAAATCCGTCCAGTAGTTTCGAAGATTAGCGTGTACAAACAAACAGACAAACAGACACACAGACAAACAGACAAACAGACAGATTTTTTTTTTCGTTTCGTGCTCTATTACTGTTTCTGAATCCCCCTCAATTATTATTTTTTTAATTTATTCAATGTACAGACACAGTTTTTTTACTGTTTTATTATATGTATAGATTAAGTACAGTTAATGTAGATGATATTTGGTCTTTGAATGATTAAAATTGGATGTTTAGTTTCGAAGTTATGGCGAAATTAAAATATCACGATTTCTGCTGCACGGCCCGTTGGAAGTGAGCGTCACCAAGGCGGGGGTGCGCGTGCGGGAGGGGAGTTTAGATCTATGAGTAAGGTACCCGCGCGGCTCAGAAGCGCGGTCGGCTCCCTACGCAGCGGTCGTGCGCGAAGTCTAATAATTTTCCTGCGAGAACCACAACAGACCAGCTAAACTATAAGAGATACAAAAATGGTGTGATAGGAAAAATTGTTCCACGTTATGAGCATTTTTTGCTGAGAGAATTAGTTTGAAGATCTGGAACACCTGATGTGGAACTCCAAGAGCCCAGCTACACTATAACATATACAGGAATGACGTCTTAGCAAGAGTTGTTCAGCGTGATGAGCACTCTCTGTTGACATATAAAAATTGAAGATCTAGAACACTTAATGTGGAACTCCAAGAGCCCAGCTACCCCGCGGTGGTGGACGCCCACGGTGTCGGACGTCACAAGACGATCTCCGGCCACCGTAGGCGCGGGCATGCGGGTGGCGAGTAAAGGGCAACTCGCCGTCCGACCATGGACGGCGCGTCGTGTTAGCATAATGACGGGGCCGGTCTCAGAGGGCTAAAGCCTGCCGGGGTCTTATACCATCATCGTTACCCCGTAACATAAAGGGCTATTGAAGGACACCGTGGATTTTAGTCAGTACAAGTCTGACAGTCCCTCCTGCCCTGCCCGGGGTGGGAGGACTCATTTGATGATTTACCACGAAAAAAAAGAGCCCAGCCACACTATAACATGATTTTTTTCAACTGGGCGTGGATGACTATTTTCGAAACTATGAGGAATATCGAAAAATGTTGAAGACTCCTTTCAACAATTCTGGGAAGTAATCATATACGGCAAACTTAAGAAAAACGTATAATTGAAAAAAAACTGATCAATCTTCAAGGCGATGACTGTATTCGAAACTTAAGTTAAAAACCTTTTCTTCTTTGAAATCATGTTTATTTTTGTTCAACTCAACGCCCAGATGAAAAATTCAACCTGTATAGGAATGACGTCTTAGTTTTTACCCGGGCTCTTGGAGTTGGGTATCAGACTTTTCAGATCTTCGATTTTGCCGACCCCATTGTCGCTGGCATAAGCAACAAGATCCGCGTACGAAGTCGCGGGCAGAAGCTAGTATCGAATAAAACTGAAACTAGCATAAAAGCCGATTTTGGCAAAAACTAAAACTGTATAATTGGATTATTGAAAAATCAATATTCCTGGCCAAGAATCCAACCTTTTGTTTTAAAAAACGTTTTCGATTTGGCTACCTATTTGAAAAAAAAATACAGCATGTGTACTTAACTTTCAAGAGTAGCTGTATACTGACCTCTTTGACCTTGCCCTCTCGCTTGTTCTTCTCCTCCAGCTCGCGCCGCAGCTGCAGCTCTTCCAGCTGTTCCTTGTAGCTGTACGCCTTGCTCTCACGCTTCAGATTCATCTCCTTGTTGTCTTCGTTTCTAGATAAAGCAAAAGAGCAATGTTTTGTTTACTCTCTATGTGCGGAACTCGGTTTTTGTAATCTTTCTCATTCATTAAGTAGTTCCAAATGTCTATAACTATTTTTGTACTAGTTTTATTTTATGTCTTTTTACATTACAAAAGTGCCTGTAGTGGGCCTAGTTGAAATAAACGATTTGATTTTGATTCTCAGCAAATATAAATACAGACTTGCTTTTGATTCAGAGTGCGATCAGCGGGTCTAAAACGGTCACTTAGCATTATTCTTATTGGTTCTTTTATTTAATTTCCAGCAACGTAATTTACAATTCTTCTAAATATTATAAAACGGTTACAAAAGCAGAATTTGTCATAAGTATAAAAATAGAGCATGGACTGTGCATTGTGGAGAGCTGGTAAAAGTTGCAATACTGTCTTGAACGAGCGAAAAAAAAAAAATGTCGTACCGTCTGTTTGTTTCTTTTACGACATAGTTTATGTCTGTTGTAATATAAATTATTTTTAAACAATCTTAATTAGATACTTGGCTAGTGAAATTTTGTTCCTCATACAATCATGGACAATATAATTGCAGCAGCGCCTCACCCAGGTACGGAGCTCTTGTCATACAGGTCTCCCTCGGGCGTGAGGTACGTGAAGTACTCGTCCCTTGTGACCCGCAGCAGCTCGGGCTCCTGCAGCGTGCTGAGCGCGCTCTGCACGGCGCAGCCCGCCAGCACCTCGGGGTTGGTCGCCACTAGAGTCGCCACCACGTTCGATAGTGTCTGTGAGGAGAATACCGCAATAAATTTATTTTTCACACTACTTGCTCGTAAATGTCAAATTATATGTCAGACAAACCTACTGTAAAGCAAGTCATTGCTCCCCCTCGCTCGGGCCGGGGATAATATATGTACTGAATTTCATTATTCCCGTGGGAATAATGTGATTTGAATTTGGATCCTCAAAGAATACTGTATGAAAACTTTCACCAAGGAGTCGTATCAGTAATGGCGGCCGCTGGCCGCAATAGCTGATCGCTTACAGTGGTGCCAACTTGACGTTCGAAGGTTGTCGTACCACATCAAATTTCAAAAATCGATTTTATTTCTTCGCAGTGGTGTGAAAAGCAGAGTACGCTCCTCGAGAGTAAAGCTGCCTTGTCTTGGGCTAACTTGAATCCCTCGCTACACTAAAGGATTCTTAACTTAATTCCCTCGTTTCACCCCCAGAATCTTTAGTGTCGCTTCGGGATTCAATACGCCCGCGACGTAAGGCAATGCTTTACTCCCTTGGTGCGTAATCTACTATTATACTACACCTGCTAGGAAAGTACCTTGATACTTTATCAAATTTACGGTAGAAAGTACGTCATTGCATATCGATCAAATATGCGGGGAGAAAACGCATCTGAGCGGGAGAGAAAAGTGTATGAAAATCCATTTCTTACGTGGTTTTCTTTTTTAATTTTGGGTAAGACTATGCGCCAGTAACCTAAATATCAAAAGCCAAAAAGATTTTACAGTGAGTTTTATCTCCAAGTTCGCAAAATGACACTGGCCACTAGCTGTGTGTTGGATGGTGTCGGGCTGGCAGTGCGACACTGCGGCGGCAGGATAAACAATTAGAAAAAAGAACGTGTGAAAATTGCAGACGCCATTGGCGCCATTTTCAATTTATGTGTTGTTTGAGGATTCAGTTTTCGTAGAAAGTAATTTATTTTCCTCGTAGGTGTAGTATAAAGCACTATGTATCACTCGAGAGAAAGTGCGATTCCCGATCTCGGGTATTTTAAAGCCCTCGGCTACGCCTCGGGACTTTAAACGACACCCTCGACGGTAATCGGTCACTTTCTCCTCTCGGTAAACAATGTACTATTTCATCACATCTATTCGAAAAGGACGACTTGGTTCGCCTTTAAGTGCGCCCAAAAGTGGTGTTTTCTATAGGAAACTTTTAGCGAGCAGCAAAGAGTTTTTAATCCTCTTTATAAGTGCGCCGCAAATTACTTTTACGGCGCACTTTTTGAATTTGCAACATCTTAGTGTTCAGAGATAAAGAAATCGAACGCATTGTTAAAGGACAACAAACAGAACCCATTTCCAGCATTTTTAGAATTGTGGTCTGTTTGTATGTTTATACAGGGTGAATTTTTCAACTGGGCGTGGATGGCTACTTTCGAAACTATGAGGAATATCGAAAAACGTTGTAAGGAGTCTCGAGGCCGATTTTGACGAAAACTGAAACTGCATCATTGGATTTTGGAAAAATCAAAAATACTGGTCAGGAATCGAACCCGCTGATTTTGAAAAAAAATCACACACTGTATTATTATACCATTCGATAGTGTTGCTAATAAGGATCAAATTCTGGGAAGTAATCATATACGGCAAACTTAAGGAAAACAAGGTGGAGTGTTTGGAGTGGGTGGAGTGGTTGGAGTGGGTGGAGTGGGCGGAGTAGTTGGAGTGGCTGGAGTGGGTGGTTGGGTGGATGAGTGAAGTGGGTGGAGTGGAGTTTTTATTTTCTCATAGTGTGTGATGAAAAGCAGAGTGTATTACTCGGGACAAAATATATTTTTGGCTCGGGCGACGTACGTTGAATCCCTCGCTACGTTCAGGAATCTACTAAAGAATCCCTCGCTACGCTCGGGATTCTACTGTAGAATCCCTCACTTTGCTCTGGATTCAAAATAGCGCCCTCGCCGTAAAAATATTATTTTGCTCCCTTGTTATACAATCTACTATTTACTACTAAGACACATCATGGCAATCAGCGGGCCTAAATGCATCATGCACGGCATTTGTTTCCAGTACTGGGACACAGGTTTCTTCTCTGTGAGATCCCATTGGGGCATAATCCACTGAGAGGGCCCTTTGCAAAGTGGTAAATGTCACAACATGGCTTAAGAATATTAAATTACAGTTTTTTTCATTTAACAAACCTCATTAGGCGTATATCCGGCGATGTATTTATTCTTGAGGTTATTAGAGTACAGTCCGACCAGCTTCTTAGGGTCGTGTCCCAGGTAGCCCAGCAGCCTGGACCACGCGCGGCTGGACACGGCCGCGGCCAGCGGGTGGTGGCAGCTGGGCAGGATCGATATGGCCAGCTCTTGAGAGTCCTTCTCAGGATAATCTGGGGGTACAAGACAGGAAGTTTGATAGTCTGTAATTATTGATCAGCTTCTATCAGTTTGTTGCTGGATATAGGTTTGCAAGCTGTTAACACAACATCCTACTCCAACGACTGCATCCAAACAAGGTCGTGGGACTGTCTTAACAGGTAACCATGGCCCCAGAATCTAAAGGATTATTTAAGGATACTGTGGACTTTAGTCAATACAAGACTGACAGTCTCTCCCGTCCTACCTTACGTGGGAGGAGGCATTTCATGATTTTACCACGTAAAAAAGCCACTTCATTCAGCCAGCAAGTTTTTTAAGTATTGTACTTATTACTTAAACAAGCTTTCCCCCATGGTTTTAACCCTGCTGTTCGGCTTCTATTGGTCATACCATAACGCTATATAACCTTACTCAATAAATATAATATATCGCACAAAAAAAAAAAAAAAAATTCAAACTGTAGATTAGCGTTAACAAACAAAAAACCCTGTAACTTCATAGTACTAGTCAAGATTTTACGCATAATAGTTGTTACGGAGATAACTCACCTTTAAAAGAGCACAGTGCATGAACACAGTCGAGGATCATCTTCCCCGTCAGTTCCCCTCCCCCCTTCTCATCAGTGGGCGACTTCTCCTTGCCACTGAACATCTTGCCTTCCTCCAGCACTTCATTCAACTTCAGTGCCAAATACCTTGCCAATAAGACTCGATCTTCCTTGGCAAGTAGCGCCTTAACCTCCTCTATAGCGGTAGTTCGCACCGACTTGATTGGTGATAGTAGGACGAGTATAAATGCTCTGTAAACGGGCGAGTTTTGTTCGCTGGCAACACTTGGGTAGTTTTCCAACACTGTTCTGCATAGCAACACCACCTGTATTAGGACTATAAAGGGGTAAATGCTATAGTGATACTCAGTAATTTTAGTTTATATACAACATTATGTACAGTCTCAGTCAGTGACTGTTAAATTATATAAAATAAAATGAAATGAATTTCAGTTTTTACATAAGAAAAGTATCTAAACATAATTTTGGTGTCTGTTAAGATCCAGACTTTTAAGTAAATTCAAAAGATATATCTTATCCTGTAAACTAGCTTCCTTCTTAGTCGTAGCGTGATGTTATTTAGCCTTAGTCTTCCTCGATAAATGGACTTTACCACACAAAAAATCCTGAGATTAGCGCGCTTAGCCATACAAACTCTTCAGTTTTATAATATTAGTAAGAAGTAAGAATAGATATTGTGCTGTTTACTTGTCTACATTTCAACCTACTAGAAGTATCTATCTATGTTTAATCTAATGTGGTTTGTGATGATAGTTACCGTCATCGCTGGCGCTGGTGAGCACCCGGTCGTGCAGCAGCACGTGCTTGTCGGCGTGCGCGAGCGCCGCCCACACGGCCGGCCGGCTGGCCAGCGAGCGGGAGCCGTCCAGCAGCGCCAGGCACAGCATCGCGCAGATACCCTCGCTCACTACTAGGTGCTACCGACAGCGGAATACTACATTTTAAAATCAATCTTTAGGCCCTAAAGTTTAGGGCTTCGCTTCTATTGACGCGGAGCGGAGCCGAGCGGAGACGACCTGGGGGGGTATTACAACATCTTAAAACCAGGCTTATTCCAGTGAATGAACGAGATGACGCTAGACGATTTGTATAGCTGTGTTTTCACTCGCCAGAATAAGCCTGGTTTCGAGACGTTGTAATACCCCCCCTGTGCTGCGATTCACCAATCACAATGGCTGGTGAATCGAGGCACAGCTCTGCTCCGCACCGCTCATCTCCACCCTAACCGCAGCCTAATGGCGCTACTATTCCTCGCTACATACCAAAAAGAAAAAAAATACGAAAATTCTGAAACGAAAGTGTTATGAAATCTTCATGGCTTCTCAACAAGTTACTGATTTAACCAGATTTTTTTTGGAAGAAATACCCTACACAAGTAAACTTGGGGAGTTCAACTTCAGCAGTGGACTGCAGTAGGTACATTACACCAAAACGTGACTAACAGCAAAAAGGTCGCATTAAAGGTTGTTAGAAGCAGTTACCTGCAGTGGCTGCTGAATGGCCTTCTCCACGGCCTTGATCAGCACGGGCTGCAGCGCGGCCTCGTGCGCGGGAGTGTGTCCGCACGAGCGCACGCACGCCGCCACCATGCTCACGTACGACGTGCGCACGTTCTGTGTCGTACTCTTTGCTGACAAGTTTTTCTGGAAAGGACAGAATATTGCACTTAGAGTTTAGATTGCAAAAAGGCGTTTACAGCGTTGTCCGTCGCAATAAAAAAAAACACGAAAAAATCGAAATGCGTGTTTATAAGGTGGTGACGACTAAACGCGAAATTCGATTCTATGACAACTACTCACAAATCAATCAAAATCTTCCTGCTTTCATCCCATTTTACGTGGGGGGGGGGGGGGGGGGTGCTTTTTCTTTCATATCATTACTCACAAAGCAATCTTATCATTATTTCTAAATGTCGTCTCTGAATTTTATTCAAGCAATGAAAAAACCATCTCACCTTAAATATCTCAAGTATTTTATCAGGCAGCGGTGCGTCCAGGCCCGTGGTCCATTTCTGTAGCGTGTCTAACGCGACACACAGCGTCCTCTCATGAGACTCGCTGTCCAGCACACGAGACAGTTGAGTGGCCGCCTCGGAGAACAGCGCCAGGCGGTGTGCGCCGCGCTGTGGGAGCGCACGGAGGGTGCTTACACCCTGGGGAAGGAAACAAGTTAGTGAAGTGGTATAAGGAGTAGAGGGACGGAAGTAGAAGAAGTGAAAGAACTTATTTTTATCAATATCGCAACTGAATCAATGCAGTGTCAAAATGTTCGATTTTATTTAAAGGCCCAACTTTTCAGATTGGCCTAAAACCATTCGATTTTAGCGACCAATAAGTACTGGCCACCAATTTTATTCCAAGGAGACAGTTTTGGATGTTAAGAAAGGTTATTTTTCAGATATAAAGGTACATTTGATTAAAAGTTGATTCCAATAGCCTAATAATATAATCCAATAGTATAATGCCTCGCAGTCTGGCTAGTTCAACTATGTAGGTGTACTTACAATAAGCACAGCAATCTTGTCTTCGCTCGAGGTCAGCTTGCCACTAGCGCCGTTGTACTCGGCGAAAGCATGCGTCAGCAGCGCACGCGCAGCCGTCACTTGAGAGCAACGCGCAGCTAGCCGCTCCAGAGCGATTAGGGCTTCGCCTCGTACCCATTCATCTTTAGAGTGTAGATTTACTGAAAAAAAAAAAAATATCTAAACAACCTGATTTTTGATTACTTGTTAAAAATACTAGTAATTTTAAGGTCTGTTTAATAAATAAGTTTTCTAAACGACTGTCATCGCTCATAAATCAGTTCAATATAGAATACATTTGAATTGACTCATATGAAGCTTTTACAAACAAATAAAAAGTCATCATAAACCAGGCTTCTTACCAATCAAACTCTTTCCAATATCAACAGCCAGTCCATCCAGCTCCACATTAAGACTGGCGAAGACTTCACCCACCGCCTGCACGATGGTCTCAGGGCTCCGCAGCATAGCTTTGTGTAGGGCTGGCAGTAAGGCGTCGCGGACCTCCCCGGGGCTTAGCTGACGGAGCAGGTCATGGCAACCCTTGATGTAGTTCGCATTCGGACGAGCTTTTACGCTGATCACGCTCTTGGTGAAGCTTTCCAGCATTTTTGTCTGTGATGGAGGAAAAATGTTAAAAAAGATTTTATTTATTTAGAGAATACAAAAAAAGGTATTCACATACCTTGCTTCTAATACTTTTTAGTAACAATATATAGCATTGAGCACTTATGAGTTGAGTGTTAATTATAAGAGAGGTTATTCTACTGGGGATCTAATAAGAAATGTCATGTATGTATTTACATCCATTCAAGGAAACACAAAATATTCAATATCCCATTTCACAATTTTGAAATTAACTTACCTTGTGTTGATCAATAGTCCCACCATCCCCAATTTGTTGGAGGTGTCGGCAGAGGGTGGAGAATGTGACACAGATGTGTGGTCCCGAGTCTGGTGGGATTGCCAGCAACACTTCTAGCCATTTGGACAGCTTCTCCTTGCCGATTGATACCCATGATGTGTGTAGCTAGAAATTAAATAGATTATTAATCCAACTGCACTGAAATGTTTTACTGTACTTTGTGTTATTCTTATTTTTTAGGAAATAACCTAGTAGCTCACTTACCATAGAAAAAGCTTTATCATTCTTCCTATGGTCCCCATAAGCAATGATGGCGGCAAGCAGGTTTGCTTGAGATAGTACAAGTGTATTATAGTCGACTCCATTCTCCTCGGTTGACTTGAGGGTGCCATCAACCAGGACTGTGGACCAGCGAAGTGCATACAGCCCACTCTGGCATATGCTTTTTCTGTGGAATAATCAATTACATATCAAATCTATGTAAAATACTTTGTTGGTCATTTTACTTTTCTGATTTTAGAATTGTACTCACGATGAAGCTGTATTTTTTAGCTGTTCTGACACTTCAAGCAGGACAGGCAGCAAGGCCTTCAGAGTCCATTCTCTGTGGGTGGCAGCGAGGTGGGCGACCAGGCCCTTCACATATGACTGGGAGGTGGAGTCCCGATATCGGTGTAGCGTGAGCACCAGCAGGCGACACACAAATCGCACTGCTGGCTCTGTTATACCTGGGGATAGTGACATAATTTTGTTAGAGCTGCCAACGTGATTAACCAAACACAATGCAATAGTTATTATTTCTGGTAGCATCATCTTCCACTTCAAAACATTGGCAAATACATTAGTAGTTATAGAAAACATTCAGTAACAAATACAATTATTTGTTACTGAATGTTGTCTAAAATATATACTTTCTTTGTCCTTCTCCCATTTGACACATTCATATAAATTCATACAAGTTGGTTGATTCACATTGAATTAAAAAGCAGCAGTGATCAGTAAATATTTAGACTTTATAATGAATGGCCACTTCAAATGTTAAAAAATCCTCACAAGTAGGTTTTTTTTTTTATCTTGGTAAAATCATCAAATGAGACCTCCCACCCTGGGCAGGGCGGGAGGTACTGTCAGACTTGTACTGACTAAAATCCACGGTGTCCTTCAATAGCCCTTTATGTTCTGGGGTCACGGTAAGGAAATAAATTACAAGTAGGTACAATGGATTTTGGTAATAAAAATAATGACTGCACCAATATTTCGAGTTTTTCAATAATATTAAATGTATCGGTGCCTCAATGAACAGAAACACTAGTTACTTTCATAGATACATTTTCCCACGTTTTTATTCATAAATATAACTTTATTCTAACATTTATTTATACACTAATGAAAATTTATACCTCAAAGTTTCCGAAATGAATACCTGTAGGTAAAATTTCAGTTTTTCATTAATAAATAGGCACCTACATCAGAAATATGAAACACGCTGTTAAAAATGTTTATGTATGAAACTGTACAATATACCTACCCTGCGCAAGTGCGCATGAGTCAAGCAGATCATTCTATCTCCATTTTGTACAGGGTGTTTCTAACTACGCCTTGCATTATAATAATAATATTTTTATTTTAAAATTATTCTAATCTCATAAATACCAATTTTATTATGAACTTTTTCTAGTATACTTTCATTGGATACATACCCTGAACTGCAGTTGTGAATTAACAAAAGCAATTATCATGACTGCTGACTTTCATAACAGATTGTGTGTATGAATGAATCTTTGTTTTTATTATGATCTACAAAAGATTTCCAAGAACTTATTACAATAGGTTTATTAAGGCTTTATCAGGGCTTTATATACCTAGTTGCTTTATTTTCGAGAATAAGATTAACTTGTTAAACAGGGTAGGTATGTCCCATTCTACACATAAGGTTTTTTATTATATTGACTACAGTAAAACAGTTTGTTTACTTTTTTTTTGTTTTTACTAAAACAAAAACATTTCGTAACATCAAAAAATAGCAGTCCACCAGGATCTGGAATTGGGTCCGGGCTACAGGGTGGAGGACGGAATCTCCCAACAATATGCTCCGTGTCCACTCCATGTCTGTGTCTCAATGAGCAACAGCCTGTATATTAATTAATAAATTTTATTTTATAGAATCTTTAACTATATAAACTGTCATGTTTTAAACCTGTAAACACTAATGTAGTGAAACTAATGCACCTTACTATAACACCCCTTTGTTAATTCTCCATATTTTCTAAAATTATAAATGAATACACATAAAGACCTGTTGCATTTCAGTTTGCACTATATAATAATATTACTTTCACATTCATTTCTATATAAGGTTCCTGAATTTGCTTTAAAATTTTCTATTTGACAGTATTTTTCAGTAAACTTATTGAACAACCTGCTATAGTGTCATGTGCACAGGTATTGATGAATTAAATACTCAAAATTTATATATAGATGCACTGTATATGGCACACAGCGTCCTTTGATTGGCACATACAAAACTCAATCAAGTGAGAGCACAATACTGAGCTACATCCAGGGGTGTATGGATCAATACAGCTGGATAACCAACCTATAAATACTCCTCAGTTAAAAGGTAAAGGCACAAAAATATCACACTTTTAAAGTAAACTATGAATAAACATAGGCCTTAGTGTTACTTACCCGGTGTGGATAATACATTCCGAATTTCTTCTACAACCTCACGTCTTCCTTTCAAACTTGCGGTTTGGATTTTAAATGGTATATCCTTCAATTTTTTTAATACCTGCCAACAGAACGAACAGTTATGAAAGTAGTCACATTTTTGTAGCAATTAAATGTTATTTGGTGGCGAATTTACCTCGGAATCTGCCATTTTCCACACTCATTTATTGAGAAAATTCAATTGAAAAAAGCACACACGTCTCCTCGCTAAACGAACCACAGATTAAAAAGAATTCTTGTTGTACCGAATCAGCTGTCAAAACCAGAGTTGCCAGTTAAATAGAACTAGAGATACACCTCTTCCTTTTCTTAATACATACATTTCGTTACGTGTCAATAATCGACTAAAATTATATACTGGTAGCTGGTACTGGCTGGTTCTTTAACATTATGGCTCGAAAGGCCAGAAGATGAAATGTCAGAAATTAAAAAAAACTGTCTGTTTGTCAAAAAATGAAAACAAATATTGTGGCTAATAGATATTGCGTGTTTTTTATTAAATAATTACACGCTCAGGAGCATGTATTATTAGCATTGGAGCTTTTTTGCATGTGTTTAATTTTTGGTTCGGTTGTAAGTACATTCAAGTAAATCTTTCAAATATAAAAAGACAAACATAACCTAACATAACATTCCAAGCTCTCTATGCTGTTGCTGTGTGCAATGGTGGAATAACATGCAACAACAAGACAATAACGCTCATTCATTGCCCATCTTACGTTAGACAAAATCGTAGTTACTTAGTGACTTACCTAAACGAAAATCATAAAAAGTAAATTTGTGTGTAATGATTAAGATTTTGTTTATATTGTATTCTTTTCAGAGTTTGGTGCAAAAATGATGAAGAAAAGACTAGAGGATCTACAGAAATTGAAATGTTACACTGAGGGGATTGATAAGGATCTCACGATGATTTTACAAACTTTTCAATGGGATAGAAAAACATTGTTACAGGTCTAATACTATTTATTTTTGGCCTTACCTATATTTTGTAGTTCAATATTTAACAAGTTGCTTTTGATACTCTTACTGCAGACCATGAATTATTGTTACTGCATAATAAAAGAACCTCTTGAACAACTTTTTTCTCTACTTTCTTACTATCTTGTATCTCTACTTACTTCAACTTACTATCTTGTTTTGCCTGACCTTCATAAATAAATACTATAAAAATCAAAGTTTTATTTGCAGAACCCTCCACTGGTTACATGTAAATATAATTCCAACCACAAAGTCCCACCTGATACAACTGAAGAACATGAGAAGGAATGCTTTCTGAGAAAAAATGGCTACTCTAAGGATGATCAGCTCTTGCCAGAACCACTTGACTTGGAATCTTCTACACTTGTCAAACTAAGTAAATATAATATTTAATCATTTATGTGCACACAATGTAAAATAAAGGACATACCAAAACATAAAAGTACAAAATTAAGTAATATTAGTTTATAAGAAATATTTATTTTATTAATGTAATTATTCTTTTTATCATATAATATCAATTAATTATAATTTTATTTTTAATCCACAGAGAAAGAAGATATTCAGCAGATCATCACCAATGCTTCAAGAACAGACCCTTCTTTCAAAAAAGGTATACAATAAACAATATTTTTGTACTTTATGATTTTGCTGACTTGGACCTCAAACCCTATGCCAGGATACTCTTGCATCTGTGTATAGTAATTTAACATTCAATCTTTTATGTACTTTTCCAGTTTATAAGAAAATCATTCAACGGGGTGAACCACTTTATCTGTTTTATATTGTATCCTTTTATTAATTGAATACTGTGTTATATTGTATTACCTATACAAATTGCAAAAGATCAAATTGAACTAGAACTGCTATTCAAAACAAAAAATTGCCATCAGGAATTTTTAAACCAGCATCATGATTTTTAATCAGATCTAGAGTTCAGTGCTAAATTGTGGGACTGCAATGTTTACATATAAGTCTTAATGAAAAACTGTAATGATTTTTCCTGTATTTGCAAAAAATAAAATTTATAGTTATCAAAAACGTAACACCAGTGTTTCACCATAGTAAAATATTTTCGTGTCAAAAACATCTATAACCAATAAGTTTCCTCAACCAAGGAGTGGGTAGTGGTGATGCTGAGCCGATGTCACTGGAGCGCCTTCAGGTCTCGTACTCCGCCGACGAGCGCCGCGCGATACACGACGCCGTGGTCAGCGCGGCGCCCTCCTGCCATGACCTGGCTGACTTAGCTTTACTCAGGTATGGGTTCACGATTTTGAACTCCGAATTTTAAGGACCAGAGAGAATAATACAGTTGCGAGACGAGTCATTCAATGTTACATTGCTTCCTCTTTCCAAAATCTCGAAATTCGTAATTGTATATTAAAATTGAATGGCTAAACAAATATCCAAAAAATCATACAAAATACTAATGTATAGTCCATTCCACAGCGCTGGTGGAGATGACAAGAGTGCGAAGGTGATCCTGTCGCGGCAGGAGATCCTACTCGAGCTGCGCAATATGCGCCGGCGCCGCACCAAGTACCGCGTCGCCGCCAAGTCGCGGAACTACTCCGATGTGCTGCGTGACGTCATCAGGACTCAGGTATTAGTCTTATTGAAATACACATTAACAAGTAATTGAGATAAATATTGCATATCGATCTTTCGAAAGAGATGCATGCAACTGCAACACGCTATTTATTTATAATATTTTAATAGATGGAGCACTACAATGATGGCAAGAACGAGGAGACTGAACCTACTGATACTGTGGGCAGAGACAATAGTCAACGAGACACACGCAATGACAGGCCACCTAGACCAGAGCCAAAAGATGGCAGACACAGATACGATGGAAAAATTGTGCCACAACCAATTCAAATAAAAATTGAAAAAGAAGATTCTACAGAGAGAAATTATAGAGACAATAATCACAAAGATAAATCTGATAGAGCATATAGACATGAAACGGGAAGTAAGGATAGACGTGACAGAGATGTTGACAGACATAGACGTGACGACAGGTCTAGAGAAAGAAGAAACGAAGAAGTCGAAAGAAGTCAAAGGTATGGAGAGCATTCAAGGAAGAGAAGACTTGATGACGACCATAAGGAAAGAAGACACTATTACGAAGAATCTAGAGACAGGAAAAGAGATGATGAACCAGATAGAGAATACAGGACTGATAAACAATCAAAAAAAGACTCTAGCCATAAAGACCGCCTAGAGTATCAGGTGAAGATAGAACCCGGGCTGGAAGAGGATCGACGTGACTTCCAAAGAGAAACATCTAGAGAAAGAAGACATAAGGATAAAAGAGATAAAACTCACAAACATAAAGACAAAAAAGAAAAACGTAGAGACAGAGAGAGATCTAAAGAAGGAAGGAGGGATGATAGATACGAAGAGAGAACTAGTGAAAGAATATACATTAAGCAAGAGAGAGAAGATGGAGCTAGAAGAGATACTACGAATGAATATGAAAAAGAAAAGGCGGATAGGAAACATAAGAGTAAAAGTAGAAGACATGATAGATCGCGTAGAGATGGAAGCTTTGGTGGCTACTATGACGGAGCTTCCGAAGAAATTTATGACCCTCATAAGAAAATTAAAAAGGAAAAATAAACTTTATAAATAAAATTAGTTTTTTAATTATTTAATATAACTTCTATTTTCTAACATTCACAAAATTTGTCAAAAGGGAGTGACCCTTTTGACAAATTTTGTGACCGAGTTACGGGGGATCATGTTTTGATTAGCAAGATGACTGAAAAAATCTAAAAAACTGCATCAGTAACACTATCAAAAAATATTGCACTCAATATTTTTCTTTTGGCAGTACCCATACAAAATTGCTTTTAAAATTGATACAAACGAAGAAAAGGCATTTACCTATATTTTTTTTTTGTAAAAAGAACAAGACCGATCCCAAAGTTCATTACACCACAAAGTTTTTCATATTCCAAGTAAAAACGAGCGGCAAACAGTCCGAGTGAGATCTTGTCTCGTCAAGAGCAGCGGACCGGGGATTAGCGAAAATAATAATATAACGAGTACGCCACGGGTTGGAGAGCACGCTTTATGAATTGTACAGTCGCGGAATGAAAAGGTTCGTCGATTTTCAAATTGATTCGTTTAGCGTATTGCGAGCACATATTACCTTTTGAATCTTTGTTACAGAATAGACTCGAGTTACAGAAAAATGATGTATAATGTTCGTTAATAAAGTTCAAAATTATTCAGCTCGAAGCTTTTGACAATTTATCTTGTCAACAAGATCTCTTAAGACGTCAATGTTTGATGAACCAAAACCTTCTTGTTGGTTCAACCTGCCGTTATTATTAATTCAGATAAAACTATTGTCAATGTGTCAAAGCCATCATTGTAAAATTTCTTATTTTCTCTTCTAAATAACTATCATATAATATAATAATTGCTGTGTTAATTGATCAAGAGTGATAAGAAATGCATTACATTCAATGGGATTACATTATAGACGACACGTAATAAAGAAGCACGCTTAAGATTTGCACAGACTTATTTGAACTTCGATTGGAGTGCCACTATATTTACCGACGAAAAATGTTTTAAGGCAAGCCAACATGGGAGGCTTAATTTGTGGAGATATAATAGTACGAGATATACAGAAGACCATGTAGTGCCCAATTTCAGTTCTGGACGAATCTCACCCAATATATGGGGGTGGATGTTAGCGGATGGAGTACGCGAGCTCGTTCTTCTTCCTTCAAGAGCAAACGCAACACACTATCTGTCTGTTTTAGAAGACAATAAGCTACTAAGTGTCCGTACTGTGTATCCAGCTGATGAGCTACTTGAGGTCAGCTATGTCCAGGACAATGCTCGCACGCACACTTCTGGTATTGTGAATGAATAGTTCAACCGGCATAGCCATATAGTGGTGATACCCTGGCCAGCAAGATCTGCAGATTTAAATCGGATAGAAAACTTATGGGGTTTAATGGTACAGCGATGGGAAAATAGAAATGAAAGGACCAAAGAGGCTATAGAAAACTACTGCCGAATTATTTGGGAAGATACTAGAGTCACGGATCTATGCTTTCGTCTTGTCGGTTCCATGAGAAATAGGTTACAATGTGTGATCGAAGCTAATGGTGGTTTTACCCGTTATTCAAAATAAATGCTATTAAACTTACTTAATCGTAGTTTTAATTAATTTTTACTTGTCTATAAAATATATATAAAAATCAAACCCGTTTTCCGTTGTCACGACATAACATGAAAACGGCTTGACCGATTCGGATTTTTTTTTTGTAGCCATCGGGACCGGGTTTTAGACCGGGTCCTCCACCCGTGCTAAGCCGGGACGGGCCGCTAGTTATTTTATAGTTGTCATTTTACTGTTGTTTTATTACATTTTGTAATATTGGCGGGATGGAAAAACAAGTAAAACCTTATTCGATAGGAAACGTCATTTTTATTCAAATGTTAGCAGCACTGATTCTTGCACTGGTATGTTGGCATAATTCTTGCAGTACTAGTGCAAGCGAAAACCGACTCTAAGGTGACGAACCTTTTCATTCCGTGACTGTACGTATAAATACGTAGATACACACTTTATGAGGAACTAGTAATGTAAAGTTACACTTTGCAAGATTCAAACGCGATTTTCTTTGAAATATCGTTGTCTCCTTTGAGAGAAGATCTATTTTTGTAGTAGGTAGTTATTTAGGCCCATTTAACGGCACGCTTGGCGCTGTGGCGGAGCAATCAACTGCTGCGTTGTGTCGCGGGTTCCATCCCTGCACGGAACAAATATTTGTATTATCTACTACTAGGATTTTCTCCTGTATCGTGGGTGTGTTTACAAACATAGAAACTTACATACACAAACACCCAGACCCGGGACAACTACCTGCAGGGTATACAAATATTTGTTTCGTACGGGGATCGAACCCGCGACAGGCTGCGCATCAGTCGGTCATTCAAAAAACTCGCATGCACTTTCTTGCATTGTCTAAATGAGGCTTTAGGTACTCTTGTAAGTTTTTCTTTCACAACCAGACAACCGAAGAATTTACGACATAAGAATAAAAACAACGCCGTACATAATATGAATGAACGAGAAAGTTAATCGATCATGCAGATATTTGTGATTTCTGATCGATCGCGATTAATATGTATCGGTTCTCGGCATCTTTCAATGATTACCATTTACTTTAAAAAAACCTGATTCATTTAGCCACACATGAGTGTCGGAAATACCTTGTCTTTATTAATAACCGCCGTTCACCGCATCTTTTTAGTATTTAATTATTTTATATACGTAGTAATTTTAGGAAAACTTTTGGCTCTACAGCTTAGGATACTATACCATTATACTCCCTCACTGCCCTGTACCCCTAGCACGAGTTTTCTCTATTTTACTTTACAGAGTTATTCCAGTATTTACAGCGCTTATTGTATGAAAATATGGAACAGCGCCTCTGGTGTGCGAAGAAGGAACCAATTTTTTCCTTGAAAATTGTCAATTTGAAGTCGTCAAAGTTCCAGTTTACTTTACGCCTCAAATACTGAAAACTCGTGCTGACGGTACTGTACCGTCTAGTACAAGAAACGCTGTAAATACTGGAAAGTTGCTGTAAAGTAAAAGATTGAAAACTCGTGCTAAGGGTACTGTTCATGGTGGACGCCCACGGCGTCGGACGTCGCAAGACGATCTCCGGCCACCGTAGGCGCGGGCATGCGGGCGGCGAGTAAAGGGCAACTCGCCGCCCGACCATGGACCATGCCCGGGTCGACGGCGCGTCGTGTTCCACGCGCGCCTCAAAGAGCGTCAGCACAATGACGAGGCCCCCTCTCAGAGGGCTAAAGCCTGCCGGGGTCGCGGGTCTTATACCATCACCGCGACCCCGGAACATAAAGGGCTATTGAAGGACACCGTGGATTTTAGTCAGTACAAGTCTGACAGTACCTCTCGCCCTGCCCGGGGTGGGAGGTCTCATATGATGATTTTACCACGTAAAAAAAAAAAAAAAAAAAAAGGGTACTGTTCAGCATAAGTTTGAAAGAAATAATCTATATATAGGGAATTAGGTATGTAGCAGATTTTCTAAGAATAATTATGTGGTGCCTGTAAAAGAAGTATACGGACTCAAATTAGAAAAGTATTCAGAAAGTACAGACTTCATTATAAGTTTTAATAGTCTGCATAGTAGGTCGGTACGCAAATTCTACTGCTACAAAGTTAATCTCCTTATTTGAACTAAAATTTATCAGATAGAACAAGACTGTAATTAAAAGAATTAAGTTTGAGATATGAAAATTCATGAACCTACGCTTGACCGCTCAAAAGAATCATGAAACTGTGACTCAGCCTTTTAATTAAGACTTCTGTAAAGAGCTGTGCATATGCTTGTTATTCAGTTATCTAACAAAAACTACTTACGCAAAATAATACAGAAGGCTTAATTGCCAATACAAAAAGTTAACTGACTCATTATCTCATAGCCAAAATTTTGGGCATAGCAAGGTAAAATATTACGATTCGTTATGTTGTACCTATACAAATTACAGATGTAAAACTTCAGGAATAGGTACGTTAATTTTCGGAGAATTAAAGTGAATAGCCCAGTCGTGCTGCATCTGGGTTGTTCAATCGTAGTCTGGGAACTGAGGAATAATTATGGTTTGTTTTATTTTTTTAATTGACTCAATCTTGACGCGGCACCATACAGATAACTTTAAACACGTTACAGTCTTTATCTTCAGTGATTTTTCTCCACCTGCTTATTTTGTGAGCTTGGAAAAAATATGAGACGACTGTATATTCCAAGTAGCCGTGTGTTTACCGACGGAATGGGTACGCGTACGCAATGGGAGTGTGACGGCCGGCCGCGATGCTCACGCGCCGCTGTCACGGACGATATCGTGTTACCCACAGAATTCATTAGCCGCATCTAAGTAGGAATCTGCATTAATATTTATAAATCATCTGTGGAAGCTAAAGAAATGGATGTTGCTGTTATTTTAAAAACAAGATTGATTGATCCGTGGTTTTGTGACAAAGTCTAGGATGAGCACACGTCAGTCACCCAGCGTGATACTTACTAGAACAGGCTTGGATTAAAGAAACGGTTTTATTGAATTTACAAGGGAAGCCGCTTTTGGAATAAAATTATAGGTAAAACAGGTAATTCCTACCCGTTCACCGAGAAGCGCTTTGCAGCAATAAGTAAAATACAATTTCTTATCTTAACATTGTGTTGTTTTCACTTGAATTAAGTAGGTAATTTAAATTGAATAGGATCTATTTAAACTGGATACGTTAGTTACTGAAAATGCAAGTATATACAATTTGCTCGGGCAGGATATCTTATAGAATGTAGGACATCCTTCTTTAAATTTACCACCCAGTCGCTGGTGTTATTAAGTTCAACACGAATCATACTTAGATATTCCTAAATCTTGTCTGCGACAAAGGCTGTGTAAAGATAAGGGTTAAAACTTTATGTTCTTGACATACTACGGAAAACACTCACAATCAAACACTACACTGCAGTGTCCACAAGTTCTGTACCGTCAGCACGAGTTTTCAGTATTTGAGACGTAAAGTAAACTGGAACTTTGACGACTTCAAATTGACAATTTTCAAGGAAAAAATTGGTTCCTTCTTCACACACCAGAGGCGCTGTTCCATATTTTCATACAAGAAACGCTGTAAATACTGGAAAAACTTTGTAAAGTAAAATAGTGAAAACTCGTGCTAGGGGTACAGAGTTTAGCTTTTTTTCTCCTTTTATAATAAGTAGGTACAGGTATTACTTACACAGTGCCGTAACTATTTATGGGTCCAATGCGAGCTTCTTTAACTGCACCCTGGGTCGGGCCAATTGTGGTCCTGTTCCCGCCACTTCAGCGCTCCTCCAGGGTCTGCTGCGCCCTGTATCTGACACCGTTGACACATCCCTATTTACGGTAGGTACTGTAACTACGATATTATTTTGCACTAACTTAATTGTGGTAATAAGTGCATAAACGGTTCGCCATTTACCTAATAGTCGTAGTAAATTGTTCTCATACGGGGCGGATCGATATGCACGATAACAGCCAGTCAATTAAAAGTGAACGTCTTCATTAGCCCACTTTGTGAGCCAATCACTGGCTCCCTACCACAGGCCTGCAAGCACAATGATAGAAAACAGTGTACCATTCGATGCAAAGGATTTAGAAATCTTCGTGTCAATTCAACAAACAGACAGACCGCGGAATCAGCTAATTAACTATTTACTTATATCTGTTTTGATGTTTTGGAGTTCAGTAGTTCGCTATAAAGAACTGAAAGACCGACAAGTGCCTTATTCAACCTGAGCCCTTATCACGAGTTTTCAGTATTTTACTTTACAGCGTCATTCCAGTATTTACAGCGTTTCTTGTATGGAAAATGAAACAGCGCCTCTGGTGTGTGAAGAAGGAACTATTTTTTCCTTGAAACTGGAGCAGATTTGGTGCATGTAACTGGAGCAAGTAAAGGTGCGGGCGCGAGTAACACGCGCAAGCTACTTGATCAAGTTACTCGCTTGTACTTGTACATGTTTCAAATGAAATGGCTCGCTTTGGTACTTGCTCAAATCACTGGTTCCGCACGTTTTTTAATGGGTGCTTGTTTACGGTGCATGTAGCTTGAGCATGTTGAGGCACTTGCGCGGGTTACATGCACCGTGTACAAGCACCCTTAGTTCCAGTTTACTTTTCGTCACAATAACTGAAAACTATAAGGCGTCTGAAGTCATAAGTAGGTACGGAACCAACATAATTTTATCAGTGATGTTATGCCGCGAACCGGTTAAAAGGAAATAATTACACTCGATAACACTTCAGTCGGAAGTCTGGATCATATTCTGCAGACTCTTTTTCAGAAATTACAGATATAATACGGAAATACGTAGATTTAAAACAAAATATGAATCTAAGACGTTATTAATTCCAAAGAGTGATCCTACTACGAAAGTTATTTATATTTGTTCCGTAGATGGGAATCGAAACCGCGACAAGTAGCGTAGCAGTCGTTCTCTGCCACTGCGCCAACCTTGCCCTGAAAATTGATTTTTAAACGTGAAATGGCATTTATATTTAGGCTAAATCTGATAATACTGGAAATTGAGTTCACCACATGGAAAAAGGTCACACCGATGATGGAAATCTAATTTCCACGAGTACTCAGATGCAAATGTTTCTTGAAATAACTTTCTCCTCTGGAACTCCCTACAGATTTTCTGTTCTAATATGAATTTCTTCAACGTTAATATAATATTCTATTTAAATAAGTTATGTATCTGGTTATTTCCAAGTCCCATGAGTCACAATGATTGGTGGAGTAATTTCACGCGTTCTGAGCACTAAGCGTTGTATTATCTACTTATATAGGTAGTTACAATGTTCTACGACAATTCAGTAAACTTGATTCATGATAAACCTATTATTGTGTATAATAGATGTTATTATTGTAGCTTGAAGTCAATAACTTTTGGTCTTAGCTATGTTTATTAGTGATCGTAATCATGATTCAGAAAATATATTGTGTTTAGTTTAACGTTTGTAACCTTGGTCTACTATGGTCTGAAGGTTGATTTAATTTAGATCAAAATCAAAATCAAAAATTTTTATTTCACATAGGCCCATGAGGGCACTTATAAAACGTCGACAAAAGGTGCTCGGTTCGGGTTGGTCGATTCCATGGAGAAGAACCGGCAAGAAACTCCATGGTTACTCTTTTAATAAAATAAGTATATATACACACGACCTACAATGTTCTCACATTCACAAAAAAGGGGTATGAAAGAATTTATATAAAAAAAAGAAAGAAGATAAATAAGGAACTTAAATAAGGAACGAAAAAGATAAATAAGGAACTTGCTGGTCATAGTTATTTCTTATGTAAAATTATAGCTCTTTAGTTAAGCATATGGTGTGATTTCAATAGAATGCGTTTAGTTACGCTAACTGATAATCTAATACCTAAAGGTAAAATAGACTGTAAAGGGTTTGCAAAAGATTAAATAGTTCTCAAATTCTTGCCTTGGGCCTGGGCTAAACATTAGTTGAATACAAAAAATGACTTCATTCCATCTAAAATTATCTTACTGTGAACGCACGCAAGTGATAATAATCGCTAAAGATTCTTGCATTCTTCTTTGATACAATTTATTGGTTTGCAATTTTCAAAATGCCATTCCTTTGGAACAGGGACCCAAGACAGGCAAAGGAGGGCGAAGGGCGTCGGCGCGCGAAGAAACACGCGGCGCACGCGCAACCGACCGACCCACGGGACGTTTGAGACTGGCCCTGCGGGGTCACATTGTAGGAAAGGAGATAGGGTGCGCAGAATGCCTTTGTAAAAGAAGGTGATTATTTTTAGTTGGTAAGTCCGTAAAATAACCTTACCAATGCTCTAGCTACATAATAGAAAAGTGAATTAATTGATTATATAAACTCTACCGCCAGCAGTAAAGCAACTAGAGGCCATGATAATTATGATCGTCATCACTTAATTCAAAGTTTCGTTAAGGTTCATTGAAAATATTCAGGCATCAAAATCATCAATAGACTTCTTCATCAAAACAATAGTCCCCATTGTAGTTCTAACATAGAAATTAGTTATGTGGGTAGGTATAAAGAAAGTAAAACAAAGGCTGTACTCATCAACCAACAATATGTTCTACATGAGGTCCCTATCTCCTCGCGAATGATGGCGCGAGATGCCCATGGCCCCGACAGCTACAACCCGCCAGTCGCGTCGCGTCCGTGCGTCGTATCTTACGTGCCGTTCGTACTTACACGGTCCGTAGTTCGTAAGTACATCGTAGTTGTTGACTAGAATCTAGTGTTGACTTACTTTGTTTGTGTTTTTGTGTGTGACAATGTGTGTGTTTGTGTTTTTCTCTCATTGAACACGGATTGGTTTGCTTTTTGATTTTTTTTTGGTAGGTAAGTTTTTATTTTGTTAATATTAGTTAAGTTGTAGTTAAAATTAATTTCAACTTTTTATTGTTTTGACTTTTATTTAAATTAAGTTTAAATATGTGTCCAAAATATTTAGCAAGTTAACGATTAACTTAACTAAAAAGTGGATAAACATAATATAAAGAGAAAAAAGGCTCTTGGTCTACATCAACTAAGCGAGTGAATATAAAAATTTACACTGATGTTTCCTATAAATAATTATAAAATACAGCTATTATAATAACACATAGGAACCTATAGCCATTTATTATTGAAGGCAGTTAAAGTAATCTTCGGCCTAACGAACTGACATAGTCGAGGAGTTTCGTCGATATTAATTGAGTAACGGTCTTCGGAACGATCGACATTCGTAATTATCATCCGAAAGTCGTTTGTTATACGATTTACTGGGAGATGTTCCATACGCCTCTTCGGATGTAGAAGAGGCAGGTTAAAAGCGACTTTGAAATTGTGACTGGTTTAAATTTGAGGGTAAGTAAGTATACTTAGCTTCCCTCTAGGAATTTATTCTGTAGCGTGGGTGCGTTTACAAACATGTAAACTCACATACACAAACACCCAGACCCCGAACAAATTTGTTCAGTGTGGTTAACAAATCAGCGACATGCAGCTATACAGCCCATGTCTTAACCGCTACGCCAACAGTGCTGTCGAAATTAGAAAGAAAAAGAAATGAACTGTAAGGTTTTAAGAGATATTGGATTTTTTTGAAAATATAACATTGCTTTTGAAAAGCATCTGGTTGCGTCTGAAGTCAAAACTCACTCCTGTAACTGTTAGTACCTATTAAGTAAGTAAGTAGACTCCAAAAAAAGAGACCATACGCTGAACAAGACTTTTAAGTTTTTTTCACCTGGGAATCGAAACAGCACCAAGCCGTTCCACTCACTGACCGCTAAGGCCATTAAGATACAACAGGGATCTAAGTTAGCTAGCTTAAACCCCAGTGTATTAATGAAATGAGACGTAGTAACTAACTGTTTGCACAACAGTCCAACAGGATAAGATTTCAAGTCTTGATCTTTGGACCGCTATCGCCATCAGCGACGCCTGCGCCTGCGTCTGCGCCGCTGCCGATCGGATACTGTTTCAGTAACATGCGGTCTTTGTTAAACAGATAAACATCCATTTAATGTGCTTATTGTTATGAAAATGTACGAGTCACATGTTTGGAATGATGATATATTGAAGTAGTAAATTGTTTACCCTTCAGTAGCCAAATATTTTGAAAATGATTGTCACTTGTGGCCTCCAAAAATTCAGGGATGATGATTTTTTCTAGTTGAACTCGACAGCCAAATCCGAAACTATGAGGAATAACGAAGTTAAGTTTACTTGTCTTCAATATTGGGTATTTCAGAACTGAAGAAATGGTTGGCGCCGGATGGTAGATACATTGCAATAAATCACAGGCGGCTCATTTTTATTGTTACATGTACATGTTATTCCTCAGTAGCAGACATTTTGATGGCAATTGGCTCGTCCCTATCACCTACATGGGACGAAACGTGGGTGTACTATTACGAGTAGGTGCACACTATGATTTGACCTTTCGGGGATTACAATCGTGATGTTATTCCCAAACTCTTGTTGTAATGTTCTCTTGCGTAATATTAAAAACCTGTTACAGTTAAACGAAACTATGTAATCCCTAAACAGTTAACGGTTAATCCATTTCTAAACCAACTTACCAAAACCGGAAAATTGAATGTTTTCTTAACTAAAAGTGTTTATTAGGCAGTGTGAGACCGGCCGCGCGGCGTTGAAGCTTACACTATCGTACAAATATGCATAACACCTTCATCTTAGTGGTGATAGATAAAATAAACAGATATTAGGTACTTGATCGTAAGTGGGCTGTTAGAGTGTTGACACAAGTCATCAAATGTGTGAACAGCTTCCGTAAGATATTTTTCTTTTTGGCGCCACTAAAAATTCAAGATCAAACAAAATAGAAACTCTCTTAGGTAAATTAATTTAAATATGCAAATAAAATGTAGAATTAAATTGCTTATTTTATTGATGCTAGCAATTTTAATATTTGCATGTTTCATGTAGAATTAATCGCATCCCATTCCTTTATTTAATATTCAGTATTTAAAAGTGCCTCTTGGATGGCTTCATTTAAATAAATGGTTTGACTTTGAACTTTAATCCTTTAATTGAATTTGGTATGTGGTATATGTATACCTACCATTCAGGAGGAGAAAAAGTCCTTTCATTTAAACATGTGGATAAAAAAATATGCACATATTTAAATGAAAGGCACGTGAAGAATAAACACAGAAACACGTGTACACATAAAACATGAGAACCGGAAGAATGTATAACTTATCCTCCCTAACTTATAGTACAGTTATGTAAAACATAAGATACGATCTCTGGTCGAACTCTCTGGGCAAGGCAGGGCAACGGACTGTAGCGAAGATAATTACAATTATTAATTGATAATGCACTTTATTTATTTTTGTCTGCCTTGTGACATAGTTTTTGCTAAGACTTCTTAATAACTGTGAAGTTTCGTAATGGAGTATTGCACCGGTGAATGGTTTAATTATAAGGAAAAATTATAGCTGAAAGATATTTCCGATCTTCAGAAAAAATATTGCAGCATAACTTCGCAGGTATGTACCTGCGAAGCTATGCTGCTATAGGTATGTACCTAGAGGGTTAGATAAAGCACTCGACTTTATGTTAAAGACCCATGTCAAATGAGAAATGTTTTCTGAAGAATTCCAGATACAACCAGAAATAAATGGATATTCTTAGAATCGAATCGTAGACCTCTCACTCAATATGCTTATGCGCTTTATTTAATAGCTTATCAAGAATCTAATCTTTTTGGCATCAGCCTACAAAGTTTTCACTGGTCGGATAAGACTCTACTGTCACATGTTTTGTTCTTTTTACCCGACTGCGCCAGAAGGAGGATTATGTTTTTTGGAACTAGGACATGTGAGATTCATCACGATCTTTTTCTTTACCGCTTTAAGAGCATTGATTTTGAAATAAATTACAATAGGTAAGTAAAAATGCCTGGGTTCGAATTTGAACCCATGATCTACAACGGATAAGTCGGGTCTGTTACCACTGGGCTGCTAGAGCTCAACGAGATTTAAAAACTCGCTTATGCAAATGCAAGAACACAAAAATGTCGTTAAGATGTGTGCACACGTGATGACTGATGACAGGTCATACCGTCATTTATCCATGCATCATAAACTTGTTCCCTCAGTTATTATTAGCAGTAACATTGTTATGCAAATAAACCCGTTTCGAGAGATTGATGAAGATAGTAAATGCGAGAACATTATTTAATAAATTACAAGTCTCTGTAGCTTATGTGCTGCCGGGGAATATTTATTAGATGTTGTAGTAATGAACGATGTGGCAGTAGCACTGGCTTCCTATTACATTCTGTTTTGAACGGGTCACGAGTTCAAATCCGAGCTAAGCCAATTATGTAGATTATCTAGTCTGCACGTCTCGTTATGTTGCTAAAAACAGCCTGTTTTTATAGATTTTTTTGTTTTATTTTGTTGCGTATTACTAAATGTTTAGATTGCAGTTCAGGACTTTATATAATTTTGTCATCATGAGCAATGGACAGGCTTGTTACCACAACAACTTAATAAAATGTGTCATCCCGCCTTCCTGAACGAGGGTGGACACATTTGATGATTTTACAAAATAAAATAAAAACGAAATAAAAGCCTTCTCGCTTTAGTTCTATCCTGTCCTGCGTCAACAAGCGAGCTTATTGTGTAGTCGTAGTTTTTAATTTTCATGTTAATGAAGCACTAAAATTACCTGGACCATCCCATGATTCAGAAGAATGCAGTGAATGCGAATAACATCCCATTTTAATATATAATTGCTAATTATCTTGTTCACGCATCGTTTGTGGAAAACGTCCATAATTGTGCAGATCGAGATAGGCAGACGTATTCAAATGAGAGCGAGGGAAAGTGCGCGCGCGCAGCCTCGCGGAGCATTATGCTGACGTCGCGTTAATTAGATTGTTGCGGTCGGGGGCGCGAAAATACTGTAACGTTCAGGGTATAGTGGATAGAGTTGTTTACATTTGTATTGAGAAGTTTTAAAATTCGTATGATTATAGCACTTGCAATCTCTTATGTATTATGCATAAGATAACATTCAAAACGCTATCAACATAACATCTAAAATCTGTGAATTTTAATCGTTATTTTGAAATATTGACATGAAAGCTCTTGAAATTCGTTTATATATTCTGATATTTTGATTTTGACTGTTTGTTTATTCCGATTTCACTAGACAAATTGATTGAATTATTGTCGGGTTATGATGTTTAAAAAGTTATACACGATGTGAATAATCAAAATTTAAAGTCATTTATTCAAATTAGATCTGATTTATCAGCACTTTTTAATTTGTTATTTATTGCATGTTTATTCAATTAGACAGAAAGTACAGGAATATGTTTTAGCTTAAAAACACTTTTTTGTCCAAAATATTTGAAAGTAAAGACACGTAGCGTCTACAACGTCTATGATATCTGCTAGACGGATACTGCACAAAAAAAAAGACAAACTATTGCAGTCCTTGTTTGAAACCAGAAATGAAACGTGACTAACAGACTACAACCAGTCTATCAAATTACTGTAATTTAAGTTTATTAAACAAAGGAAGAGTTGAATTTTTTTTTTTTCATATTTTTGTGGCCGTGAGTAGTGCATGACTCCCTAGAGATGTTTTTAAAACCTTGTTAAATTTTGAACAAAATAATTATGTTTGAGAGTAAACTTTGGCGCGTTTTTGTACCAAGACAAAGGGCCAAGTGCATTTAAATGCTTAATTAAAGTACAAAAGAGCATAGCATTTTTCATTCTTCAGTACTTCGTGGGTAAGACACCTAGTTATTTCGAAAAAAGCACTTTTACGTATTCATAGTTAATTAGAAATACACGATATTCCATTCAGTGATTTGGAAGACACCAGAACTTTCCATAATGCAGACCAGTAACTTATATTACTACAACTTGCTACTGCACACTTTTCTAAGGCTTCAAGTCCTAAGGAAATATAAGCTAGGTTTAGGTACCAGCGTGTATAAGTACTGGGTATGTGACTGAGCTCAGTACTTAGTAGTTAATGTGGGGAATTGATCCAGCTCGCATAATGAAGCGTTAGATCGCTCCGAGATAGAGGTTGCGTCCGAACTAATGAGTTTTGTTAGCGGGGGCCGCTTTCGCTTTATTTCTTAACTTGTATGTACTAATAAAGGATCTATTTAATGTTAAAGCTTGTTATTAATATATAACTTATATACTAACCAACCTAAACTAAATATATGAATATCGCGGAAATACGGAACCAGCTAAGGCTATTTCAAATATATATTTGTATTTGTGTGTTTGGTTTCAGCTTGAAAAATAGGTTTGCGAAGTCGATGCACTAGCCTTCTAAAACATAATAATACATCTATTCTATGGTTTAATATTGAAAGTAATTAAAACTAAGCTTACTTTTGAGACTGAATAAAATTGTAACTCTGTATTAATGATTAACCAACCATGATCATTTTAACCATTTAAGCCGATTTAACGTCCATTATTTATGACAGCTAAAATTTAGTGGTTGCAGAAATAGTTACCGATCGTAACAACACGAACGTATTTACTGAAAACATTGTAAATGTAACTGAAAGGTAGTTAAAAACTTAGCGAATGTTACATGTGTACATTATTAAGTTGTATTCTCAGCTATCATCAGACACACACATAATAAGGCACACAAATGAAATGATACGGTTCTCCTTCCATCATTGATACGTATATTTTTTTTATACATATAAAAAAATCATTGCATGTCGATGTAATCAAATAATATCCGGCCAAACAGATAACATAACAACATAACATAACATAACATATCCGATAACATATCCGTACTCTGTCATTTGTTTCTTTCAAATCCTGGAAGGTGCAGGTGGTCGGGTAAGATGGCACGAAGGGTTAGGAAGCAGGTGGAACATATACGTGCCTTCAGAGGGGCTCCGCACTGGCATTGTATTTGGGATGGGTCTAGTATACCCCATTTGACCAGATTATTAATACAGCAACCAACATGGACATTTCTGTAATGGAGACCCAGAAAGGAGACGATCTGGATTGAGGGTGGGGCTACTTTCTCTTCACAGTTCGCATCTCTTATTTGAGGCATCCTTTTCTGAGGAAGTCATAAGTCTCAGATAAATGGAAATCTTGTTTGTATGGAAAATATAAACTAAAATAGCATTAATGAAATAAATAGCTTTCAGTAAGCTAAGCTTGAATTTAAGTCTATAATTGTATGAGTTGTTTCTACAAGATTTCGTCAAGATTCCCTCAAATTTCAAAAACGCCAATTTTTGAAGTGTGTGTCCGATTTATTGTAATTTGGGACTGTGTTACTGTTGTGTTTGTACGTAGTATGTAGTTTAGAGTAGTAACTTATTATTGTTGTTTCTTTTTTTATGTTCATGCGGTGTTTATCTGTTTAATTGTTGCACTATGTTATGTTTAAATGCTCGTTTTACTATAGTTTGTATGAGTGTAAACAATTGTTGGTAGACCTAATAAATAAATAAATAAGATTGTAGTCTTTCAATTGCTAGAAACTGTCTTGTACTGTTGCTCAATATGACAGCATTTCACTTTTTGCTTTCTCGATGGGAAAATGGCGTAATCTATCAAGGAAAATTATATAAGAACAAGGTTTTATCTGTGATCACCAATAAACAATAGTGTTTTTTTGCGACTGCGATTAATAGTCGCGTGACACAGTCGCATGTGCGCCCTTCCTTACATTACGTAAAGGAGTCTATGGGAAGAGCAGAGAGCTCGGCTGCTCGGGAACTTGATCGACGTAATTACGCTAATTATACGTAACATGTAATCTTGTGCGTCATCTGAATCAATAGAAAAACTATTAAATACAAGCTTTATGGAGAAGACATGTTTGAAGAATAGCTGATGGAGATACTTTGCATAGTGTGCAAGTTTCGGGATTTAAGGAGAATAAATTTGTTACTTGAATACCCGTGACACAAGTCGTTCTTTTTAAAAAAAAAAAACAAGTGCCTCCCGCTCCGGTTGGGGCGGAAGGGACTGTTGGACTCATAATTATGTACTAATGGCTTTTCCTTAAATTATTCTTTACCTTCCAGCTGTTAAGCTAAGCTTAGACAGTAAACTAGCAGCTATCTGAATTTGTTTGTTATTCTTATCTACAAAGAAGCGAAAGAGTCAGTTAGTTAATTAGTTTGTTAGTTGATTTTTTACATGTTCTCTAATGAACATCCACTTTTGGTTCTAAACTTGTTATTTTTTGTGACTGTTAGCAGATTACGTGATATACCTACCTATTCATCTTACCGACGTTAATTGTCACGACTTGCCTGCTTTTGAAAACATCTTTATATCTCAAACGACTAGAATAACAGGAAAAACAAAAGCAACGTTAAATCATGGCAAATATATCGTAGCGGTACAAATGATAACTTGCACAAAAACAGTGTGATTTGAACTGTGAAATATTTTCTTAACAAACACTTGAGAGATAAAAACTCCGATTAGTTCAGTTATTTAGTATATCGTAGTCCGCACGCTACATTCCTTATTTTTTCCATGATAGCAATAGTATGGGAATAGCATTTGTTCTATTGTGTGATTGCGATCAAATCGTTTGTTCGCTTGAACAATTCGCCGCTAATTACAACGAGATCGAAATGCTATGTTTTTAATAGCTTTCTACAGTTCAACGTGATGCTAATTGATTTTGAAGTTCTTGCTAGATAATTAGGTATGTTTGTTGCATAGGTACTACTAAATTTGCAACTACAAAGTAAGCCAACAACTTTGGCACTGTAAAAGCCGATCAAACATTTATTATGATATGAGTAGTTGCTAGGTCTTTTCCATAGAAACAGCCGATTTGAAAAGGTCTTAAGTCTTCTTCTTTTTAAATTAAATATTTTGCAACAATTTAAGTGAGATCTCTTTACAAATGTATGTTGTCCACTCAATGATCACAATCTCAATAAGATTAATGTGTGTAGACCACTGGGAGTGGCACACAAATTTGTTTCTAGAGTTTGTACATAATTACTATTGCTGCATACATAATAGAATAAGGGCTATGTGCTAATAATCAACACAATGGTTTCGTAAACATAGAAACATCGAGGCGCGTGTACGGAGCACAGTGGTGGGCGGCGCGTTGAAGTCTTTTGTTCTAACAGACGTAATGCGCCCGAGTTTTAAAGAAGGCAATCTTTTAAATTAATGAATTGTCAAAGATACCTGGTGATTCATTTTAAGAAAACAATACCTAATAATGAAGCTATATTATTTATGGTAAATTATTAAAAACTTCAAGATCTACTTTAAAATAATAACGAATAAGACAATTTAATGCCCGAGAGCAAAAGAGGTTAACTATTAATTTAATTCACTCAATAAAAATGTGTTAAAATATTGCCATAAACATGTCTATACAAAAATCTAAATTGCAAATATCCGAACTTGAACATAAGGGAAAGAATGGGAACAAAACGATCATAGTAGGGTTGCCCGCGAGCCCTCAACACGCCCCTCGTAACGGATGCCCAAAAACCGTTGATCATATCAAAGATTACCTACCATTATTTTTTTATTGTGTTTTACAAATTACCTGTACCACCTCTAATTTAAACCTTATCTCTTTTCTCCAATGTTCAAAATTGAATGATGTAAGGTTTGTTAAAAAATGCTCATACAGGTTTGTTTGGTGGTTTAGCCGCGGGGTGTGCTAGCATCGAGTTACAGAAAGTAATTTGAGCGTATTAGTATGTAATGACAATGAGGTGTTTAGCGGCAGGTAATCGGGTTACAGTTACTGGGTAATCAAATACATGCATTGAAGAATTTGGTGCGTAATCTATGTTGAACCAAATAACTGCACGGTTGGCGCAGTGGCTGATCAATCGATTGCAGGTTCGATACCCGCACGGAAAAAAAATCTATGACCTACAAATAGCTGTTGCGGGTCTGAGTGTTTGCGTGTATGAGTATATGTTTATAACAGCACCCACAATACAGAAGAAATATCCCAATGTTGGAGAAAGTTGCTAAAAAAATGATTGGCAAATTAAGGAATTATCCAAAAAAAAACTGTTTACAGTGGGACATGTATATTCTTTTAAAAGCACTAAAAGTTAGCGCAACAAAGTTTCATGCCCTCTTAATTAACAGCAGATGGTATCTAAGAATATTCAAATTGGCAACCTCGGACAATCCTCTCAGTGAGAAGAGTTTCGAGGAATCGTTTCATGATCTTATCACCAAGCAAGTTGTACAGAAGGTACATTGTGCAGACTATGGGTAACATATGACAAGGGTCACGGGATCTTGTACTCAAATGGCAACTCCAGGACTGTATTAGAATGTATTGATCGCGGAACTGTCTAAACAGTTAACTCAGGGTTAGCTGTTTAGACCTAAACGTAAAGAGCTAATAAAGAAACTCGGTTTTATTCAGTACGAGTCTGACAGTCCCTGTCGCTCCATCCTGGGCTCATTCTATGAAAAAGGATTGAATGTTTTTTTTCAAGACCACTTTATCGTCTGCTTGTCTACTTCGTAGTGTTTTTGAATTGGAGCAGTATTATTTTCTATTCATATATCATGGGTCCATTTCCAAAACATTCAAGTATACTAACATCTAGACCCTGAACAACTTACAGGCTATACAAATGTTTGGTAATTTCGGGATTGAAGTCCGCGTCACACAACGCTGTAATATCATCTTGCGTCAACTGTTATATCATCTTGACTTCTAGTCAGACCGCTACTACAGTTCATACAGCGTAACACTCCAACTCACTTCGGTGGAAGAAATACCGTGTAAGCCTTCTCTTCATAGCCACATAGTGGTCCTCCTACGGCGGTCGAAGGAACAATGGCACTGTTAATGGGCGCGCTCGGTAGCTGCGCCGGCGCACCGAACAATGCCCGTGATGCTGCCGACGCTGCCCAGGGTTGACATCGACCAAAAAAGAAGAAAAGAGCTTTTTGAACATTGTTCAGAAGAGGAATATAATGAGTGAGCTTTTACGTAAGCTTTTGAAGCCGCGGTTTTGTATTCAATGGTAATTTTAATGGTGCTTGGGTAATGGTAGTTTCTCATTTGGTTTCTAAATGTAATCGTTTGTCGTAAAATATTGCCAGTATCTCCTAAGCTTTCAAGAAATTCTGAGAAAGAGGTTAATAATAACCTCCAGGACGTGCCAAAAGATTTAAGAGGCCATTACCTGAGTGATAATAATTTTGGTATTATTATTCGGAATAACTTTCAAAATACAACCTAGGAGTGTAAAAATATTATATAAGAAGCTGTCAGGAAAAAAAAATCAGTATTAATATCGTGTATTCGTCAATCGAGACTAACTCTATCCTTTTCTTTGGTAATTAGCCTGATAGCCCTATCACCAGGAGTTTCACCGTCGACCGCGACGCCAGTAACCCACCAGTGCGCGGCAACAATGGAACAGTCCTGCGCACGCGCCGCTTACACAAGATCCGATTACTTTCGGCCGATTTCCTCAATTCTGCCGATTGTTTGTTTGTTTGCCCAACGGGAGCGATAATATACCACAGCTTACTCAATAGGTAATGCTACAACAATGGGGCTTTCTTCTAATCACTGGATTGTGTTTGAATTTGTGCCGGAAATAATTGTTGCTTGGTTTCCTTTGTGGTTCTGTTTGTTAGGTGTGTTCAGCCAGTTTTCAGTCATGTAGTTAACATGACTTAAATCTGGCTCGTATGTTTGTCTATTAACATTATGGGTAGAAGAAATCTGTTTACTAAAAGTATAGATAAAGGTACTGCACGAGAACAGAACGGTATCCATTTCAAGTCGTTTGGCATTCTTTTTATATAGCAACTGTTATAAGCATCATAAAGGTATCGCTTATAATGTGCTATAATCCCAAGCATCTGAGTCAGATGAATAAGAGCGATAAAATTATACAGCAAGCGATAAACCCCAGTACTGAAAGATATGAAATTGATTGATTCATCGACATTATTGTTCAGGTATCAACACTTTACAACCCCACTTCAGAATGCTACAATAATAACGACAAAATAATCGCAAATCATTGCCTAACACACACCGTGCGCCATGAGCGCAGGGGCGACAGACAATGCGACCGTAACGCACCTCCGTGCGACAATCGCAACAGATTGACGTTTACTACCGTTATAAACGTAACAAACGTATTGTGGAGATGCAGTTGTTTGTTGTGGTGCAAAGCATAAGAGACAGCGTTTTTTAGTTCAAAGATTTGCTTCAGTAGTTGCATACATACCTATAAACGTGCGAGCATGTGAGAGTCAAAATGGCGGGTGTACCTTACTTATCAGATCTTCTTTTGCACCAAATATATGTGCCTAAAATGTATATGCTGCCTGCATAATCAGAAATATATATCGAACTAGCTGACCCTTGCCCACTTCGTTGGGCGGTAAAAATTTTAACTTGTGATGAAATGATGAGTGTGGTTCGGTTAGTACTGAGTGCCGAGTGCTATGATTTATTTCCTGACTGCCAGAAGGAGGATTATGTTTTTATTGCATACTGACAGTAATCGCCAGCCGACTTTCTGTTGCTAGGCGTTGCTCATGTTCAACGTTAGATTCCCGAGCACGCGATGTTCTGATTGTTTGGTTAGCGAGCCACTGTGAGCGCTCAGTGCAAGTGTCCCTATCCCTTGTTGCTGAGATATGCTGCTTTAAATCACTGAGACGCTGCGCACGTTCAGCGCTAGATTCCCGAGCACGGGCCTGCGATGTTCTCGCACTTTGGCTTTTTTTTTCGTGACATCAAATAAGTCCTCCCAACCCGGGCAGAGTGTGAGGGGGTCTGTCAGACTTCTACTGACTTAAATCCACGGTGTTCTTCGGTTGCCCTTTGAATACCGGAGTCGCGGTATACGTATGTCCCGCAACCCTGGCTAGGCTATGGCCCTCGATAGGGTTCCGTCATTATCCTGACACTCTTTGAGGCGCGTGTGGAACACAACGCGCCATCGACCCGGGCATGGTCCATGGTGATGTGCCCATGAGTTGCCCTTTACTCGAAGCCCGCATGCCCGATGATCGTCCCGCGACATCCGTCGTCGTGGGCGTCTACTACTAAGGCTGGGGTGGAGGGAGGATGCTGTCCTCTCTCTCACCTATTCCACCTCCTCCTTCGCGAGCATGACTGCTTCACAGAAGGAGGAGACCGCTTCCCACTCCGTCTCGCCCCGCAGCATGGCCGCGACCAATGCCGGGTGCAAGAGGTCTCCGCCTATCGCCTGCGTGAGGACACGGCGGTGCTCCGCCCAAGCAGGACAGTCCTGCATCGTATGCTCCACCGTGTCCTCCGGGCGGTCCTCCTAGTGATGACACTCGGGCATTTCCTCCTTCTTTATCAGACACACTTACTTCTCGAAGCATCCATGTCCGGTGAGGACCTGTGTCAAGCGGTAGATGAGGACGCCGTGGGGTCTATCCAGCCACTCCTCGAAGAGGGGAGCAAGCATCTGCGAGCGCTCAGCGCTAGATGTTCTCGATGTTCTCCAGCTTTGGTTGGCAAGACGCTGTGAACGCTCGGAGCTAGATTCCCCAGCGCGTGCTTGCGAATTATTTTTCTATTCCTCTAGAGGCGCTGATGATTTTCAAGAGCAGACTTTTCCATACGGCGTACTCGAGTTGCTTTGTCTGGGATGTCTGTCGGTAAAGTTGTGATTTCCTTTTAGGCATGGTAAACAACCGCTGAAACTGTCCGATATCCCAAAAACATAAATACCACAGCTTCGAATTCAAAGAAACCGTGTTTTGTGTTTTAAGAAACCGAGCAATCAAAACAATTTTAAAAACCAACACGTAGGGGTGCTAAGACAGGAAACCTCCACGTGCACCCGTCAAAAACTCTTGCTTAGGCACTGTGTGCCTAAGGGGTCTGTTTGCCCCTATGTGAATAGCATGTCGTGTGAACGCTTCAACGCGTGTCCCTCTGATCAGCGGGGGGCACAGCGGCGGAGCGGGCGGAGTAATGTGTGGCTCGCCGTCCGACCGAGGACCAAGCCCGGGTCGGTGGTGCGCCGTGTTTCGCGCCAAATGCCTGCTGGGGTCGCGGGGTTTTTCTTATCCCAGGATACCGCGGCCCCGGAACGTACAGGACATCGAAATGAACATGGGTGGATTTTAGTCAGTAAGAGTCTGACAGTCCGCCTCACCCAGGGCTCAGGACTCATTTGATGATTCTACCACATTAAAAAAAGACCAACGCGTAATTGCACAACGCCATCCAATGGATCTTTCTTTGTCGTGTTGATGATTCCTTTATATTGTATGTTTCGACCAAAACTCTGCCACGTTGACGGCGTTGGTGGTGGCCTCGGATAGATCCCTTAGGTGCAGGTGGAATTAAAAAGAGTACAATTGAGAAGGCCGGCCATCGTTTGCGATGATCCAATGGATAAAACGTCCGTACAAAACATGTTCTAATGCGGTTCGCGAATGGACGGCGGCACTTTGCGATTTAGTAATTTTTATATATTATTATCTTCGAAACTATTTAACCAATTTACTTACTGTTTTTGGCAAATCGTATCTCTATGATGTTCTTGTGATCATAATAATAGTTTTTTTGTTAAGGTTTCATATTTAGTTGTTTAAAAAACCGTCCAAAGGTATAATGTGGTTCGAGAATGGACGGCGACACTTTGCGATTTAGTAATTTTATGTTATCTTCGAAATTATTTAACCAATTTACATACTGTTTGGGACAAATCATATCACTATGATGTTCTTGTGATCATGATAATATTTTTTTGGATAAGGTTTAATATATAGTTCATTAAAAAACCGTCCAAAGGTAAGTATGACGAAAAATACTTTTTTTAACTCGTAAAAGCTGCTATATCTACTAAAACATAAAAGATAGAAATATGGTGTCGCGGACTTCATTGTAGAACTATTCAAAGCGGACATTTTTGCCGTACATTATTTTCAATTTTAAGCAACTGTTAAGGCAGCGCATGCTAATAACTCTGTTTTTTTCCGCCCGGCTAAACAAAACTCGAGATAGTTCAGCTAATACACATGGTATCTTTATAATTTATAGCCTATAGCACTCAGGGATAATGTAGCTTTCTACCAGTGAAACAATTTTCAAAATCGGTTCATTACTTTCGGAGATTACCCATTACATACAAACAAACAAACAAACAAACAATTTTACCTCTTTATAATATTAGTATAGATTGTAACAAAAAAAAACATGTTTAAGCATGGTGCTTAACGAGAGGAACAATCCTCACGGAATAAGGTCTTTTATCACTGCCCCATTCATAAAAGCCGCTCCGTTCACATATTACACCACACCCCACCGTCATTGAGCGTACCCTCGAACGAAGCATTGATTGAAGTATACACATGTTATCGAGAGCGTCCTGTTATATGCTCCCGCGCACGCACGCTCGATCATTTCGTGCGCTATGACATGACAATACAACTCGATCGCTTTTGATCGCACATCAAACGCATGACGTTGAGTTATGACGAATTTACGATTATTACCTTTGAGTTTAGAATTGAAAGGAAGCGAATTTTATTTTATAAGCGAATTTTGCGAATGGTATGTTAGGGGAATTCGCGATTCAATTGTCAGGGGTTGTCAGAATGATGTTTGTGAGTAGTGAAGTGTGCTCTTGTTTTGAGTATACAAACATTGGGTATGAGGGATTGAGGGCTATGTTGACTTCAAAAGAGCACTTTGTTAAATTGATGATATGGGAGGGTCTGGGCCAAGTAAATTTTACAAGTAGTGTAGTGTGTATAATAGCATTAACTTTTGAACATTAGAAATACTATGTTGTTCCTGAATATCTGAAAAAACTCCATGATTATAACGAAACCAATGCGAAATGATTAGCTAACTATAGAAAACACTTCGACAATATCTATTGTAAAAATACACAAAAGTATATAAATTCCGAATTCCGTAACAGTTCAGTTTAATGTAGACATCATAAAATAAACCGAATTCCTCCTAACAATGCGCTTCTGAGTCTGACATTTATAAATGACGTTACTACAATAAAAAATAGCATTTCCCCGGCGCTTGCGTTAGAAATGTTTAATTCAGAACAGGTTTCGTACAAAGCCGGTCGCGGGCCCCACCAGCCCCACCGGCCCCGGGCCCCGGCCCACAATGCCCTGCACTCATTTATATCACTCACGCCGAACAAATGGGGATAAGCACAATGCAGGGCTGGCAGGGCTATTTCTAAAACAACCCTTTGTGACACAAACTTTTTCTAATATATTCAAAACAGGGTCAGTAACCCGTTACTGTAATACTAGCAATTTATTTGCAACAAATCTTTTTTAGGAAAACAAATTCTATATGTCCTTTTTTGTCTATGAAATATTACCTTCTCATAGAGGTGTGAATTGAGCGGTTGTTGTTTTTTGTAAAGTTTTCTGTTACATATTTATATCTGCAATATTTATCGATATGAAACTGTCTGGTCGATTATTCCCACGCTCGCGGTCACGACTCGCAATTACCCTTTGCTACGCTAGGAGGGGCTCGAAATTATGGAGAAAAACAATAAAAACACTATCGGGAAACACTTTACTACACTTACTTTACTGTTATGTTATTTTGCTCACTTTACAAGAAACCTTTACTAGGAACTGACCAGAAGGCTGCGAATAAAGAAGATTTCATGACAAGCTATTGAACTATTATTTATTATAGCTTTATCTTCAGGTGATAAAAATTAATTTATCAAAAGTAAGCAAGCAAATGTATATATAATACACAGAACACAATTTAGTTAATCTGCTACATAATTATGATGTGTGCTAATATTATCAGAAGTTGAACTTAATCGAAACTGAACAACGGCATGGCTTGATACCATTCCAAGTTTAAGGCCTAGTAACACCATAATATTAACAGGCGGACTTAAGTCCAAGTTCAGTGACGTCGGCGTCACAAACCGTATCAAATAGCTGGCATGAAACCAGTCATCATAATATTCCATCGTGTGGAGTGCGAATGTCTTTGAGACGGAAACGAGCGGCGTTAATCCTATGATAGCTCGGTGCAGGCGGGCCGTGCTTACGACTGTTACGACCCAGTTAATATCTTTACAGGGTGATATATATATTCAGTGCAGTTTCATAAAAACTCTTCTCAAATGGTACTAAAATATGTTTTTTGTAATAAAATTGTAAAAGAGAGAGAGAAAGGTTTTTGGACCACTATTACGCCTGATGTAAGCAAAGATGTGGTCAACGATGAAGCATGCTTACCTAGTATAAAGTATCTTGACTTGAAGACTCCAGGGTTGCTATTATCAGGAAATACAGACTCCGGCAGAATTCCGATCCATAGTTGTGCGCACAATAAAAGTATTGGCTATTTCTAATCTATCTCGAGTGAACTGGGACGAGACGCGAGAAGAACGTTTAAGGATCGATACTGGTGATAATTTAAAGTTTCTGCTATGGGAAAGGCATAGTTTAAGTATAATGTATTCAAAATCTACCCTGAACAAATAGATTTATGTGTCCGCAGAGGGTTTCAAAAGACCACTAAGCAATAATTCTAATGATTCACTTCGTGGATGAATAATAAGAAATTCATGAAGTGAATCATTAAGAATATTGCTTATAGTGGCCGTTTTAGAGCCGCAGATTAACTCGTCCTGTATAAACATTTATATTCTATGATTATGTCTGCCGGGAGATTAGCTCGTTCTCATTTTTATAGCTACGAGATTGTCCGCGTCGACTGTGAGCTTTCCACTTGGAAGTAAATTAATTGATATTACAGGTCTCATTTCTTTTTACTGGGTTATAATTATATCAGCTCGCAAATACAATGCTGAACTTGACTTCCCAGTGACTTTACATTAGTGATATTGTAATTGGGCAACATCTGGCTACTAATTTTAAAATTAACTAATGTTAAAATGTGAAAGTCTAGATGGATTTTTAGATGTTTGGTCAATTACGCCAGAACGGCTGAATAAATTTCGATGAGATTTGCTACAGAGGTAGATTTAAGTCAGAAAAGATCTGCAATAACAGGTAGGTATTGTTTTAATAACGTTAAAAGGCCTTTTTAAATTTAATCCTACGGGGTCCTAATTTTGGGATAAAAGGCAAGTTATTATTACAGACTAGACCTATATTTACACCAAATTTTATCTAGATTAGTTCTGCCGTTTCGTACATATATCCATGCAAATATCTAAACTTTCGTATTTATAAAAGAGAAAACTGATATATTCAGTCAAATTGCAACTCTGATTTCATATGTTATAAAAAGTACCGTATTAAAATGATTAGGTGTTTGACTGCAGGTCACACGGCAGTAAAACTGAGCTCTAATGATTAATAAAATGTTAATGATACATCCGCTATATCTCTACTGAAAGATAAATATAATTAGAAATTTCCAGTGACCTCATAAAGCAAATATAATAACTGTTCACTTTGACTACAATCTGCAATATCAAATTATTCTTCACCATAAAAAAAAATTTACGGCACCGTTAATATAACAAAACAATGCTAATCGCCATAAAATATTATTATGATTACAAAATACATTAAGGCTGATTGCAAACGACGATATCGAATAAGGCAATTGTTCACATTACGTAATCGGTCATTGAACTAATCCTTTGGGACTTCAGGACCAAAGTACTAAGAAAATGTGGGCATAACTGCCTACTTCACTAAATCAGATAAAATGGGCCGCCCCAAAGTTAAAGTTCATGCAAGTGTAAGCGCAATATCTTTGATTTATTTTGGATAATATTAAACTGGCGAAAATCATGCTAGCAAGAGGACGATGCGGAGATATCTGCTACAATTGCACGCAGAAGAATAACGAGAAGAAATAACAGACTCGTATTTGCAGAAGGCGAACCAAATCACGGTCTTCAACTTTATAGGAAGGACAGCGCATACGCATCGCACGACGTGAGAGATCGTTGTGCACGCGCAGCATCCCGCGCTCATTACCGTGCGTGACGTCACTCTGCTCCTAATGTCCCGCCGCTGCAGCGCTGCATTTTCAACATCAAGCGCTTCAGCTTTTTTCCGCGCTTGTTCCGCTCGCTTTACAGCTAACGATGAAGATTACTAGCTAAGTAGCTTCCATTATAGGTTTCACTTAGAAAAAGGAAAAAGTAACTTACTCATAATTGGTAGTAGAAAATTGTCGAGCCGTATAGAGCTGTTAATTAGTTACAAACATATAACTGGCGCAGGAAAAATATTCATATAACATTTTATTGCGAAGGAAGTGACAATTATGAGTCAGATTTATCGATCTTCTTCTGAACTGTTGTTTGGTGATAGAAATGCTATAACTTAGCATTCTCGAAATATGTTATCGTCTATCGTATAAGCTTATAGATAAAAAAAAAATCATTGTTATGATACTTTAACTATACCTACTTTAATAGTTATAAAATCAGGCCAGTCACTCTCAGACAGATATCGCAGCTTAGAAGCTCAAAATGTTGTAATTGATTCCCTAAAGGGGTGACAATTTGGGTTGCGGGAATGTCTTTAAGAGGAACTATGAAGGAACACCGGGGATGGGAGTCTGAGAGTCCTTTCACTTCACCCAGGGCACGGGAGGACTTATTTGACGATATTACCACGCCACAAACACACTAGGCCAGATGGATTGGGTTTGGTAAAGCTCTAACTTATCTAATCGGTAATCACCAATCATCACCTGGTTTCGCTAACCAGGTGACCCAAAGTGGTCAGATTATCTTGCTCAGCCAGTAGAGCGGATGATGGCATCAGGTGGAGGAAAGTGGTGGAACGTTCTCGAACGAAAGTTTACCCACAAGCCACAGTTAAAGCGAGCTATTTACCTATTTAGTATTAGTTTAGTGATGAGCACTCACCCGGCAATCTAGACGAAATGAAAGTTGATTAATGTGTCAATAGTTTTTGTTGTAGTAGTTAATCAACTATTTTGTCAACTGTCCCTGTTGCCGCCTCTTAAAACAATTTAATCATTACACTCAAGAAGGACTACAAAATGTACAAATGGCTCTTTGAATAACGTTGTTTGATTGGCCAAAAATGCAATGAAGAGGAACAGGCTCGCCGTCTGATCATGGACCATGTTCGGGTCGACGCGGACGGCGCGTTGTGTTCTACACGTGCCTCAAAGACCTGTCAGCAATCGGGCAGCCCCAAAGGAGGCAAAACGCTGCTGGAGTCGCAGGACTGTCTAAACAGGTGACTGTTACCCTGGAATGTAAAGGGCTATTGAAGGAACACCGTGGATTTTAGTCAGTGCAAGTCTGATTATCCGTGCTTCTCCACTTTGGGCGCGAGGATCCATTTGATGATTTCACAAAGTAGAAAAAAAGAAAGAACAGGTATTATTTATAATAATTAACGCTGATTGTGAATGGCCACACATTATGACATCAAACCAATAAGAATGAGAAACATTCAGGTGTCTGTTCAGCTGTGACTTGCTCAGTAAGTTTTATTTATTCATTATTTACTTTTATGCAGTTTCCAATTGACACGGGTATTTGGAATGATGCCAACACTTGACTATTTAATAGAAATACCTTTCTGGTACATGACTTGGTCAACTAAGTAGGATCTCATTAGAAAAAACCACTGTAATTTTTGTTCGAAATGATAGTATTATTGAAACTTGTGTAAAATACTCATAGCCGGATTTGATAGATTTTCTATCGTAATTTGCCGTAATAGACCATCGTAAAACGATCAAAACTATCCATCTCTGAGTATCACCTAATAGTTTCAAAGAAAAATAGAAACACCTTTCATTGACCGCTCTAAAGTTCATTAAAAATCAATCAAAGAAGCTCGTAATGTAATGACGGCTCAATCACAAAAACTCATTCACTCATTCGCCTGTCAACAACTGATGAATGATCGATGACTCATCACTTCACTCAGTGGCTTCACGCATGCGTACAACCGTTCTCTTTAGCTTATTCATCCTATGTGTTTTATATTACAAGGGAATAGGCCTCCTCTCCATAAAGTTCTACCTGTAGTCAGAAACTTCGCCTGCTACAACACGAAAATTGTTTCACGGGAAAATTTAATCGGGATAAAAACTATCCCATGTGTTACTCTAGGTTATCAATTTTGTTGGTTTCTAGAACATGGCTGGTTACCGTGAAATAAATTACGCCCAAAACTGTAACCCGAGTTCGAACCTACGACATGTGGTTCGCAAGTCTGGTTTGATATCTCCAAGCCACCACTGCTCGTACCGTTGTCTATGATGGGTGACAATTTGCGCCTGACCACTTCGGCCACACCCTCGTGGGATCCAGGGCATCTTGAGGCGTGATTGTAATGTTGTGGGAACGATTGGTAACCATGTGAATGTTGGAACGGAAATAGACCTGTGGTTATGTTGTTACACAGTTTTTGTGCTGATTACATCATATTTTGGGTTTCGGCACCATGCCATTTTTTTGTGCAATACACAAACAGCTCTTGCCTAATTGCATATGGTTCAAAAGTTCAGCCACTGTAATTGTAATAGATTATGATCATCCAAATCCCATAATTACTGTAACTTTAAGGTTCGAGCCTTACGACTGAAGTCAGACGGGCGTCATTCATTTTGCGTCGTCAAAGAATTTTCTATGAAACACCGAAACCACGCGACGATACACAGTTCAATGCGTTGCGCTTCTCTAGCCTGGCTCTGGATTCGGTCTAAATTGGTGCAGACAAATAACGCGGCTAGTGGACTCTGATATATAACAATATACTGAAATAACTGTCGCTGTCCGTAGGTTGCCCATACTCAGTTTCTCACTGTCCACGTGTAAATAATAACAGCTTCTAATAATACTTCTACTTTAACCTGCTCACACATTTCTCGTTGGGTGTCGGTGCCTGTGACCTCGGCGTCACGGCGCATGCGCGCGCCCTCCGCCCTGGGTGCCCGGCGCTCGCGCACCTGTCTGTTACGCTCCACCAATAATGTGGAGGTAACAAGTGCAATGACTTCACCTCGGGCAAGTTATTTAATAATAATGCTTAAGTTGTGTAACGGATAAAGAAAAGCTTAATAAGTTTCAGTTTGAATAATATTCTTCTAATAATATAGGAACGTCGTTTTGAGAGGAAGAAACCCATATCTAATAATCCTCTTTTTTTAAATATTATACCACGATAGATTGACCACGAGGAAGATTTGAACCTGTGACCTTCGTATTTAGTACATCCTATCAACCGAGGCACCGCATTTTTGCTTACAAGAGTCGTATTATATCTAGAAACAATAGTAGATTACGCACCAAGGGAGTAAAGCATTGCCTTACGTCAAGGGCGTATTGAATCCCGAAACTACACTAAGGATTCTGGGGTGAACCTCCGTAGCGCAGCGAGGAAGTTCAAGTGTTAATTCCCGAGTGAAACGAGGGAATTAAGTTAAGAATCCTTAGTGTAGCGAGGGATTCAAGTCAGCCCAAGACAAGGCAGCTTTACTCCCGAGGAGCGTACTCTGCTTTTCACACCTACTGCGAGGAAATAAATTCGAATTTTGAAATTTGATGTGGTACGACAACCTTCGAACGTGAAGTTGGCACCACTGTAAGCGATCAGCTGTTGCTGCCAGCGGCCGCCATTACTGATACGACTCCTTGGTGAAAGTTTTCATACGGTTTTCTTTGAGTTTCCAAATTCAAATCACATTATTCCCACGGGAATAATGAAATTCAATACATATATTATTCCCGGCTCGAGCGAGGGGGAATAATGTCATGCTTTACAGTAGGTTTGCCTGACGTATAATATAACAATTACGAGCAAGTAGTGTGAAATAGTAGATTACACACCAAGGGAGTAAAGCATTGCCTTACGTCACGGGCGTATTGAATCCCGAAACTACACTAAGGATTCTGGGGTGAACCTCCGTAGCGCAGCGAGGAGGTTCAAGTGTTAATTCCCGAGTGAAACGAGGGAATTAAGTTAAGAATCCTTAGTGTAGCGAGGGATTCAAGTCAGCCCAAGACAAGGCAGCTTTACTCCCGAGGAGCGTACTCTGCTTTTCACACCTACTGCGAGGAAATAAATTCGATTTTTGAAATTTGATGTGGTACGACAACCTTCGAACGTGAAGTTGGCACCACTGTAAGCGATCAGCTGTTGCTGCCAGCGGCCGCCATTACTGATACGACTCAGTGGTGAAAGTTTTCATACGGTTTTCTTTGAGGTTCCAAATTCAAATCACATTATTCCCACGGGAATAATGAAATTCAGTACATATATTATTCCCGGCTCGAGCGAGGGGGAATAATGTCATGCTTTACAGTAGGTTTGCCTGACGTATAATATGACATTTACGAGCAAGTAGTGTGAAAACATACTTCAATTCTAAGCTGAATAATCAAGTATAATACCGTCTTGAACAAGGGTGGTGATTAATGTTCTGTATAAGTAAAGGCTTTTACCTCGCAGTTGGACAGTAATAGGCTAGTATTATCGTAAATGAAACCATCATTAAGATATCCAAGAATCATATCTGTTATACGCGAAAGTGTCGTGCCCATTTCATCGACAATCATCATAGTTTCTTAGTGAAATCCCGTCGATAGCTGCCACCAGCCACCACTATCAGATCGCCATGTGATAGAGTGTTTAGGGGATAATTAGCAAGATATCTGTCGCCTGTATCTTGTTTAATTAATTAGGGACAAGTGTACTAGTAGTTGAGTGCCAGTAGATGGGAGTGCAGAGAAAATGGTCGCTTTCCAAGGAACCAGTTGCCTTCGTGAGTCATCTTCGTAAGTGTTACTAGTATGCTGCAATTGAGGGAGGTTGAAGTTTAATTATCTTAGATAATTACGTGGGCATTCGACGCCGACGATGGGTTCCACTGATGAATCTATAGGTTTATGAGTTAAGTCTGCCTTCATCTTTGTCTAGTTTCTTGAATTATTTTATTTTAAACAGTTGTATCCTGTTAAACTGGAAGCCTATGTTCAGCAGTAGACGTCTTACGGCTGATATATGATGATGATGATGAAACTGGAAGCCTATCCGAAGAGGCTTGACAGATGATGATGATTGGTGCTGCTAGCCTTTGCTTTGTTTTTGGTTATAAATTATTTCTACATTTCATACCATCATCTCTACAAGATAGGATAATTTTTGCGTTGCCACTAGACTAGACAAAGAAAAACCTTTGAACAAAATCACAAAGAGAACATTAAAATTTCAATTCAATTGAACCCGAACTATAACCGTAACAATAGTCATTGGTTTAAAAGTGCGTACCTCATCGATCGGGTGCGCAGGCGCAGACTCCCCGCTGCGAGACTTAAGACAGTATCAAGCACTTCAAATCTACTGATATTGCGATATTGCTTCAGAAATTGCTCGAAATGTGCGTGAGATATGGAAATGGAACTGCTTTTCGTATGTCACTGTTTATAAATATTTATATTACTTTAGTCTGGTGAGCGTAAAATGAGATTGGAAATATTTCCGACGATACAAAAATAATTATTAACCTACGCCATAAGTTTCTCTAATTGCTCGGCTCTGATAAAAAAAAAAATCGTTCAAAAGGCTATAAAAAGTTTAATAACTATTCATATCTAAATATGGCAAAATTAATCATGATGTTCGTATTAATCTTTATTAAACAATCCACTTTTTCTACTAATCCAATTATAATTTTAGCAGGCGTTAGTTAAACGGTTTCTAACAGACTTTTTACTATAATTTATTATGTAGAAGACTTAGAGTACTTATTATTAGTGTCAGTCTATTAGCGATAAGGATGATAGAACGATCTAACGAACGACTGTTAAAATCCTGGAATTGTCCATGATCGGACGGTGAGTCCCCCATTACTCGTTGTCCACATGCCCGACGTGTTTAGGCCCTGTGAACTCTATTATAAATATTATGGCATCTATAAGCAAAGTCCTTACTGTTGGCCAAAGCATCCGCATTGCATAAGCAGCCGAAAGCCCACTAAAACCTAGGTTACACTACAGGATGCAATTATTTTGATGTATGTGTGGAACTGTCCAACCGAAACCGCGTACACACAAACCTATAAACTATGTTATTTACTATGCTTTAAGTTTCCTAAGGTGCCATTGTTTGTAAACAATATAACTTGTTTTGAACAGGATCATGTTATGATTATTATCGTTTAACCGATAACTAACCCGTATTTATGTTAAGTACGTAATAATGTATTTTAAACGAGATAGTAAATCATTGTTCAATAAGCTGTCTATAATTTTGATTTAAACATGGATTATATTTCATTGATTTTCAAAGGGAACATTTAAAAGGGCTGACTCATTTTGCTTTTGGTTTTGTGGACGCAAGTGTTATTGCTAAGCATGAAGTCGTGGGTTCAATTGCCAGATCAAGCAAAGTGACATTGGGTATGTCCATCGGGAATTTATCAGTAGCAAGTCAGAAGTCTGGATCTGTGCCCAGTTGATGTTAATAAGCCCGCCTTCTATAATATGGGATTTCAACATATTTGATTAAATTAATTGTCCAAAGATTAACAGCTACAGCCTGTGGCTCCCAGAAGTGGTCTAATTACTCTGACATTAGAAGCTGGCTTCAAATTCACACGAAAAAGAATGAAAACAGCAATGTATACAGCTTGCTAAAACAATCTTGCGCCGAGTATTTTGCAACAATTACAACATTGTTTGTTTTCACCTTCTATGTCATTACAACCGTCAGTCATGCATCAATGTCAATGAGGAACCCCGTTTATGGAGGAAATGGAAGGAGGAAACGAGGTGGAGGAGCATTATGGTCGCTGAGGCATCACCAATGTCCCTCCGGTCCGCGGGTGGCGACGTCACCGGTAATTACCAGTAGCTGCATGGTCTGTAAGCATCGCTTCCGGTCATTAAGACTGACATTGGACGTTCAGTCGTCAAGGGCTACTTCACAATGGGTTGAAGGTGAGACCTGGACCAGTGCAATGTTCAGTTCTATTCCATTTCTTATTATAGCAAGCATAGACAGTGTCGGTCATTCTAAGATGACTTTTTAGCTTAACCGTAATTTAAATTATTTAATTTTTCATTTTTCGTCACCTTCTTTCGCCAACTAGAAAACTTGAAGAAATGGGTTCATCTTCTTCAAGTTTTATGAAAAAATCAAAGAACCTATACCTAAGAGTTTTTGGAGTCTCATCTATGGTTCACTTTTACATTAATTTTAGTAGTTAGGATATACTTATAACATGGAACTAGAGCAGAAGAATCATATAAATCGTTGATAACCATTTTGTTTTGCTTCTTTAAAGCGCTTTTGATTTGGATTTCTGACTTTTTACATAATTTCCTGTAATGGAGACAGATTGTTAAAGTGTCAACAGGATAGAAATAAAGTGTAGTGATTACATATTAGAAGTGGCGAAGGAAATGGTCATTTGTGAGTTGTCATAGATAATTGTAGAGGTTCATTTGTGGTCCACAAATGAACCTCTACAATTATCTATGACTTATTCACTAACAGCTACAAGTTGCTAAGTGTTAAGATTTTACACACATTCTATTAAATAAAATGATTAACTGATTTTCAATAACAAGATTTTGCAGCACAACACCATGGAAGATACTTATAGGTATGTTTCACTAATAAATAATTTGAATTTGAAAACTCCCACGAGAAGAATCGATTTCATTACCATTCTATTAGGGACCACACAAGTTAATCTTTCTATTTAATCTCACACTATTTCCCCATAATATTAGTAAATCAGCGGGTCTTACTAAATCACAATCGATATCGTGGTCGATTAAATTATCGTTGAAAACACCCACGACTTGTAACTCTTAAAGGGAATAAATACTAGTGTTTTGTAGTTAAAACTATGAATATGTTCTCCTGGGTCACAACCTACGCGCTCGAGCGACACGCTTGGTTTGACAGAGTAGAAAACAAAATCAAATGAAAGATATTGATTAGTGAATGAATCACCATGAAACGTCGACAATACTTGGGGCTAAGGAGGCAAGTCATATCACAAATTACAGTGGTTATTCGTAGTTGCAAGGAGTAATCGTAAGATGTATCGCATAGTGTGAAAAAGTCTTTACGGTAATGAATATAATTTTGTAGCTATTAGTAACTGACCTCGAGGTGTTTCAAACGCTAGCTCACCGCGTGCTAGGACAAAACTGTGGGGATTTAGGGAAAGGTAAAACAAAGAAATTGCATGGAACATGAGTCGCCGAGACGGACGCGACACGATTCGGTATTCACGCGAAGTTCCGCGTGTTGTTTGACGCAAGTCATGTCAAAAATTGCGAACTTAGTCGCATTGCCAGATGTCGTGATCGGGGCGTTAACGGAATAAACACAAAATGTTTTGTAGTTATCAGTTAGTTTAAAGTAGTTAGTGCTGCATTGCCAACTGTTCTATGTTTATTTATGTGAATTATTCATGAGTTTTAAAACTAATTAAATTCAACGGAGATAATGCTCGTTTATTGAGGTACCTACAGTAAAAGGTTAGTTAGTTAAGTTACACCGCGTTGTAAAAAGGAAGTTGGGTAATTTCGTTTGATTAGAAAACTGAATTACTTGTTTTCTAAAAATCACTCATTTCACTTCATCGTAATAAAAGAATGTATGGATTTTAATGGAAGATGAATTGAAAGATGAGTGAATTGAATTACTTAAAAAATAAACTAAAAAGGTTTAAAAAATGTACGTTGATTAATAAAGGCGAGAAAGTTGTTTTAAACTAACTGAATTAGATACCTATTTTTCAGATTTTTCATCATCACGAAACATGATTTGGTAACGAGAATCAGAAAATGAGAAAATTATAAACTCCAAATTATCTAGTAAAAGTATTATTGGCGTAATTTTGTTAAAACCACACATTCCGTAGTACCAGCCTAACTGAGGGCCCCAGAATTACTCACAAAAAAGACTAAAAAATACATTTCTTGTCTGCCGCTTTGCCGACCGGTTTGCGCCGGCGCACTTTTGAATAATTTCTCTTGATACCACTGACTGGATACCGTACGAAATTATTCCGTTTCGATAGCTGCTGTTATCTAGAGCACGGTACTCCAGAACGTTACAGAAAACACTTTTTGTGTGTTATTTAGTTTACATTTAAGCTGTAGAAACTGTGCTGATAGGTCTTGCTGTAAACTGGATGTTAATTAGCGTTGGATGGTTAGCAATTTGTAGAGCAGAGCGACGCGATAGCTAGAATTGTAAATGTTTGCAAATATTATAGTAGACTTTACCTGCGATTGTGGCTCTTTGAAATGAAGGATTCTTAACACATGTCCTAATAACATAAAAAGACCAGTAGTCTTAGTATGTCAGTTTTGGTCCCGAATTCAACAGAAGCAGTCCAGAGTTTGGATATGTGATCATTGATGGGATGACATAACATTAATGACTGTCGAATTAGAGTTCATACTTATATTTATGATTCTTAAAGTTGACTTGAAAATATATAGGTATTTTTATTCAAGATTTATCAACGAAAGATAGCTGGCTGGCGCCTTACTTCCATATGTCTCCCATATCTCAGTCAGAACAAATCCGATACATCACGCGGACGTCCGCGACGCGACGAAGAAGTTAATCGTCAGTAATCGCGCGATCCATGCAATAAACATGGCGGCCGTCGCGGAGTGATTTACGAGAGTGGCGCAAGCGCAGGCTATCAATAGAGGGGAACAGCTAGGAGGTAGAGGTTGCAAGGTGTTTCTTGGAATCAGTATCAAAAATTGGTGTCCTATGGCTCCCACCGCCCGTCCTCTCAATGGTGGGATGAATAGGAATCTATAAGGAGTATTCTTCCTGAACTCGACTGATTTTTTGAAGTGTTCATTGTTTATGAGATCCGTGTGTGTAATTAGGACTTAAGAAAATGAACGCTGATTTTAGGATTGAACCGTTTATTAACGATGGGAGAAAACACTATTTTACAGTTGGACGACATTTACATCAAGCCGCCATAAAGTAGGAAGTACCACAGACAATATTATCTAACACCCCCTCTCAATTTCAAGTTACTAAATCACAACAATATTTAACATCAATAATGGTTATTTCAAACAAAAATATCTTAACTTGAAATTGTACTTCTTTAATCTACAAAGCTGGCAACCCTAATCTGTCAAATCAGCTAACCTACAAATCTATCTATCTATCTATCTATACATATAATAAAACTGTAGAAAAGTTATTTTTGTACATTAAAAAAAAACTCAAAAAATATAGCCAGGGTATTAAAGGACAACCAATAGAACCCATTTCTAGCATTTTTAGAATTTTTGTCTGTTTGTCTGTTTATCTGTTTGTCTGTGTATTTGTCCAGGTATCACGTAAAATGTACGAAATTAATGTAGATAACTTTTATATACAACGATTAAGCGTAACTTGGAGAGGAATTTAGTTTTTGTTTCATTGGAATCGGTTCAGTCTATCAAAAGATATTGGAATTTAAAGTGTTTCAGAAGTAAAATTACGGGTGCACTTTGGTCTCAGTCTCACACATTGATTTCGTACGTCAGTCGCGCGATCTAACTTATTCAAATAACTGGAATGGACTGGAATGGACTGGAATGGACTGGAATGGACTGGAATGGACTGGAGCGGAGAGGAGGGGAGTGGGGCGGAGGGAAGTGGAGTGGAGTGGAGTGCATAGAACGGACATTAGGAAAAATAGTCCTACATAAACCTGGAATAGAAGTTTCAAATATTCTTGATTAATCTAAGAAAATTTTAAATACAGGGTTTGTATGAATGAATGAAAAAAAACGTGGCCTGAATTAAGCCCTTCGTTCTAAAAAATACATTGTTCAATTCCGACATCCACGCGAACGAAGTCGCGGGCACGGCTAGTACAAAATAACCTTAGATGATAAACATTACTTATTTCACAAAGTGGTTTACAAATTAAACAATTTGACACAAAAATTATTGAATTTATCATAACACAAGGCTTTAGTCATGATGTCTGCAATGTTCTCATCACTCCTTACATAGTCTATTTTCACAATTCTCTTAGCAACTGAGTGAATTTCCCGGGACCGAAAATTGCGTGGCATCGATGAAATCGGTACTAAAAAACATAGTTTTAACGTTCTCAATTTTTTTTCCGGGTAGGTGAAATAGTAATCTATGTGTAGCACTAAATGTTTATTTAATTGGATTAATGGATATTCCAAAAAAAAATATTAAACCTCGAAATCTTTCATTGCCGTGTTTGTCCACACTTCACCTTGTTGTGTATTATTCCACATTGATAAAAATCTATTGGTTATTTATACTAAAACCTCGTTTTATTTGATACATGAATAGTTAAAGTATTGCTACAGAATACATTTATTCAAATATTTAAACAAAACAACGAATGGTTAATAAAAAATCACTTGTCCCAGAACTACCCTTCATCGCCGTGTCCTAATCATGTTCAAGGATATTGTTTTACCTACTACTTTCTTCCCCCCGTACCGGTATGCTAAACGTTGCATATTAGTGCTGCCTAAGTGCTCAACGTGGAAGGAAGTACACACGTGCCTGCGTTTTCGCACCATACATTTAAATAATCAATTTTTATGTTACTGGAAAAATCTTCTTTCATCGCCGTGGATAGATATAACTGATATTTGAATAAGTTTGTCTTCATGAGTAAGCATTCGATAGAACACCATTCCTCATATGTTCATTTGTGAAGTGCTTATTTCTTCGAATAATTAATAGTTTTTTTGTTATTTATATTTTTAGCCTTGATTTTCATCGACGTGTTTTCATTGCCGTGGTTTCCGTGGCCAAAATTTGCTATGGAAATGAAAAAAAAGACATGGCAATTAAAAAAATTTCATTGCCATGCCTTGTAAAACAATTTAGTTTCATTGCCGTGGCCAGGTATTTCATTTCCGTGACTTGTGTTTTCATCGCCATGGTATGATTAGGCAAAGAAAACATCTTTTGTCACCTGCGGTTCAGGTAATACCGATTACTGACAGTACAAAACTCGTCAAGTTAACTCTAGATTGTTTCTCTCTGGTCTCTCTTTAGATTTGATGAGTTTTTTACTGTACAGTCAACTACAAAAAGATGTTTTCATGTTAACCTTACAAAATGATGTAACATTTGGTACTATATCACACGTAAATACACTCACACACGCAAGCAGTTTCAATTCAGTGATGTCTCTGAGATCAACAGGGTAAAAACCGGTAGCGATCACCGAATCGTAAGAGGCTCACTGAATATCAATGAAAGGTCCGGCCTGATGAAGGCTACTCGGTCCCATATTCAGAACCCCGAAATCAACTCGAGCTTTCTAATCGCTTTGCTTTCCCTGAGAACTTATTGACCGAGCAAACCTTAAACCTCATGTCTGAACGAAGTTTGCTACAGTTGCAGTCTTCCAATGACGCGAAGTCATATAAGCAGCTAAATAGACGTATATCTAAGTCACTTCAGAGCTTCTGAAAGCGGGTGGAATACCGGTACTTAAAGTCCTCCAGAAGCTCACTAATACCGTCCTGTTCTAGGGCAAAACGCCTGAAGCATGGAGCAAATGTGAAGTGGTGCTTTTCTTAAAAACAGTTGATAACAGCCTATTGAAGAACTACAGACCCATCATGCTTCTGAGTCATGACTGTCAGAATTGATGACTTCTAGCCTCCCGAACAAGCCGGTTTCCGAAGAGGCTATAGTACCATACACCACATCCATACGCTGCGGCAAGTTATACAGAAGACCGAAGAGTATAACTTGCCATTATGCTTAGCGTTTGTGGACTATGAGAAAGCCATCGTATCGGTGGAAACATGGGTGGTACTTGAGTCACTCCAGCGATGCCGTATTGACTATCGGTACATCAAAGTGTTGAAGTGTTTGTATGATAACGCCACCATGTCGGTTCGAGTACAGGAGCAGAGCACGAAGGCGATTCCATTGAGAAGAGGCGTAAGAAGGATGTTATCTCCCTGAAACTGTTTACTGCCACAATGGAAGACGCCTTCAAGCTCCTGGAATGACAAGGACTTAGCATCAACATCAACGGCGAATACATCACTCACCTTCGATTTGCCGACGACATAATAGTCATGGCAAGTCGATGGAGGAACTCAGCATGATGCTTGATGGCCTCGTCTGAGTTTCACAATGGGTGGGCTATGGGCTTGAAAATAAACATGTACAAGACGACTTTTTTTTAAATTTCAAATGTCGGTATGATGCATAATATTATTTTGTCAAAGTCTGCCAATCAGTTTGAATATAATTGTAGTTCTAATTTTAACATATATTGTACTCATCGTTGATTGATTCTTTTATTGCCATGCCACAGTTCTTTCATTGCCGTGGGCGCTTGTTTCATTGCCGTGCACGCATGTTTCATCGCCGTGGCACGAAATTTTTAAATCCTTATATCTCGTTAGTTTTTTAAGTTATCTGCTAGACATTAAGCAAGAATATATAAATTATCAAAAACTTTAATAAGAGCGTTTCTTTTTTTAAAAAAAGCTTAAGATTAAAAAAACCACGGAAATGAAGATTTTATGGGACCTGTTGAAATTCACTCAACTATATCTTTAACAAAGTGCACTTTAATGTCAATATGTTTTGATCGTTTTGTATTTTCGTAGTTTCCTATCATTTTTATAGCACTTTGGTTATCACACAACATCACTGCACTACACTTTTCTTGAAATTCACTTAATAGTCCTTTTATGAACAATAGTTCGGCCATACATGCAGACGCTGCCACATACTCGGCTTCTGCTGTCGACAAAGCAACCAGAGTTTGCTTTTTCGACGCCCATGAGATGAGGTTGTGTCCATGATAAACAACCATACCACTTGTGCTCTTACGGTCAGCCCGGTCACCAGCCCAATCAGCATCTGTAAAAGCTAAAATGTTTGGATTATGTTCTTCACTCTTCTTGTAAACCAAAGTCCTCTCTATAGTTCCTCGTAAGTATCTGAGTATTCTTTTTCCAGCTTTCCATGCACTTTCTGTTGGACAGTCCAGGAATCGACTCAGGTAAGACATAGAATATGTAATGTCAGGTCTGGTCATCATCGCTAAATAATTCAAGCTTCCTATAAGTTCTCTATAAGGTAAGTTTTCTTTAGTGTTTCCTTCACAGCTGAAATTCACTTCCATTGGAGTTTTGCAGCTCTTACATTCTTCCATATTGAATTTTAATAAAAGTTTTTTAATAAATGTTTCTTGTGAAAGTTCCAATGTATTTTTATTTCTCTTTATTTCTATTCCTAAATAGGTACTTATTCCTCCTATGTCCTTTGCTTTGAATTCTGTCTTTAGCTGCTTTACCATCATTTCTATCTCTTCACCTTTTCCAATTAATATAATATCATCCACAAATAAAATAAGCCATATGTTTTGTCCTTTGTATAAGCAAACATCAAATTTTGATCTTTGTAATTGTGTTTTCTCACAAAACAAATTGAATCTTTCATTCCAACATTTCGGAGCTTCCTTTAGTCCATATAATGCTTTCTGTAATTTAAATACTTTATTTTTATCTCCTGTTTCAATTCCTTCAGGTTTCTTTATGTAAACTTCAGATTCTAATTTTCCATTCAGAAATGCTGTTGGTATATCGAGTTGTCTGATTTCCCAATCTCTTTGTAAAGCTTGTGACAATCCTAGTCTTACAGTAGATATTTTCGCCACTGGAGAATATACATAATCTTCACACTGTTGTTGAAATCCACGCGCTACTAGCCTCGCTTTCTTTGTTCCGTCTGATTTTGTCTTGAATACCCACTTGGTCTCAATCGCTTTCTTTCCATTTGGTAGTTCCGCTTCTATCCATCTGTTTTGTTCCTCTAAAGCATCTAATTCTTTGTTTAAAGCATCTTTCCATCCCTGTTTTATTGCTTCTTCATAGGTGATGGGGTTTTCCCCCTCTGTAGCTAAATTCCCAAAATCATAGTCTTTGTGCCAATTAGGTTTCTTTACTCTTCTTCCCCTGGTGGTTCTGTCCTCTGTTTGTAAGGTGTCATCCTCCAAATATTGTTCTTCTAGATATTCTGTATCATAGAACTCCTCTGTACCATTTTCTTCTTGTTCTTGTACTATATTTTCGTCATGCCCTTGTGTATTATTTTCTCCTTGTCCCTGTATTATATTTTCCTCTTCTCTCAAATGTATGATTTCCTCTTCCACTTCAGTTTCATTAGGTGTGTATAAATCCAGTGAAATTACTTTTTTACTTTCAGTTTTGCTTAGATACACAATATCCCTTTTAATATCAACAAATTTTCTTTCTGGATAATATATTCTAAATCCTTTTCTTTCTTCATATCCCACAAATAACCCCTTTTCTCCTTTTGCATCCCATTTGAGTCTTTTCTGTTTTGGTATATGCACATATACTTCAGAACCAAATATCTTATTCAAAGTTGTTACATCAAATTGTTTTTCTTCTAAGACTTCATACGGAGTTTTCCCTTCTAACCTACTTTTGCTTGTTCTGTTTAGTACATATACTGTCATGTTAATTGCATCAGCCCATAATTCCTTCTCTAGATTGTTTCCGTTAAGCATGGTTCTTGCTGCCTCCACTAAAGTCCTCATGTCCCGTTCAGCCCTACCGTTTTGTTCTGGAGTGAACGCTACACTTGTCTGATGACAAATTCCTTGTTTACTAAGTAATTCCTTCATTTTTCCATTGACGAATTCACTACCATTATCTGTACGAAGTACTTTCACTTTGTTCCCAGTTTTTCTTTCCACTAGTAAAATAAAATTTTGTATCTTTTCTGAAACTTCTGATTTTTCTTTAAGAAAATATACCCATCTATAGTTCGAATGATCATCTTTTAATAATAGAAAATATCTTGCCCCTCCTATAGATTTTACCTCCATTGGTCCACATAAATCCCCATGGATCAGTTCAAGAGTTTTACTGGTAACCGTTTTACTTTCAGTGAATGGCAATCTGTGGATTTTTCCTTTCAAAGAATCTTCACATTGATCATGTTTCTTTTCATCATAACAAATATTATTTTTCTTTAAAACATTCTTTATGTGTTCAAAGTTTTGGTGACACAGTCTCATATGCCATTCAGTCAATGTTGCTAATCCACTGTTGCTTTCACACTTAAAATCCATGACATAGAAATTTCCTTCCTTTTTTGCAATAGCCCTCAACTCCTTGTTTTTTAGAAATAGACATTTTTCTGCTTGCATATTAATCTGATACCCTTTTTCTACAGCACTTGGAACAGAAAATAAATTCAACTTTAATTCCGGAACATACAGTACATCATTTAATGTTGTTGTTGTTCCATCATATGACTTTAATTTTATTATTCCAGTTCCTTCTATTTTCAGTTGTCGCCCATCTCCTATGATAACAAATCTTTCTGAAATTTCTTCGAAATCTTCAAATAATTCTTTTCTAAAAGTCATATGAGCACTTGCTCCGCTGTCCACAATCCACTTGTCTTTATTAAATTCTTCCCTATTGCATAAAGCTGTGGTTATGAATGCATTATTATTCTGTCTGTCTTTTCCCCTCCGACAGTTCTCTTTTAAGTGACCAGCTTTTCCACATATAAAACATTTTCTTGTTTCTTTTGATGATTTGCAACTACTACTGTAATGCCCTGGCTTCCCACACTTGTAACACTTAATTCCTTGTTTACTTCCCCCTTTCTTGGTAAATAAAGCCACATTGTCACTATCTGTTGACTTTGCCTTCAGTCTGTCTTCTTCCACAAGAAGTCTAGCAACTAAACTATCAAAAGTTTGCTTAGATGTGTCCACTGACTCCCAAGCTGACACAAAATGACTGTATTTCTCCGGCAATGCCATTAAAACTTTTGTAATGATAAATTTCTCAGAGATTTCCTCCCCTGCTTGCTTCAACTGTAGTTGTAACTCTTGTAGTTTTGATACGAATACCGACACCTCCATGTTCTCCTCGAACTTGAAATTAAAAAATCTTTGTTGTAACAAATGAATCGCTGTACTCGACTTCTGCTCATAAACATTGAGCAACTTTTCCCACATGTGTGCAGCAGTTTCACAAGCGATGATATGTATCATTGCGCTTTCGGTCAATCTTGAAACGATTAACCCTTGAGCCTTGGCATCTTTCTTTTGCCACGCCGCATCTGCAGACTTCACCTCAGTGCCATTCACCACTGATAGCACCTCTTGCGCTCTCAGCAACACTGTCATCTGGAATTTCCACAAATTCCAATTTGTCGGACCCTCCAACTTGACTCCCCCTCCCATCGACATCGCCACGAGCTGATCCATTGATCCCCGATCTGCTCCCCCGTCGAAATGTTGACGTCTATCGCGTGTGCTCCCTTGCACCGCTAAACACCAGACGCCGCTGCCCGCTTACTTCGACTTTTCAAACAACGTCGGTTTTTCACCTAAAATACAGAGTTACGGAACTACTGGGCCCATAACCTGTAATTAGGACTTAAGAAAATGAACGCTGATTTTAGGATTGAACCGTTTATTAACGATGGGAGAAAACACTATTTTACAGTTGGACGACATTTACATCAAGCCGCCATAAAGTAGGAAGTACCACAGACAATATTATCTAACAGTGTGACCATGGAAACCTACTGTATTGATAAGGGCTCAGCTTACTTAATATTGACGTTTTACTAATATACCTTCAAACGTGCCGTAATTCGTATTTGAATAGATCGTTTCGAAACACAAATCAATATAAGATGTTGCGCATACATTACATATCCGTATAGTATGTATCTATTCAAGTTCTACCTGTGCTCTTCAGTCTTATAGTAAGTGATGGAGATTTGGTTTGAATAGGCAATCACATTATGGTAAACGACATTCACGTACGCGTGTTGAAACAGAAGGCTCGATCATTACATCAGGAAAGTACCTGAGAAACCTTGCTTTCAAAGGCTCAAAATAGCTTAATTTATTGAATGATTTGTAAATAAGATAGTACCAGTGAATATATACATACACACAACAAACATTCTTAATATGATTATTTTATTTCTTGGCTCCAATCTAGCCTAAGCCTCATTCGGAGTCGCGGGACTACCGAGCTACAGTGAACCTGCACCGTAGATTTTAGTGAGTACAAGTCTGACAGTCCCTCCTGCCCTGGCCTGGGTGGGAAGACTCATTTGATGGACTTACCGCGCTAAAAAAACCTCATTTTTTCTTCTGGAGACGATATCTTTGCTTCTCCAGCACGCGTAGCATGGCGATTCTATGTCTATTCTACTAAGAAAAGACAAAGTTATTTCATCGTTATTTCTACACAAGTTGATTGTTTTTTTGCACAAATATTTATTTATTTATTTATTTCATGGAGGACTTACAGCTAACAAAAACATATCAAAAAAGGGGTAATAGGCATCAGACAGCCAATTACCAGTCCTCGCGTATAGAATTATAATAAAGATATAAGTATGATGCGAGCACAGACAGCAGCACACAACTCAAATGATCGATTTTACGTTAAAATTTAAAACAGAAAAATGCAGACATCTGCTTGCCAGCAAAAACATAAAAAACAGACAAAAGTAAAAAGAAAACCGCTTAAGGTATCTACTCTCACTTAAAAAATTCCAGGCTCAAGCACCTTCTGGCTGAGTTCACACTAGTTATAAAGGGATCCAGATCATGTCGCTTGCATATCCTATTAAAATGTTTGCTTGCACGCACAATATAACTGTTCTGTCTATAATTCGATGAAGAATGAGGAACACAAATGGGAGGATTGAAGCGCAAAATTTTACTAGGCACATTAAAACAAAATTTGGATAATAGATCAGGACTATCAATTTCATTGTGGAAGATTTTGAACAAAAACAGACAATCCGCGATATTACGTCTATCTACTAGTGGCAAAAGGTGGTATTTCCTACAGAGTCGAAGATATTCTGCCGAGTTATATGGAACCTTTTGGTGAAAACAAAGATATTTTATGAAACGTTTTTGTATATTTTCTATGCGGTCTATATATTTGTGATACCTTGGATTCCATATCTGAGACGCATACTCGAGCTGACTCCTTACATAAGTACAGTACAATATTTTGAGCGTTTTGGCCTCTGTGAAACACTTAGAAAGTCGCATAATAAAACCAAGTAGCTTAGATGCTTTTTTGACAATAGCGTCAATGTGTGAGTCGTACACTAGTTTACTATCTTGATAAACGCCCAAGTCACGAATAGTACTGCACCTAGGCAGGTTCTCGCCCGCCAAAGTATAGGAAGTGGCCAGGAGCACACGTTTCCTGGTGTAAGTAATAACAGAACACTTAGATGGATTGAGGTCTAGTTTATTAACCCGACAGTACTCTTCTAGCCGACATAAATCAGCCTGTAGTGCAAGCATGTCATCATGCGATGCAATAGTGGCAAAGATTTTCATGTCATCGGAAAAACATAATAGTTTGGATGAATGGAGGCACTGATCGATGTCGTTCACATAAACCACAAACAAGAAGGGACCAAGCAATGATCCTTGAGGTACTCCACTAGGTACGTTTACCCAGCTAGACACATAGTTGTTGATTACCACTGCTTGTGACCTGTTATCAATGTAAGAAGAGAACCACCTTAGCAAGTCTCCACGGATCCCTATGTGTCTTAGCTTCTTTATTAGGGATGCGTGCTCGATCCGATCAAATGCTTTACTGTAGTCTGTGTAAACCACATCGACCTGTTTACCATTATCCATGGCCTCAGTGATAAAATCATTAAACAAAATCAGGTTCGAAGTTGTAGACCGTCCTTTTAAAAACCCATGCTGAAAAGAGCTTAGCGAGTTAGCAAGGGCAGGGTATAACTGGTTATAGATAATCCTTTCAAATATTTTAGCTATGATGCACAGTTTGGATATAGGTCTGTAATTAGTAATTTCAGTCTTAGCGCCCTTCTTATGCACGGGTGTGATAAACGCAGATTTCCATACTCTAGGGACGTAACCTTGAGACAAAGACTTGGTAAACAAAATTGAGATAGGAAGAGCAATGGAAGGTGCGCATTTAATAAGAAATACAGAGGTTAAATTGTCAGGTCCGGCACCTTTAGATGGATCCAAGTTGCGGAGTAGACCAGTCACAACATCGAGGTTTACTTCTATGTGACAAATATCGGACGACGTAACATCATTATCACGATGAAGGTCACAGGGTGCACTAGGAGAATTAGGTGAAGTGGAAGAGAGGAAGGTTGATAGGAAGTAAGAGGAAAAGGCCTCACTAATAGAATCCCCGTAAAGAAATATTTCATCATTATAATTTAATGTATTAGGAATAGCGTTAGAATTGTAGCGATTTTTAACATAGGACCAAAAATGTTTGGGTTGGTTTTTAATTGAGTTTTCAGTTTGATTAAGATAAAATTTATAACACGAAGCTTCCATGGTCTTTACTCTTTCACGCAAATATTTAAAAGTAAACTCGTCAGATTGGTTACCATAAATTTTGAATTTTTTTAGGAATTTATATTTTTCTTTAATCGTTTTTATGAGTGACGTGCTGTACCAAATTGGATATGATTTATTACGTGCTGACTTTTGCGGTATGTATTTGTTTTGTAATTGTTTTGTAATGTCTATTAAGAACGCAACTGAATCATCCAATGATCTTATTGAGAACTCATGGTCCCAGTTAAGGATGCGCTAGTCGGCGGGACGAACTTGTTGGCGGGCGGGATTAAAATGCTTGTTATTTCATCCAACATCACGTATCGATAGGATGGATGAGCAGTAAGAAGCTAGGGCACTTATGCAGACATACTCCACCCTTCGACTGACTCATGAATGCGTGATTACTTTGAATAATGAACTACTGCAACTTTTCAAAAGACCTTCGGGAATTTGGATATTATGAAAAAACTACTGAATGTATCTGTTCAAATTAAAGTTATCTGGAATTTTAAACAAATTATCTATTTCTGTATGGAAATTATTTTACAATTTACTGTCTTTTTTTGTTATTTATTTCCCCCCAAAGATTCGTTAAAATTAGGCTTAAAATAAGGAAGTTTCGACACCCATAACTAATAATAGATGTTTTTTTTTACTTTTTTGATTCCATACAGAACTAGACAATGATGAGATGAATGTAGATCATTGTTTAATGTGAATTTAAACCGTCAAATATTGGAATAATCGCGAAACTACGTTTGTATGGAAGAATGACCGACTAGGGTACCCTTAATGGCAGAAATCTCTTTGTTTATTGACTCAAAATCACCTTTACTGTACATATATCGCAAACATGGCGCGCAATCGAGGGCAGGCGGGTCAAAGATACCAATATTAATTAACAAAGCCGGGTGGTACGGATCAATAGGTACTAAAGGATCAGCACACTCACTAACACAGGCTATCTTATTTGAAAGGACCAAGTCTAACAGCTTCCCATACTATAATATGACACCATTCGTACACTATTGAAGAAAATAACGTTTATTTTCCATATTTTTTACATTACCATGCTTAAAACAATAAAAATATTTCTACGTTCCGCCATTTTGTCTATTCTTCCGTCGACAAAACCCCTTTCAACGGCGCCATGCTACGCCTGCAGAAGGAACTAGAATTCCTGCGCACCGACGGATCACAGTGAAAACTCAAAGAACTTAAACTAAAATCTGAAAAGCTGACTTATATGGAGAAACTTGTGATGAAATCGCATTAACATAAAATGGACGTTCTTTGAAAATTAAAAAATAAACAAACATGTAAAAAAAATATACAATATCACGCATTTTAATAGTTAGTGTCATAAAAATATCCCCATGTTAGTAAGTGTTAACATAACTTTTGAGATTTACGACGAGCATTACCTAATCCTAATTAATTCATAGAAAAAATGCTCGTATGCTATACATAATTAAATAATATTCCATCTGCTGGTAAATAAATAAAAAGCAGACTTTTTACGAGCGTCCATACACATAAGAGTTTTAAATTGTTTATATATGCAAATATCGCGTTAGCATATTGTGTTTTAGTGATAAATAACAATCTTGGGCATGCGTGTGAAGCCAGTAGTAAGTGAATTAATATGGGTGGACTCCGCAGAGAGCGTGCTGGCAAGAATTCTGCATAAAATACTTATCTTGGGGATCTAAGACAGGATGTTTAATGTGTCGCTCCGTAGCACTAACACTCTACCTATTGCTAAGCATAATACTAAATAATGAAGGAATAAATAAACTCTCCACATCCCGAATAGCAGTGGATGGAACCTTTGTAGTTCCTGAGACTCCACTGCTGAGACTCTGGCGTCCTCTCTGTCTAAAGAAAACCATGAGCACTAAAACGGATCTTACAGTCTAAACCGGTATCCCTAATTTTGTTGCGAAAGTCAAACAGTTGTATCTTTGTATGATTGAAACATATTAAGCCGGATCTGACTTTGATATGTTAAAATATATCTTAATCTTTGATTATTTTAAACGAGTCTCCCACAATTTAGACAGCACGATTGGCGTATAGGCTTACGATTTGACTGCTGAGATACGTGTCGCAGGTTCGATCCTCGCACGGAACAAAATACTTGTATCACCTAAAGTAGTTGATCCGGGTCTGGGTGTTCGTTTAGGCGAGTTACTATGTTTGTAAACGCAACCATGATACAAGAGAATTCAACTCAGAGCCAGCAAAAAATGTTCTTTTTACATAATATGAGGTTTCCGTTTTGAGAAAACAAAGTATCTGGACGGTCAGGCAACCTGGGGGATATCAATGTCTAACGATGAACTGGAACAGACTACTTTTGGACACTGAAAGAGGCCTCATGCGTCACTTACCTTACACCGAATAGGGAACCTCATAATTCATGAACACATTTGCATGTGGAGCGGCAGATGTTAACTCAAATATCTCCTTACTTGGCAGGACCATCATTTACATTGCCTACTTATGCCTTATATAAAGCATGTTTATAGCTAGGTATTGGTTTACTAGATGATTGATTCTAGTTTCCATTATTTGGTTTGGGTTTTATAAAACACTGGTTCCTTAATCGCGATATCTGCGTATAAATAAAATTAAAATTATTCGGAAATAAATTCATTTATTATCACGTCTAATAAAATTCCAGTAGTGCGAAATCCTAGATACTCCCTAGAGCAGTTACAAAAGTGCAAGAAAAAGTACCTATAAGTATTTCGATACAAGTGGTGAAAGTTTATTTTTGTATTCGAGGCAGAATTGTCTGCCGAGTCGCAGTCGAGGATACTAAGGATCCAACTAATTAATAAAACCGTATTAACCAAGACAAGGCTCGACTTATTTCTTTATCAAAAAGTTATTTTTACAACAGCCATTCCTTTTATCTCGAATTTTATAGTAATTTAATATGGCGTCGATAGTTATCGATGCCTATAATCGTTAAAGAACCTAATCGACTATTGAAACGAGTCGGTACGAAAAAGTCGTATTAAGTTATTTCCATACAGGGCATTAAATGGCGGGGGTGTATCTGATACTTATAATTGTATAAATGGCGGTACATGTCCAGCTGGTTGTTATGATACTAATGGCCAGTAAATTGTGGAGCTGCATCATGCTGTTTGTTTATTGCTTGCACCTAATAAAGTTATTAAAGGAGATTATTGCTTCTGTACCTTGTTGGCACAATTCCCATTGCACTGAAGCGCCTTGTGCCGTTTTTCATGTAGAAACCTTTTTAAATATCTACTTGTTTAGATTTTATTTAATTTATAATGAAAAACAAGCTACAGCAGTGTACCTATATCAAAATATCAAGTCGATAGAAGAAGGGGAGAATTGCCAGATTTTACAGAGGAGGAGGAGGCGGCGCTGACATTGCGCAGACAGCGTATAAAGTTTAAATAGATTTTAGCTAGAAGTTGCATGCTAGAAGTGGTATTCTCCTATACTTATGTCCATATACGTATAATTATAGTATCGCCATTTATAAATAATGTAAATAATCTGCATGATTAAGTGGTCAATTAAGATTGAAGCCGCATATGGAAGACTCAATTAGGATTCGCGCTAATTAATTGATTCATTTATAAATACCATTCCATTCCAGACTGCAGATATGTAAAATAGTAACACTTTTAAATTGGGATGCTTTTGTCTCATTAATTCTTACAAGCATTTAGCATCTGGTCCTATACATAACCAGTTGGTTGTCATCTGAATATAATTATTGATTATTTTGTTTATATTAATATATTTGTGGTTGTCATGTAGGATTTCTCTGTGGTTTTGGAAAGCCATTATTTATGTTAAAAGAAAGTATATTTCTGACGTAAATATAACTTTTACTTACGATTAATTGCAAAGCAGTCCAATGTCGAATCGTGCTACTGTATCAACGCTAGCTACGGTATCTTAAAGATGAACAACTGTTGTTTTATCCAGCCCGCTATCGAGGGTCTCGTATCGAGGCTCGAGCCCATCTGCTATTCCAATTATAGGATCCGATTAAAATAATTGATTGTATCTTCTAAGGAATTGTTCCTCGTAAAGATAAATAGAGAGTGCTAAAGAAAATAAAATATAGTTTCAGTTTTAATAAAAGGTTATACGAGTATACACAACATAGCCTGGTGGATGATTGTTCTCGCTGATATTCATTATTTTGTTCTTTTCCTGTTTTTTAATTTTTTCAAGTTCTGATTTATTAACAAGGATTTCAGTATGTACAAGAATTCAAAAATGTATTAACAACACTAATGATTGCCTCGTCGATTTCAGAGAAAGTTAATGTATTCTCAACTGAATATGAGGACCATTTTTTTTTACGCGGTAGAATCATCAACTGAGTCCTCCCACCGGGGGAGTTACGGGATCGACTGTCAGACTCCTTCTGATCAAAATCCATGACTTTCCTTCCATACCCCTTTAAGTTCCAGGATTACAGTTACCTGATGATACAGTCCCGCGACCCCGGCAGGAATGACGACCACTCTTGCATTCCATTTATCTTATGTTTGTTTTATTAATCTTTGTATGTGAGTCGTGTGTCCGTGTGTGGCTTCAGAAGTGTATAATAAACTGTTCCAAGATAAATGCTAGTCTCAGTGTAAAGCGGGGAGTCCGGGACACATATCTTATCGAGCTGAATAGCCGTGTGGAGCTCCATTAAGTGCTTCCTATTATTATAACTTTACAAAGACAGAACTTACTGCGTCATCTGTCCAATGTTATATTAGGGCTGCCCCAAATAATAAGTTAGTACATGCTCTATTTATTGAACTGCTTTAATGAAAGGTTTTCTACTACGGTTTATGACATAAAAGTACAAAATTTTGACCTCATTTGAAAAATGAAAGGTTTTCCTTCCACACATTTTACTACGAGTTAATTGTCTTTCCAGTTCTTTTCAAAGTTATAATATTGTGAAAAATAATGATGCTTATTTTATTAGGAATCACCAGCAAAAAAAAAATTACAAGAACAAAAATTAATAGGATACCATACTAGACACTATTAGCATGATAGAAACACTATACTTTGCCTCTATTAACGCCTGTCCCAAGATCTTATCTGCTACTCAATCTATCAACATTTTTTTCTCCAACAAAAACTCTTTGGTATAATACTCCGTCAGATCGGCAGGCTGGCAACCCTGTCAGTGACGTATAATTACGTGGTGCTGTCGGGCCGCGGGCCATCAATCTGCAGTCTGTCCGCACATGACGCCATTACTTGCGTTTTCATTATTACCACCCCTAGCGACATCGTAATATCCGAGATATCAATGTATTGGGAGATGGGGATCGATTAAGATAAGTTTTTACTATAGCAGTTGTGCAAGTTCTGTGTAATATGATTCCTGTGGGTTTCCTTTTCTAAAGATTGTAAATTGCAACTATGTCTATGAATATCTATAGTTTTGAACCGGCTTCTCTTATGAAAACTTTCCCCATTTTGCCATCTAACGCCTCGTCATCGTTTTTGTCTTTGAGCCCCGATTTGTGCCCTTTATTTGATCGTCCTACTAAACCAAGTAGTATTACTCAAGAGTAATAAAGATTTAGGCTACGATTGATTCTATCTAAAGCAGCCATACTCAACCTATTTTTTTAGGGGCCACAAACACGTTTCAGTCATGGTGTCGAGTAAAAACATAATTGCAAGTTACCGACGTATTTACTTTATTAATGAAAAAATTTTTAGGTTTACAATAAATTTGTAACTTCAGATTCGATGGGCCAATAACAAAGGTCCGGCGGGCCGCAGGTTGAGTATAGCTGATCTAAAGTCTTATTGTCGAATAGAATCAAAATTACCTAGGACTATCCTAGTCCACTGCTAGGTATTAGCCTCTCCCTTGCTTACGCCATATAACCGGTCCTCGCCTTTCGCGTCAGTCTATCCCAGTCACCATCTTTTAGGTCGTTGTCCATCTAGCTGGGAGGCCAAACTCCGCTTGCCGAAATACGGGACAAGGGCCATCGGTCCTTTGGCAAAAAGAAACAGTGATATGATGATATTTTTTTGCACGCTACACTCACTGTCACAGTAAACAAAGCTATAAAGATATAACAGCCCTGAACTAACTGTTGAATGTAATGTTATATCTTGTAACAGTGTTATATGGCAAGGTTCTAGAATGTTAACTACCTTATTATAGTCGTGAGACGCACTTTTTACGAAGAAAATGTTATAAAGAATTGGAAAAAGTAAAGTTTAAGTGAATATTGCATTTTATTGAAAGTTAGGAACAATAATTTACCATTCTGCCTTATTTTACATAAAAAAAATTATTGTATGCAATACTAGAATATCTAAGCTTGGTCAATTGTTATTAAAGATTCTAGAAATCCTAAAACCACATCCGCACCATTAGAATTGTTTTAGTTCATCTGTTCCTCATAACTTCTGAAGTACTGATCATAATGTGACACGCATATGTGTTGTCGTTGGAAGCTTCTTGATCGTTCGCTAAACGTTACAGTAGCAAGGGATTATAACTTTTTTGCGAACAGTAACCCTAGCACGAGGTTTCTCTATTTTACTTTACAGAGTTTTTCCAGTATTTACAGCGTTTCTTGTATGAAAATATGGAACAGCGCCTCTGGTGTGCGAAGAAGCAACCAATTTTTCCCTTGAAAATTGTCAATTTGAAGTCATACTGAAAACTCGTGCTGACGGTACAGGCATATGATCACGGCTGCCTAAAAATCAGAGACAACCTTCTTTTGTTTTGTAATTTCTAGAAAGTGATTTTTCAGTAGTCGGGTTTTAGCTTTTCATAATTTTTTAATCATTAAGCAGAAACATTTTCCCTCCTTGTAGTTTCGTCGAACGTTCACAATGACATAGTAACCATATTAAGAGGAGCATAATTGGCTTTGTTATCATGTCATCCATCACATACAGTTACTGCTTGACACTGCTTGACTGACATGTTCCCAACAATAAACAAACATGGCGCACGCTACAAAATTCCGAGTATTTTTACAGCCATTCTCGTGTTAGCTAAACGAGCAAGTTCAATGATGGCACCTGACTACTAACTGACGAGAATCAGGCTAATGTGCTTCTCAAGCAATTTATGGCCCGCGCTACGAATGGGAAAAGTTTTACAAAAAACCATAGAGTTTCGACAGATTATGACTTGTACATAGATAATGAGGAACTATGAGGCCGCGGATAGAAATTCATAGAAAAACGGCTTTTTTTTTAGACAAGTTTATCGCACACGTTTTTATGCTATGATAATTATGGATATGATTTTATTTATTGTATTTAATACACTTCACTTTTCCCTTCACACATTTATTTGTTTTTTTATTTAAATATTTATTTTATTTGCCTACCCTCGTCCGTGTGTCACTGCGTGGTGCCAACTGAAAACCAGCGCTGGGTGCTTTTCGCCCAGCTTATGCTGAGTTGGTAACCCTTTTGGTGTGGACATGCTCAGCAAAATTGTTATTGTATAATTAATTTTATTTTTTTATTATTTCTGTGTGTGTGTCCTATATCGAAAAAAAAAAAAAAAACTGCTCTAATTTTACTGAATTTTACCAGAATGGCTTTTGAATCTAGCCTAAATGAGAATTTGTTGAAAAAATGGTACGATTCCACCAAATTAGATATTATGTTATGCGTGTTTGCTTGAGAGAGACTTCACCAGAGCGAAGTGCTGCACCGGTGTGGACTGTCATCTATATTTGAGCTTTTTCGTCTTTTCAGGTGTACTAATTAGAACTACGACACATAACAAAGCCTTAGCCTTTCAAAAGACAAGTCAGCTGTCATTTTACTTCCTCCTCTCTCCTAGTATTTACGCACAAATGCGACGTGCACCTGAGACCTAACATTACCCGTAGCGGGACGCCGCTATGCCACCATGCCATGCCGGCGTAATGCCGAGTAAGTCACGGTCTCAACCCGCACGCGATACGGTCACCATCATTATGAGCACACGCCGCGACACCAGGCCCCGGTCACGACCTCAGGCGACGCGACGCGACATATGAAGTTTGATTTACATTGCTTGAGGATAGTGGCCAGTAGTGACTACAAGTACAGACCATTTCCATACCTTAGTCTTATCTACTTCACAATATAATTGATATATACTTATAAATCAACTTGCTGTCACATGCGAAGCATTGTAATTTATTGTCTCTACATTCGCTGTCGTAACATGTGTGGTTATTTGACCGTGTAGCTCGTGGCCGGGTGTTTATCCAGGCCACGGCCCGTCATTACCCAGCCTCGGGCGACGACTAGAAGATAAGGAACTGACAATATATAATTTCGATGTAGGTACAGCAGTCATCTGGATATCTAAGATTTGTATTATTATAGTTTAAAGTAAATAATGTGGATGTTTTCGTATTATTTATTCCATAACAATTTTTCAGTAGCATCCAGGTCTCTGAACTTTTACCCATTCACTCGCAGCCTGTTACAGGACTCTAAACATAAATGATGGAACGTGAACGTAGACTGAAAGTTAGCTACCATAGGTTATCGTGTAACCTAAAACCTTACTGGCTTACCTTATTTTGCGACTCAAATAAGTAGGACTCCCCGATGTTATAAGACTGGAGACCAACCCCAAAAAAATTAGCCTAACTTTTGGCTAGATCCATTACACCTCAGTCTAAACTTCGGTTGCAAAAATAAGATAAGTATTGCCATATTGTTATGATTGAACTAAAATACTGTAATTTAATTTCATCCTCTTTTGAGTCTCTTTACAATCTAGTTCTCATCGTTTATAACAATATTTTAATGACCATAGCCTGATAGCTTTTATAACACCTAGTGATCAGTGCAAGCCGTATTAATTAATATCCTCATCAGTCATGTCTCGGTGATCGCGCGTTGCTCACACTATTAAGTTTGCCAATCTAAAAATCAATTTGTGAAACTGTTCATTACATTATCTTTCAAATGACTAGAATTATGTAATGGTGGTGTCAAGGCTGTAAAACTGGTGTTTTAGTCCGATTTGGAATTTCGAATTTGGAATTAGAAAAAGTAGAGATAACTTATATAATTTATATCATGAAAAATCTTTAACTTCAGATCAGGTCTTTCATAATTACGTTAGAAAATATTCAAAAATATTCAAAAAAGTTTGCGCTCAAGCTAAATCTCAATTAATAAGTAATAAAATTAGTTCTTCTAATAATAAAATAAAAACTGTTTGGCAGGTCATTAACAGAGAAACTGGTAAGTCACAACATCGTGATCAGAATGAAATGTCTTTAAAAATAGACAATAAATCCATTTCTGATAAGCAAGAAGTCGCTGAGACACTAGAACATTTCTTTACAAACATACCGCTTGAAGTCACTAAATCTCTCCCCTCTTCACCAAAGCTAGCTGAGGCTCTGCTTAAAGATAACTTTACTAAGGACATACCGGACTTTAAATTCACAGCCATTACTATTGCTACCATTAAAAAAGCTTTCAATAGTCTTAATATCAAAAATACTGAAGACTTGTGGGGGATATCCGTCAAGGTGCTTGGAGATATCATTGATTCTATTGCTCCTGTCCTGACGGGTATATTTAATCAATGTTTGGACAGTGGCAAGTTTCCCGACTTAATGAAACACAGTAAAGTAGTACCAATTTTTAAATCGGGTTGTAAATGTGATCCTTCTAATTACCGACCCATATCTGTGCTCCCGGCATTAAGTAAAATTTATGAAAAAATCATGCTGGATCAGATGTTGTCACATTTTAATTCAAATGGAATTCTGCATAGTCAGCAGTTTGGTTTCACGAAAGGTCGGTCGACGACTGACGCAGGAGCTAAACTCATCAGTCACGTCCTGGAATCCTGGGAGAAATCTCAGGATGCCATTGGTATCTTTTGTGACCTCTCCAAAGCGTTTGACTGCGTCGATCACAATACACTCCTTTGTAAATTACATCATTACGGAATTCGTGGTCAAGCTGCTGGCCTTATTCTCTCCTATTTATCAAACAGGCAGCAAAAAGTTAACGTAAATGGGGCGACTTCATCTGGGTCCCAAGTCAAGATGGGCGTGCCTCAAGGTTCAATTCTTGGCCCTTTTTTATTTCTAGTTTATATCAATGACCTTCCATTCATGATGGCCAACTTATCAGATATAATTCTTTTTGCTGATGACACATCGCTTATTTTTAAAATAAATAGAAAAGATACGGATGTTTTACATGTGAACGAAAGTCTAGGTGTTCTCTCGAAATGGTTCGCAGCTAACAATCTATTACTGAATGCGAACAAAACAAAGTGTCTACGGTTCTCGTTACCAAATGTGCCACAAGTGGGTCTAAATTTAAAACTTGACGGCAATAAACTCGATGCTATTGCAGAAACTGTATTCTTGGGTATTACTATTGATTCTAAATTACAGTGGGGCGCCCACATTAGAACTCTTTCTGGTAGGTTAAGCTCTGCTGCATATGCGGTAAGAAAAATTAGGCAGCTAACTGATATAGCCACAGCTAGGCTAGTATACTTTGCTTATTTCCACAGCATTATGTCATACGGCATTCTGTTGTGGGGTTCCGCAGCGGACGTAGATTCAGTGTTTATATTACAAAAGAGGGCGGTCCGCGCTATTTATAAAATGAGCCCTCGTGAGTCTCTTAGAGAGAAATTCAAAGAAATTGATATTTTAACACTGCCTTCACAATACATTTTAGAAAATATTCTGTATGTTCGCAAAAATCTAGGCCTCTTCAAGACTAGAAGCGATTTTCATAATATCAATACACGCAGTAAACATGAAATTGTAATACCTAGATTCAGACTAGCAAAGACGAGCAAGTCATTCCTTGTAAACAGCATACGTTTTTACAACAAATTGCCGAAGTCTGTCACTGAACTAACTGACGGAAAGTTTAAAACCCATATTAAACGTGTCCTTATTAAAAAAGCATATTACAAAATTAAGGACTACGTTGAAGACAAGGATGTGTGGCAGTAGTTCCTTCTGCACATGTGGCTTCCCTGGCAGCTCAGCAGCAGCACCTATTTTTGGTTTTTAACTTCTATAATCCACGTGTTAGGATATGATTCTACAATTTTCTTTTATTCCTGTATATAGTTTTTTATTTTATTTTATTGTGTGCGTTCTGCAATATTATATTGCCTTTTACTCTTTTTGTTCGGATTTGTTACAATTTGTAAAATGATATAGAAGTAACGCAGCTTATATAGCTTTCTTTTTTTTTATATAAATTCTTTCATACCCCTTTTTTGTGAATGTGAGAACATTGTAGGTCGTGTGTATATATACTTATTTTATTTTATTTTTTTAGTGCTAACTCTCGCAAGGACGTCTCCCTTGTTACTAGGCCTACGTTTTTCTCACATATCTGAGTCTTCTTCTTCGTCGGTTCACTCTTGACAGAGTGGTCGTGGTCAGCATGTTGCAGCGAGACATCGTGCTGCCATAATTCGCCTTACAATGCGACGCCATCCCTCCCTGTCTGCTGTAACTCGTGTGCACTCATGTAGTGGACCACCAACTGCAGACTTGATCTGGTCAGTCCATCGCATGGGAGACCTTCCACGTGCTCTCGTGCCTTCCACCTTCCCCTGGACAACAAGCCGCTCAATAGAGTCGTTGCCTCTCCGAGACACGTGACCAAAGAACTTTAGTATTCGAGCCTGGACCGTAGCAGATAGACGCTGCCTGATACCAAGCTCCTGGAGAATGGATATGTTGGTACGAAAATCAGTCCAGGAGACTCCAAGCATTTTCCTCCAGCACCACATTTCCAGAGCGTCTATTCTACTTTTTTCCGATTCCCTCAGCGTCCAGGTCTCTGCTGCGTATAGGAATATAGGAAACACCAGTGCCTGCATGAGCCGGGTTTTCGTGGCTTTGGTGACGTTGCGGTTCCTCCATACTTTCTTCAGCCTATCCATGGCAGATCTTGTAATAGCCATGCGACGCTTGATCTCGTCCCCGCAACCACCGTGGTTTGATATTAGAGCTCCTAGGTATATATATGATTGAACGACGTCGCAATTCCCGATTTGAGTGACTCCCGGCGAGTTTTCGTTAGTGCGGTCGACAATCATAATTTTCGTCTTGGTTCTATTAATCTTTAAACCAAAGATTGAGCTGGTATGTTCCATCTTGGACAGCAAAACCTCCATGTGGTGACTAGTAGTTGCGAACAGCGTAGTGTCATCTGCATAGCGCAAGTTCGACACTCTCACACCCCCTATTGATACACCGTCCGTCCAATCTTCAAGAGTAATCCTCATTATCAGTTCGGTGTAGATGTTGAATAGGAGCGGCGAGATTATACAACCCTGACGAACACCAGCACTGGGACGAAATTCACTCGACAAAACGCCATCCGTCCTTACAGACGCTGTCCCATCCTCATAAAGGCGTCTCAGAAGGTGTACAAGATGTTTGGGAGTGCCCATATCAAGAAGGGATCCCCACAGAACTGGCCATTTCACCGAGTCGAACGCCTTGGAGAAATCAACGAAACAAATATACGTTGGCTTGTTGAACTCACGGGCCTTCTCAATAATTTGGCGCACTATGAAAATCTGCTCTCGAGTGCCTTTCCCTTTCACAAACCCTGCCTGTTCAGGTGCAATCTCTTTTGATAAGAAGGTCTTTAATCGCTCGTTTAGAATGTGTAGTAAAATTTTGCTAGCGTGCGATACAAGTGCAATTAATCGGTAGTTACTACACTTCTTCGTGGAGCCCTTTTTGTGTAATGGAATGAAAACAGTGTGAGCCCAATCTTTAGGCCATGTTCCGCTTTGCCATATTTTGTTGCAGATAGTGTGGAATATTTGTACCCCCTGTTCACCTGCGGCTTTTATGGTCTCTATTGGAATGGCATCTTTGCCAATGGCCTTGCCGTTCTTGAGATGTTTAATGGCAACTTCGACTTCCTCTTTCAGAATATCGGGCTCCATGTCTTCACTCGAAGGTTCCGTAACAGCGAAATTCCGGGACAGAGGGTCTTCGTATAAAGACTGGCAGTATTGTTTCCATTGTCTCGGATATCTCTTCCAGTTCAGTGACCACTTCCCCACGACAGTTCTCAATAGCCCAGGTTTTAGAAGATAGGGACTTTGTTATTGAGCGTATCTTGTGATGTAAGTCCCTGGATTCATGTCTTTCGCTATGACTCTCGATTTCTTCGCATATTTTGCGTAAGCTGGTGTTCCGATCTCGTCTACAAGCAGCTTGAATCAGCGCTGACTGTTTGTTCAGGGTTCTCACATCAACGCCCGATGCCTTCATTCTTCGTCTTTCCTCAACAAGTTTAAAAGTCCCATCGGTCATCCAGTGTTGGCGTTTAATTACTTTTGTGGGAGGTTCCGATACTGTGACTGCGCGTTCTATGAGACCTTTTGCACAGTTCCATAGCTCGTTTGGATTCTCTGCTTCAAGATTCGCGTCTATCCATTCACTCCAATTCTGTTTCAAGGCTGATCTAAACTTTAAACTATCTTTCACTGCGATCCTAAAGCCCTTGTCGATTTTCCTGGCAGCTCGTAGCTTTAGATGCATTTTGGAGATAAGTAGTTGATGATCAGATCCACAGTCCGCTCCTGGTACTGTGTGGCAGTTTCTGATAGAGGTTTGCCAGCGTGATCTGACAAGAATGTAGTCGATCTGGTTGCGATACTGTCCATCAGGTGACGTCCAAGTGTACAGCCTACGAGGATGATGTTCAAATAAGCTGTTTGAAATAACCATATTGTTATCGGCTACAAACTGTATTAAGCGTTCGCCTCTTTCATTACGGTGCCCTAGTCCAAATTTACCCACGCCGTGACTTAGTTGGTGTGAATTATCACCTATTTTGGCATTGAAATCACCCACAATTATAGGCATTTCTCGAGAGGGGATTTTAGAGATGCACGTTTCAAGCTCCCGGTAGAATTTCTCAATAATATCATCACTAGCCGAACTGGTGGGGGCATAGACCTGTACGATGTTGAGGTTAACCGGCGAAGCTTTGAGTTTGATGCTCAGAAGACGATCGCTTATAGGCTCATATCCCATTACACAATTCTTCAATTGCTTGGGTATGACAAAAGCAACTCCATTCCGGCTAACGCTATCATTCCCCGAGAAAAATACAACATTATTTTCTGTCAGGAAGTGTCCATTTCCTTTCCAGTGGGTCTCGCTAAGTCCGCAGATGTTTAATTCACATCTGGTAATTTCTCTTTCCAAGATCTCCAACTTTCCTGGCATAAGTAAGCCACGTACATTCCACGTACCTATCTTCTGGACTCGACGTAGCTTGAGAGGCATTCCAGTAGCAGAGTTTCCATGCGGTGCCTGGTTTCCTGCAGCCGCATGGCCGGTAGTCCATTTCACACCGTTTGCCCCGGACGCAGTACGGCGCCGGTCGCTAGACGGATCGCATGGCACACGAAATCTCTTTAACTGTGCTTCCATGATGACTTTCTTGGGAATGTAGTGCAGTGGTTTCCCCTTGCCTTCTGCACCAGACCATTTTGGAGTTATTTGAACCCCAAGGCTGCTGAGGCCTCTTCCAACTGGTTGCCCAGTTAGGTGTATGGGTATACCGCCATTGCTCGGTCGCCAGAGCCTTGTTCGTTATCCAGCAGGGAGCACCACGGCCACTGGAGAGAGCCGCCGTCAGCTATTCGTACGAACCACTGACGCGTGCAGGAAAGGTTGACGATTGGGGCCGGCAGGATGGTTGAGCCGTTCTCCCCCTTACTCCCCAATGATAAAATAAGTAATACATAGTACATAACTACATACTCTTACGGTGCCAAAATTTTGACAAATGCGTGGTGACAATGATAAATTAACAGACTTGCATAAATCGTAGATAGTATAAATACAATAGTTTACACAAAATATGCAAAAAAAGTTCATGTTTTTTACCACTTTTGCCAACTTTCATAAGGTTACAACTGTCCAGTTAAATAGTCCCTGTAGTTTTAACACATACCTACAAGTCGCAATTATTTTACAGCAAATAATGAAGTAAATAGCCTTCTCAAATGTAAAAAATAAGCCATATTTTCATACCAAATTACAGCGACATCGAGTATCTCTGAGCTATACTGTGTACAGACAGACAGACGGACTGCCATGGCAAAACTATAAGACACCCTTAATAAATAAAAAATGCCTTAATAATTCAAAGAAGTGTTCTAGAATAAATTATTGATCCAGTTTATAACTGTTAGATAGATTTATATCAATTATTTTTATTTATCAAACCGACAATAAATAATGGCAGAAAAACGTATTACAATCTACTTAGTATTCTGTCATCATACCTGTAATACCTTTAATCTGTGCAGCATCCCGGTAGATCTCGATTAAGTAATAAAACGCTGTGTTTATAATAAATGCACTTCCAATCATTGGACAGCATGGAACTGAGCGCCGAGTGCAGACGCGATCCGTCCGTAATTACTGATGAGCACTTGCGCTAGCGCATCCCGCGGCGATGCTTGGGTTTTACGAACTGTTTCTAACAGCTGATGGTAGATAATGATGATGTTACTGAGAGGTGCTTCAGTTGATTTTGTTGTTAATGGTCTAAAACACTAGTTAATAGGTAGTCGTGACATTTTGTGTTCGTATTCTGTTTTACTAATCCAATAAGTTACATTCCAACAGTGTACCATTTGCTTTTAATGTAATGATAATATTCATCTTTAGTATTTTAAGTAAAAAGGCGAACGAATAGTGCAAGGGTGGATTTCTGCATCTTATGAAGATAATGATTTCAGATCCAGATCAAAATAAAAGATACAGTACAAGTTGGGTTCCATTACTTTAAATTGCAAAGATTTATAGGCATTCGTTTCGTGTCATTTTTTTTTCTCAATTTTCTAAAAAAGGAATTAATTTGAAAGTAGCCATGGGTGGTCCCTCTCAAATTCTTAGTATTAAAATCTGAAATAGTTCGATATTTATCAATACAAACGCCAAAGAACGAACTGTCGCATAATACCATGATGCGTTTGCGTCGAACAGAAGAATAATGGATTACTACAATGAAAGGTAAATAGCTACTGTATTATAATTCGTTACAATTCACAAAACAATGTTACATTATCTTAAATCAATAAACATAAATCAAAACCTTATCAAATCGCTGCCAACAATCATGCTAATCCGGAATCATTTGCATCCGCAACGTTTGCCCAATAAAATGCAAACATTTGGCAAGTCATAGTCATCGACACGAGCTCGTTTGATTGTTAATTGAGTAAGATATTAGACGCGCCCCTTCATGCCGGCAAACATTCAGGCATGAGCAGAACCGTGGCCAATTGGGCACGATCATAATAAACGAAGTATTGCAATAATTAGTAATTCCAATTCAATGGTTCAATGCTCTAGAGCGGTCGCAAGAACGAATGTTGAGCCCGTTTCGAATCCCAGGTTGGGTAAAGTGTTATTCGGTTTTCCCTTGGGATTTCTCATTAACAGCTAAGGAATCTGGCTTGGTTGTACTAATAAAAAGTAATCGTGGGTGTACTATTCCGGGATCATGTGTGAACAATTCCAAAATAAATTCAGTCGAATTGAGAACCTCCTCCTTTTTTTGAAAAACGGTTAAAAACAAATCGTGATTTATTCATCAAGCTATTTAGCCTGATAATTGGTAAGAATAAATAAATTGTCTGTATTTTGCCACGTTTTGTTAACCGATATTTTATCTACAACAAAAAAAAAGAAATTTGAAACTTCTACTTATAAAACAGTTTTCCGAACATGAATAAAAACAAAATGGTATATAAATAATGTATAACAGGACGTCTTCACACCGTTTAGCAAAATCAAGATAAATGAGTTGAGGCTTCTCTAGTGAAAAAAAACTGATAACTATTTTATGAGCTATTTTACTTCCAAATCATTATTTAATGACCCTATTAATACTTATATCGACGAACATTTAAGTAGTTATAATATCGATATGAAAAGATAAACCACAAGTTTATGTATTCTTGTCAAAATTAATGAAAACAAATTGCCATCAACATTTAAATGTTTAATTAATTTGAGAGAATTGATTTTATAATACCAAAAAACACTATGGTTTTTGGTCTTTTTGTAGGTATTATGTTATAATAAAACAGAGCTTAACTTAAAATTTGCATAACCTGGCGCCATATTGCCAGCAGTTTATTAAATACCACACGAGAACTTTTGTGAGAGTGACCACCAACAGTGTTCAGGCGTGATGTTATGTAAAATTATAGATTTTCTACATTCTATCATCACAGAAAACATCGCCCATCTTATAAAACAAATTGAGAGTGGATAATGTAAACGGCTTCATTACACGCGCTGGCGCCGGCGCAGGATCGAAAGGCACAAAAACGTCGCCCGAAGCGCATGCGTCTGATCTAAGCTGAAAGAAGGAAGCTACGCTGTCCACAAGACACGACTTTTTGTCAACCGTCACAGTGAAGGCCAGACTCGCCGTTATTAGATTGAACAACCAGCGATGCAAAATATGAACAATTCTATAAATTTTAGCAATGCATCGGTGTGCATGCAACTTTTGCAACTCTGAAACCCTGCAATTCGTTTGGTATACAATCTTCTGAGGTTTTTCGTGTCTATTTTATCTAAAATTCATGTATAATAATAACCCCAAGATACAAACACAACCTCGACAACTTATAAGTTCCTAAATATTGCACCATGAAAGCATTACCTAACAAAAAACATAAGAAATCTGCAAGGCGTCACTACACCTTGTACAGTACGTTATCCTCACCTCATCTCCATTCAAGTGTACCAGCGGGCGGCGCACGCGCACTTTTTGCGGCGTCTCGTTACGCGCGACATCAGTCCACAATTTGTCACCATGAGTTGTGGCCGGCGGCGTCCCACTTGTCCGATAGATTTGCATTCGTTTATGGACGTATACCGGTTGGTACATAGCTACGACTTATATGTTAAAATTAAAGAATTTAGTTATGTTGTTCCTGGTTGTTAATATGGGTGTGACAACTTATAGGTAGAGTCTTGCAAGTACCTATCCTAAAAAACAAGGCATCATTGATTTCTACTTGAATATTTTTCAGCTTTATCTTGTTGTTTAAAAATAATTTTACTTTGCTGTCCCCAGAGGCGGATTATCCTTAAGGCAAAGTAGGCATCTGCCTAGGGGCGCGAAGGTACAAAGGGGCGCGCGGGCGGAATTGTAAAATAAATAAAAATATACAATATAGCATAAAATTAATTGCGTCAATATGTAAGCCACCACTTAGACAATAAAACCATTATTTTTGCATACAATCTCAATTTGCTTCAATTTATAACAAAAGATAAATTATAAGATGGGACTGACTAAAACTTACGCCTTCAAACAACTTTGTCGAGGGTACATGATCTTTGATTGAAGTTGGAAAGATACGACTGCAATGTTCGTCGCGTCGACTTTCGGACGGATTCGGACGTTTCTGCTTCTAAATTGCGGGCATAATAGCGGCGTGTAAAGCCAGATATAATTTATGTAGGGAATTTCATAATTTTCGAGTTTACATGCCAGTCTTACAATAGGCTTTAAAATATTGTAAACCGAATTCGTAAGATCTGTTCGACAGATATCGATCTCATGTAAACTGATGCTCTTGCTTTCTTGGCCCCCATCTCACCAACAAGTCGAGGCGCGGCGGGAAGAGGTCGGCGCGATCTCCGGGCGGTATGGAGACAGCGACTGTCGCAACCGAGGTTCAGGCACGCCGCAATCGCGGCGGTAAGACCCCTCTTTGAGGAGTGGCTGGAGAGACGTCACGGCGGCCTGACCTATCGGATGACGCAGGTCCTCACCGGACACGGAAGTTTCGGGAGGTACCTGTGTTGGAAAGGAGGGAGGAGACGCCTGGGTCACCACTATGAAGATCGCCCGGAGGACACAGTAGAGCATACGGTGCAAGACTGCCTGGCTTGGGCAGAGCACCGAAGTGTCCTCACAGAGGCGATAGGCGGAGACCTCTCGCGCCCAGCATTGGTCGCGACCATGCTGCGTGGCGAGACGGAGTGGGAAGCGTTCGCCTCCTTCTGCGAAGAGGTAATGCTCGTGAAGGAGGAGGCGGGCCGCGAGAGGGAGAGGGCAGCGTCCTCTCTCTGCCCCAACCGCAGTGGTAGACGCCCACGGAGTTGGACGTCGCCAGACAACCTCCGGCCACCGTAGGCGCGGGCATGCGTACAGCGAGTAAAGGGCAACTCATCATCATCTCAGCCATAGGATGTCCACTGCTGAACATAGGCCTCCCCTTTTGATCTCCACATGTACCGGTTGGAAGCTACCTGCATTCAGCGTCTTCCGGCGACCTCTATAAGGTCGTCTGTCCACCTTGTTTGTGGACGTCCTACGCTGCGCTTGCTAGTCCGTGGTCTCTAGCACTTTTCGACCCCATCGGCCATCTGCAAGGGCAACTCGCTGTTCGACAATGGACCATGCCCGGGACGACGGCGCGTCGTGTTCCACGCGCGCCTCAAAGAGCGTCACGCTGTCGCGGGACTTATTTCCATCACTGTGACCCCGGACATAAAGAGCTATTGAAGGACACCGTGGATTTTAGTCAGTACAAGTCTGACAGTCCCCCCCGCCCTGCCCGGGGTAAAAGGCGCCATTTGATGATTTTACCAACCAAAAAAAAAAAAGTACATGGGTTTTGGTCAAACCATAGTATCTACGAGTTATTTTTAATATAGGGGCGCCGATGAAATGCTTGCCTACAGCGCTCTCAACGTTAAATCCGCCACTGGCTGTCCCCAAAAACAACACCACCTAGTCTATGTTTTTCTCTTTTTTTTTAATCTATTTTGGCATTCCAAATTTCTACTATGTTGCTTCCGAAACTATTTTTTGTCACGGTAAAATCGTCAAATAAGTCCTCCCGCCCTGTTTGGAGCGGAAGGGACTGTCTGACTCGTGCTGATTAAAATCCTCGGTGTTCCTTCAGTAGTCCTTTAGTATATAAACTTTTCCTTTGAGGCTCACTACCTGTTTACCCAGTCCCGCAGACAGGCTTTGACCCTCTCTGCATCCCCGTCATATTCCTACCTCCTAGGTTTACTCTGCTATAGAGAATTTTTTCACCAAAACTTATAGAATATTTCTGTTTTTTCAGATCACATGACAACACCAGCCGGGCACCATGTCCGCGGTGATGAGCACGCTGTCCATGATCAGCGGCACTCGGCGCGCGCATCGCAAGCTTGGCTGCAGGTAACATAATAATCCTACTGGGAGAGCAACCTAAAGAGGAAACTAGTCATCGACATAGGATGTTTTATATGCATACACAAACTCACACCTTTTACCCATAGAGGTAGGCAGAAACCATAGAGCGCCACGTAAGCCTAGCTTAGATCCTAACATACTCCTTTTACCCCATCCAATTTCGTCAAGTATTAGTAGATCTAAAGTAGGACCAAAGATAAGGGATAATGTAACTAATGCCGACCTTAGGGAACCATATCCTGATATAGTTACATTAATTAAAGATAAACACGTCCAGGAATATTATTATTTTAATTTAATATTGATGAGAGAGGTATGATGATGTCAGTCGAAGTTTTTTTTCCTTTAGTCGACACTGAATGTTCTCGCTGTGAACAAGTTTAATTGGATTTCACTAAAGTTCACTTAGAGCTAAAATATTCAGCATACCTGTGATATGGGTGGCAGACCGTCTTGGAATGCAGAGTATCGAGCAATTCAATTACCATACCCGAACGGGCTGCGGGCATCGTCCACGAGTCCATTCGACTCAGCTCGGCCCTGCGTAGGCGCAATGCAAGCTCATAACCTACACGTTAAGGGCTTTATTACACAAGCGATTTTAAGCGCACTATAGAATCTGCGAGTGGTTTCCACTGTCCATTCGGTGATGAAGCGAGAACGCCAAAAGAGCGAGATTTTATGAGCGCGATAAATTAGGTTTTACTCACAAGACACCCATAGGATAGTCAGGTACATCAGATTTCGTAGGTTGACCTGCGAGGTAATGTGAAATCGCAACGGACTCATCGCAGAGTCGTGGTTTGCTCGCTTCTCGCCCGCTTTGATGCGTGCGTAAGTCGCTTCTCTGGCTAAACTTCAGGGCATGTATATTGTGAACCAAATTGATTTTCTAACACTGTACAACTCATGTATTTGTTAGACTGTGTCCAATACCCCATGTACTCAAAATACAAGCAACGTTTGATTAATAAGATAATAATCTGGTTTGAGCAACTCAAGAAAAAGTTGTTTTCGACCTTAATGTATTTTTCTCCGTTAATGGTCCATTTCGGAGAATTTTTAATGGAATCTTATGAGAAGCTTCTAATGTCATCATCTCCAAGATAAATGTTAAGATAAATCAGTTACCTTGTTCAGTGAGGCGAACCTAATTGACAGAGGCAGTGCTTAATCTCATTTGTTATTCCTCGGAATGTAAGTATATCGTAAGTATTTTGAAACTTCACGAAAAGATTTATTGTTACAACTCTCTATTTTGATGTAGATGGTGTGTTTACATTATAACATGACTTAGAAAATTATACCTACCTAAAGCTGCGTCTGTGCTAGGCGAGCCGAGCACGAGCGGAGCACGAGCAGGGGCCGTATTATGATATCTTAAAAGCTTAAGATAGCACCTTATGCTGTCTTATCGAAAAAGCAATATTTTAAGACAACCAAAAAAACCGCTTCATCTGCACATTTTTTTTAGCCCACACTGTGCTCCTCCTCTTCCAAGCCAGTTTTAACCACCCCTCACGGTATGTGTCCATAATCGCCTCGCCACCCCTTCCTGGGTGATTTAACAAAACAGAATTACTTGCAACATATTCAATCACTGCTTACAATTATACAAGTGTTTAGCAATAATTACATTTATTAGCCGTAATGCTCCCGATATCAATAAATCAAACCATTCGAATCAAATATGTCTGTTTTCCAAGTTAATCACATACTTCTACGGGATATGTGTAATATTAAACTATTGTTACTGTAATAATTATAACTGTATTACATTTGATTCCCTTCAAAATGTCTTAATTCGATGTGTGATGGATTAATGGATTATTAAATGAAATCTATACGATTGTTTAAGTTTTTATAATTCCTTGTAGTTATTAAAAGCAATTGTTTTGTTTCATAATGCATGCAAATCGATTTTAATTTGAAATCAATTGCGAAACATCATAATTTGCTAGATATAACTTTTGCGGCGACTTAACTCGCGATCGAAATGTTCTCATTTTTTTATAAAGATCTGTTCATGATTTGAGGAGCCAGGCTTTTTCAATAAGTGGCTCAATACCAAAGTACTCTTAAAAAGTTCCCAAACTAATCCATGAATTTGCCAGCAAAACAACCACGATTTTATAACGTTAATATGTAAAGATACACTTTTACTCATAAAATATTTGAAAGGCAACCCGTTGTGGCAATTATTATTCAAATCTAATTAAACATAATCATACGTAAATCATTAAATGTCAAAACTCGTAATATAACGTAACAAATGCCATTAAAACGAATGTTAACTGTGAGAAAACTAGTTAATATTAACGAGTACTCCCACAGTTGACAAACGATAACTAATAATTCATAAAACACAGGATTTTCTCAGCATTACAAACTAATGTAATATTATAAATAACAGAGTTCTTTAGTTACTAACAGTAAATATGTAAAACAGTGTCATAATAATAAACCGTTCGTACACACATAATTAATTGCTTTTTTGTTTTTTTTTTTACGTGGTAAAATCATCAAATGAGACCTCCCACCCCGGGCAGGGCGAGAGGTACTGTCAGACTTGTACTGACTAAAATCCACGGTGTCCTTCAATACCCCTTTATGTTCCGGGGTCACGGTGATGGTATAAGACCCGCGACCATAATTAATTGCCTTGGACTTCGTTCTCATAATAATTAAAAAATGAAGTGATAAAGCCGACAATCACAAAATTAAATTGATCGAAGCGAAATAATAAATCACAAAAAATATGTATATACGCAAGACTTTAAGTAGTCGAGTACGAACATAAAAAATGCATAAAAAAGGATTTATACGTTTTTTTTTTATCGTAATTATTATAAGGCTAATAGGAGTAAACCAAGTCTTTGTGACATTGGACACCACTTTTGTCTCCGTATGTCATTCATCATGCTAATATTACTAAGGTTGTTTGTTTCAAGGCTCTCAACCGGATTATGTACGAAATGTAATACTTTATATACTTCTAGTTCATATGTCACCTGTTGTTTGGTGGCGTGATCAAATTTTAAGAATAAAGAGAAAGATTGACAGACAATTGCATATGCATATACAATACTAGCGAATCCTCCCCTGCAATGCAAAAGGTTTGAAAGCTATGAATCCCTTAAAATCCACTCAATTTAACAAAATTGCTTGCGCTGTCTGAATTGTTTAAGTTTTAGAAATAAATAACACTATCGTAACTTTGATTGTCAACAAAAAAAAACATCAAATAATTACAAAATTAACAAAATTTAAACTGTATCGTGGTTGCGTTATAAAAACATAGAAATTCACATACATAAACACCCATACTCGGAACAACTTGTGATAATTATAACATGAGTATTATTTCTCAGACGTTTCTGAGTAAACTCAAATTAAGAAACCAAAGTAACGTAATAGTTATTTATGATACTAGTGCGGTAAGTTGGTTTTTACAAACGAGTTGACGAATGTAGGCCCGAAACGAAGTTGAGGGTCTACCATAGTCACGAGTTATACATACAATGTTTTTCAACACATTTTTCCATATTAATATCAGATTCCTCGCTCGAACTCAGATTAATCGCAACAATTTTTGAAGTTCCTAATATGAAAATGGCGCCACATGCACGTGGTGAAAATTAGAACTACATCTTTCGTCTCATTTACTCTTTAGGATTAAAGTGAGACAACGTATTGAGCAAAAGCGCTTCCAAGGAGGTTCGATCAGTCAGGTTATTCTCATAATGTGAAAACATTGGTGTTTTTTTTTTTGGAAATTAAAAATAAACCGTAAAGAAAACGCACGCTGCTATACTACGGGGCGTGCGGTAAAATAGGTACTTAGGTGAGAATACCTATTTTGCCGCACGCTCCGTTGTATGGTGCATAATTTTTAACTTTTGAACAATGTATACAGGCTTTGTAAATGCATTTTACGAGCAAATGTGTTGAAAAAAAACTAACTATATTCAACTTTGGCAAATAAACAGTTACTAGTCTACTGAATTAAAATAACTAACAAAAGCCATATCTTTTCTGAGACTAATTTGTCACATGGTTCAACACCACATTACTAGAAATTGGAACATAAATTAAAGTCAGTAACTTTTAAACGTTGGCATATTTTGTAATAAATCATGTTCATTATCTACTGACTGACGCAGCTCTTGACCACACAGGTCATTACTTCCTCTTTAACACCTCTTCTAACTGATGTGTATGTTTGTTTGCAGCCGCAAGTCGGGGCAGTTCTCTGACGCGGGGGAGGAGCGCTCGCGCAGCCAGCATGACCTCAACAAGCAGCAGCGGTCGGCCTCGCTGGTGAGTACCAAGCTTTACATTATATAAGACAGGCTCTCGCTTCTACAAATACCATTAAAGAATCATAACAAACAAATGTTTTTAGGTCCATCAGGTCATAAACTGGGGCTTTAAGCAATATTCCTAATGATTCACTTCGAAACGTTATTGGTTATTTTTTTATTATTGATTCATGAAGTCATTAATAAGTGATTTGATTTGTTTCGGAACTTCTTTTTGTCATGTCGATAAAACCCATAAATATCCATTTAAATAGAATCCAGAATAGAATCCAGAAATCAGCCATATTTATACCTCTAACTACATTAACATACATGTGGAAATATTTAAAAAATTAGATATAATTATGATAGCCAGCCACTATTAACTACTCTACTCCCAAAGGATCCTTGTACAACAATTTACACAAGGCTCTTTATCTTATTAACATCCTAAATTATCTACTCCACATACCTAAATAGGTATTAACAACTTCATACTATTTACAATTCTGAATTTTAAACTCACTACTGTGTAATTAATACTTGCTTTTAAAATTCTGAATTTTCAAACTCACTACTGTATAATTAATACTAATTGTCGGTAGTCAATACACAATCCAGTTTTTAACTATCCAATTCCACTGTTTCTGCCATGTATTGCCAACCAAACCTCGTATACCAAGGCACTGCGCTGGAGGTTCCCTATAATTTGTGCCTCAACACAGGATCAGTTCCGTTAGCCTAATGAACATGTGACACATCAAAATTGAGAAACAGAAAACCAAAAGTAAGCAACGCACAAAAGTGAAGCAACCTTCTCGTTCCGCCTTAGGCAGAAGTCCTTCCGCCGAATTAGATGATCTTACCTAAAAAAAAACCCAATTTTTTTTTTCTAGAACCTGAAAAATGTCGACCTACCATAGCCATTTTATATCCATATTACAAGACAACAAGTAGTTTTTTTTTTTAATCATGGTTAAATCATCAAATGAGTCCTCTCGCCCTGGGCAGTGTGGGAGGACTGACTGTCAGTTTGTCTAAAATTCAGCTTTAAATGTAAACGGCTATTGAAGGTGAATTTTAGTCAAACTGCCAGCGTTACGATTACCTGAAGAGACAGTCTCGTGACTATTACCTATAGGGGTGTGAAATTTTCTAATGAGTCCTCTAGCCCTGGGTAGAGCACAGTCATTGTCAGATTCTTATGAAAAACCATCCTTTTCCTTCGGTTGTCCTTTAGTTCAAGTTGAAGAAATTACAGCGCAAGTTAAAAGCCGAGGTTACGATTTCTATATTGACATTTAATGGAGAATTCCTCACATTAAGAATAGACTAGCTCTATCCTCCAAACAATGAATCTTCTATTCTTAGCTGCATTGTGTTCTATTGTAGTTGTGGTGCGTAGGCGCACGGAGCACGCCCCCGGCGCGCGCGCACCTCGATCGCATCGACGTAATTGACGGCTCGGACTGTACCGTGTACGGACCGCGGGGCTTTGTGCCGTTCAGTTAGCTTTCATTCTATAAATGAGAGAATACGAAGAAATGTCTATGATTATGGAGATTCGTAACGAGGTGCTTAGAGGAGGTAACCTATCACCCCAGCTTCTTGTAGCATCTTTAATTTATAAGACGGGTTAGTACTGCGCAAAATTTAAATTTCAGATATGTGAAAGTAAGTAATTCGGAGAGCAGTGGTGGCCTGGACTTGTAGGTCGTAGGTTCAAATAGGCATATTACGTTGTGTACTTACTCACAGAGAGGAGGCCTGTGCAGGGGGAAAATTTATAGGCTGATGATGAAGTAATTCGGTTATAGAATAAGGGATTAGTAGTGATCTAGAAACATCTTCTTACATAAAAGTTAAGGTTTAACATTTCTTATACTTCAATATGATACTTACACAATCTTTATACTTTCAATAAGGAAATTTCTAAGAGCAACACAACGAAACTACTTCGAATAATACCTGTCAATATAATCAAGATCGTGCGTCACTCCTATCAATAATACACTACTATTATCCGCCGGTTCTGTCCATCAAATGAAAGTGGAACAATTCCCTTCGGTATTATGAGCTGTTACTAAACGCCATCGCTATTGACGGCGCGTGCGGCTGGACGCATAATCGACTCGTGCGCCGCGACCTAACCTAAGCGATTGCCATTGTTAAGTGCATGTCAAAGTTAAAGCTTCATGATTATATGAATTAGAGCAGTTACAGACACTTTTGAATTTTCTAAAAACAACAAGTTTGAGGTACATACTGGCTCAAGGTATACCTAATAACTATGAAAGTACTATATTTGTCCATAAATCTCTATGGAGATTGGTGTTAAATCTAGTCTAGTCAGGTCAGCAGGTGTGCCAGAGACAAAATCGATGACGGAGTGAGCTTACGCAGAAAAAGCTAACTTTAACTTTTAAGAAATAAGCACTCTAACTTCTAAGAAATAAGAGTTACAAGCATTTTGTAAACCGACGCAAATGGAGAGTTCCATTTCTTTGATGTGCACATTCATTTAATCATTTTATGTGTTTACAATTGAGATTATGCAAGCCAGTAGTGTCAAAAGAACTTGGTCTCCTTGGGAGATACATTCGGCAAAATACATTGTTTCTTTTCTTATTTGTGTTTTCAAGGTATATCAAACGTGCGAATACGCAATCGTCGCCTTCATACGTCACTAATTTGTCCGGAAACCCGGAAGACGAGTGTGATCGCATTCGCTTTGGTTATGACACAGCCCTAAGGGACGTGAAACAAAATGTTTAGTAATACGAATATATTACATAGAATGTTCCAGTGATGTGGTAATTTGTTGGGCTGATATTGTAAGAGCTATTACTATGACATCAATAGGTAGGTACTCATCCGTCGAGAATTCGAGATGAAACTGTTATGGAAATAAAATTTTAAACTTCATAATGTGAGAAATATTAGATTTTGTCAATAGCTAAATCTACTTGAACTGACTTTTCCATGAGATTACGTGACACATTTCTCGCTAGCCAATTACTAGATATTTTTTTGGTAAAACGGCAAACATTTAATTTCGCCAGTAGAAAGTAGAGATAACTAAAAAAGTCGTTCATATAACATTTAGGTGCAATTATTTCGATTCCTATTGTAATTTCGTCATTAATAAATATGCTGTGACGTCAAACTTTTGTAAGTTAATGTAAAACACAACACAAAAAGCAAAGACGCCTGTCAACATAACAACAGCGAGCAACATACAACAACACAATAGTTACAACAATATAACAATAGTATGAATGACAACAATGACAACTGGCCGACAATCGTAACACCGTAACACGTTCGAGTACGTGATGACGCGCCACCTGCGTATGCGCATCATTGTTTACACTTTCGTTACTTTTACTTTCAGTTGATCTTTTTGTTTTTTTTCGTTATGGGTTGTAATATTCATAAGGTCGGTAATTGTTGTTTTTTAAGTTATGCGTAGTTACGTTTAGTTATAACAAAGAGTAATGAAATATACAGAAAGGATGCAGAAAATTAAATTCTCATTAATAAGAGAAAATGAAGGAATAAAATCACAAGCGGACAGGTCAAATGCGCTGACAACAACAAGCAAAAACTCAGGTCACTTTCCTTCGTCTTTGCGATACCAACTATTGTAGAAAACAAAATTCTCGGGCACTAGACGAAACCTTAAGAACTTCTGAAAATTCCACCAGTAACACACAGCCAGGAAACATCAACATAAAAAGTTATTTATTTTGAATAGACTGATAATAATAATAATTTAGAAATCATCATCACATCACCGTTGTTTAACTATAATTCAGGCTTCAGACGAGGCAAAAACTGTCAGATTCCAACTCTCTGAAGCGTAAATACTTACTAAACAGCTGTTCTCATTACAATCGCAGTAATGAGGCGTCGAAGCCCCCCAGCAAACGCAACATTACCAGCAACTGAAATAAATAAATCAGTTCTGATTAACAGTTCAGAAACGCAATGGATACCCTCGGGGTGTTCTCACACCGCAATGTGCTTGCAATATTGGTGTAATATTAATGGTATCCGTTGCAGTTTGTTTGTAATTAATCTTTCGATCGCCTGTGGATGCAATATTGCCAATTGGCACAAGGAAGTTGGGCAGGAATTGGAGTAGGCCAGCTAATTGATCATGTAACTTATACATAGTAGGTACTAAGCACTGCCCATGTTATGGTTAAAGTCTCCTTTAGAACTGGGAGACATTACCTTAGCCTTAGTCCACCGAATTTCACCTGCAGCGTACTTGAAGTAAAAAAGTAAATTCTATGAAAATTGAAAAGTGCTTCCAGAATACGAACGAGGAACTATTTTATTCCATCAAGTTAAGGTCGAAGTTCTTGTTTACTTTGCGTCACAAAAACGTGAAAAGTCGTGCTAGAGCCTCTCACAATGAAAAACGGCAAAAAGGACCGATAGCCCATAGGCATTGACGATTTACTTTAATTATAACCATTTTGAAAAAACCGAAGCCGTCAGAAACCAAAAAACACGCAACATGTATTTGATCCTACGGGGATCGTGTAGTCAATTACGGCCTACTTCTTCTCACAGATATTAAAGTTAGCAGCAGAGATTACTAGGATGATTTTGCTAACTGTCACTAAAGACTAGAAACAATACTCCTACACAACGTGTAACGTTAAAAGCGCAAAACCTCTCGTGGGGTAACCAGCTAGTCAGCCCATGTTACTGAACAATGTTTGTTCTAAGACTTTTGGAAATTTGCAAGAAAAAAAAATGATTTTTCATACTGATGGGCTCGATCAATTTCTTATTTTGTATGAAAAAACATTTTTTTTTGCGAATTTTCTAAAGTCTTAGAACAAACATTGTTCAGTAACATGGGCTGAGTTACCCCACGAGAGGTTTTGCGCTATTAACGTTTCACGTTGTATAGACATTCATTGCATTTTACGACTTTGACAATCAAGCTCCTCAAACAATTACTTTATTCCTTTCAAGTGCCTACTAATTCTCTCGGACAAAGCCTCCGACAGGTAGTAGATAGGCTATAAAACATAAAGATTTGTGTCGTTGTAGCACAAGCTATACTGAGAATAGTAATTAAAGCTATCGGCCTTCGGACGGCTATAACAGCTTAACAGCTCTAATAGCTTGTTTACACCGTGTAATCATAAAGCGATCGCGAGTGATGCTGACTCAGATGGATAGGGCTGGCAGTAGGATAGATAAAGATTGTTAGGTAAAAATCATGTGTGGCCGTTTAAGAAGAAAGAGGTGTCAGGCGCTTATGTTAAGACAAACTTCTCTATAATAAAATCTAAGTGATTTAAGTTTAACAAAACTATACAGGCTGGCCCGGGAAGTGTAGGTCAAATTGAAATTATTACACAGCGAAAGTCGACCAGAGAAACTTACAACTTTTAAAACTAACTGAATATCCGAATTATTAATACCTCTAAATAAGGGAGTATTATCAATTCGGATATTCAGTTTACTTTAAAATTGGAGAATTTAATTTAATTGCAATCTCTATAGGCATTTGTCTATCTGAAGTAATCTGAACACAAAAAGTGGCCGTTATGTCTAGAGGTAAAAAGATTGGAAATTACTTCTCCCCTGTTTCATTTGATTTACACTGGCCTGGGAAACCCTTTTTAAGCTTGTAAATTGCACAAATCAAAAAATATCAACCCTACAAAAGATATGCTCGTCACTTCATAATGCTAAGTGCTTGTAGCATCACCCACACCGCCACACAACACAAGCACAGTACTAGGTACGTACACCGGGCGGCGGCGGCGCGGGCGCATTGTCGTAATCATGTCAAGATCATACATCATGTCAGTGCTGGTGATTAATCGTGTGTACTAGACATAGATATCGTGGATGTGAATGGACCACCCCTTATTCATAACCTCGTGGGTGTATAATGAATGTGCATGTCCTTATTTCCATACTTTGTATATGCTTTCAATGGGCAAAAACATAAGCCAAATCAGTGCTTTTTGATTGCCAGCGAGACTGGTATTACAAGACTGCTGTCAAGAAAGCTTGTTATATATTCGGATGAATCTGAAAACAACATCAATCAGCCATTATAATTTTTCATTTTATGTCTTCACTATTACTACGTATTCATTTACCAAACATACCTTATTATATAATTAAGTACAAGCAGTATCAGTTCTTACTACGTACTCTTTGTGTCAATAACACGACAGTATTTTGTTTTCTTTTTATGTCTTCAAACGTTGCGCTATTGGAATTGTGACAAAATTGTTCTACTCTATTGCAGTGCATACTCGTAGTATCATGTTTTCTATAAAGATAAATATTTAGACCAACAAATGAAAAAGAGAGGTCAAAGTGATCTCTTTTTTTATTATTGTTTGATTCTGCATATTTACATGCAAGTCCAAAAATCCATTAGCACTGATTCAACTGCACCTCTGCCTCATTCTAACCACTGGCCGAAACCTCAAGGAACTTGATAACCCTCATTACCTGGCCCTCTAAGCACGCGAGCCGGGGGGCGTTACCGCTGGGTTATTAGGTTAATACCTGACCATGTAAGCAACGCATGCATTTGCCTTACATCACTGCTTCCACCGTTATTATCTGGATATAAAAACTGCTGGCGGGGCTGACTGACTAACTAGACTATGGGGGGTGGAAAACGCTTTTAGAATTCTACGTTATCATAGAAACTACTCTTTAAATTCTTGAGTAGAAATTATAATAATGTCGGCTATATGATTAGTCTTTTATAAAAATATTAATTCACACTTGGGTGATGACGTGTGTTAGTGGAACTCTCTCAAAACAGGTAGCCGTGAACCTGGAACGTAAACGGTTTTTGAAGAAAAACCGTAAATGTATGTGAGTATGAGCCTGATAGTCTCATCCGCTCCACCCAAGACAGATGATTTTACTACGTAAAAAAAAGTGATGAGGTGTTTCAGTGCATGATTTCATTGATTAAGAATAAAAACACTTCGTGGTTTAATTGATAATTCGGCAAGCATCGTTCACATTACGATACAACTATTCTGCAGACTGCAATTCAGCAGCACTCATAAGCAATGAACGAAGCTATTCTCTGATTGATCGTTAACTTCAAACTAAATAGACATCGTTAAACATTTCCCCTGCGCTCACAGATTTCTAAACGCATTAGCTAAGAAAAAATCTCATTACGGAATTAAAAAACAGTCCATAATGGTCCGAGTATCGTTAAGATCCGGAAGCGTCTGTGATTCTTCAAATGTTTCGAAGAATATCAGGGAAACTACCACATTGCTGCGCTGGACGGCCAATTAACATTCTACGTGATCTGGCAAAAAATATTTATATAGAATGTGTCAATCTGTACTACAGACAGACAGAGATACTACGCTAGCAATACACTCGTAGTATCTGTGGGAAATGAAAAAAAACTAGTGAATTTTTAGTAAACATTGGAAAACATTTTCCTAGATTTCCTTACAGCATTTTGACATGTCATAATGTTGTACTTGGACAAATTCCAAATTAATTCAACGTCGATTAATGAATAATCGACGAAAGTTAGTTATACAAAACAGGCTTTTTGAAAACGCACCCGCATGATTTCTTAGCCAATTACTTTAAGTGTTGATTATGCCAAGTCGTGGGACTTGGCATAATCACCACTGTCCAGAAGGCAAGATAGTCGTGTTTTGAGGTCTATGACAATTCATCTACAATCATTGTTATCAGTGACAACCCAGTTCCACTCACTGCTGACTGTGCGCTCGTCTCTTCCTTCTCTAAGCTGTGCAAGTCTAAACCAATTTTGCGATCTTCTGTATCTGCTCCCCGTAGTTTTATCCGCTGCACGGCTCCTATTGGCCGCAGCGTGATGTCATATAGCCTTTCTCTATAAATGGACTATCCATCACAAAAAGATTTTTCAATTAAGAGCAAAACTTTCTGAGATTAGAACAGTCAACCAAACAAACTCTTGAGCTTCTCTTCTTCATCTGATGTCATACGGTGCAAGAATGCGAAACGATCATAAAATTGTCGTATATCAACGAGGTACAAAGTTGTGGTTTACGACACTATAAAAGGTTAATTTACTCGAACAAGGACCACACCTGTAGTTTGTTGTTGTAACAAATAAAGGTGCTGATAAATTTAAGCATTCGTTTGCAATGAGCATTCTTGCGAATGTTACATTACAGAAAAATAAACGAGAGCGTTTTAGTGAGCATTCTAACGAGAGTTCTGGCGAGCTCTTTGCCGAGCCGACTGTCAAGTTAGGTAGGACACCTTCATGAGGAAAATTATGTAGATGACTATATAGAGCGAACACTAGAAGGATCGTGAAAATGTTCGCAGCCATGTTTGGCTCTATGCTTGTCTCTGTTCGACGTCAAAATTTTATTAATTTGACGGCACGGTTAGCGCAGTGGCTAAGCGATTCGACTGCTGCGCTGCATTTCGCGGGTTCGATTCCCGTATGGAGCAAATATTTGTATGATCTACAAATAGTTGTTTCGGGTCTGGGTGTTTGTGTATGTGACTTTATATGTTTGTAAACGCACTCACGACACAGGGGAAATTCCTAGTGTGGGGCAACGATTTTTAAAAGAAATAAAATTTTACGGCGAATGCTCGACGCTCTGTTACAAGTGAATTCTCAAGTCTATCAAGACTTTAAACAGGTAAATGGGTCACTTTGCCGTTGTTCGGACGAATGGCGGTGTCCTACTCACTTTAGTGTAATGCTATAATTATCGCACATGTTTATAAAAGCAAGTGTAACGTGAAACTAATTGTTAGCATCGCCAGCGCGCTCCACTGCGCATGTAGGAACTGTTTGTTGTTCTAAATGATTATGAGGATACAGGGAAACACCTTTTTTGCTGTATGTTATTAACTGGTAAGATCTTGAAAACACGGGAAGAAAGCTCCCAAAGAGCGCCAACCATCCCGATCTCGAGCAGTTCGCATCCAACCGCTGCCCGCCACATTCTTCAAATCATCGACCCATCTTACCAAAAGACGTCCTAAACTATGTTTGCCCATTCGCGGTCTCCACTCTCGCACATGTCTTCTTCTGATTGTCATAATCATGTCTTCAATTACTTGCTTAAAAGAAATGCCAGCTGCCTCACGTTGTTTCCTTCATCGTTATTTCCGACCAAGACCGCTGGATCTTGAAACCCTGAACAGTGCCGTAGCTAGCCTTTTATGCGTTCAGGAGACTTACCACGCGCTCCTAATGCCATCCAGTTTAGGCTGCGAGAAAGGCTCACGCTTTAAGAGTTTATGTAAGCCACCTGTGCGAACTTCTTTAACTAGGCCCTGGTCTGGCCATTTCTGCGGCGCCTCCACCTTGTTCCTAGTCACGATTGGCTCACCCCTACTTTCGAACAGACCTTGAGAATATATGAAAGCCAAGCCTTCTATAAATTGTTTCGGAGTACAAGTTTTCTTGATTTACACCAGTTCGTAAACGTTTAGTGCTAACCACCTCGACTAACCTGTTACAGTAAACACTCAATAAATATCTTATCACGGTTATCATTATCACGCGGCGAGATTTATTGCAACGCATTTGATTTCAATTTGAAACAGATCTGATTGTTATCAGTATTCAGAACAAGAAGTTTAGTGGCGTTAGTGAACAAACTACTTGTTTACCTTACTTCTAAACTTTGTTGGTAACTTTAACATGACATCAGGCAATTATCAAGATAGATTTCATCTAGATTCGGGATTTGAGACCCATTGGCAAGAGCACCATAAATATGGAACTTTATAATAAACATAATTAGCGCTGGCTGGCTGCCGCACTGGCGTGTCGTGTGTTCGATTCTCGCAAGGAACATAATTATATTGGTATGACCTACAAGTAGTTGTTCCAGGTCTGGGTGACACGACACTGCAGAAATTCCTAGTACGTGTAACGCGTTTAAAAAAATACATATTTACAAATCGAATCAAAAACAACAAATTGCTTGTTAGTACTGATTTAATTACGATCACACTTACGTAGAAACCTCGGTAGAACAATAAATTGGCAACAAAATGAATACAAAGCTTTCTAATGATTTACGTAAGTAAACAAAATGTGAACTATGTTCGCGATGAGCTTCGTTAGTGTGTCTTATTAGTGCGCACTATAATTAACTCGGAGAGAGCGCATAATTTCCGAATAACCTTAAAACTTATCCAACCGATAGTTATGATATTCATAATTGTAGAAAGTCTGAGAATACGAACTTTAACAATGAATGCCAATGAAGAGTAATTGGTGATTTATGGAGTTTGAGCAGCACTAATTTTTGCACGCGTCTTTGTCGATTGTCACATTCACATCATACGTGCGGCTTGGTTGATGGTCATACGAGTATCAATACTTAACTAGTCAGGATCTACCTGATCATGAAAGGTAACATACAGAGTGAATTGCATTTAAAATAATTACATAATGTACATAACATTTTGTAAAATGTCTGCTATTCTTAAATTATCTATTTGCACATCCGTGGTTCAAGAAGATAGAACATGTTAGTAGGACGCTAATTTACGTAATTGTTCGTCGTTTGTATTGTTGTATTACTAATTAATAATATCTAACAAACACATCTTGCTATTGAATAAACATTGTATTACGAGATAGTAATCTTTCACAATTTCGTTGTTCATTTCATTCCCTATTAATAGATTTTTAAATCCTTTCGCTGAAACTCTTCCACAAATATACAGTGAGTTACCGCCAGCAATTAAATGAAAATGTTAACTGATATTATTTTACAATCTACTTGGTATTTTGATAAGAAATAATATTTGTAACTAAAATTGCATATTATCCGACATTGGTGTACTGTTAAACCTAAAAGTTGTATGTTTACATTTATAATAAGACTATATAATAAGAAATTAAAGAATTTTATCTATTTCTAAATAAAACAAATAAGCCATCCAACTAACTAAAACAAAACAAGAGACATTATAACCAGTGAGTGAAGAATGAAGCTGCTAGCCAGTAAGAGCCGGTGCGTTAGCATTCAGGTGTGTCTATAAAAGGGCTGCCAATAAATAGGATTCCCTGACGGCAGGCAGTCAGGCTGTCAGGCAGTCATGGCTGAACAATGGGACGCGTCTGCTATGCTGCTAATAACGTGAAATCTGACGGCGATGTGAAATAGAAAGCCGTGGTATGGCATGCGCGTGCGCTGACGATGGGGGGGCGGTGGTCTGGGTGAGAGCGGGTAGCGATTTGTGTTTTTGCAGTTTCTTACATCCAGTAATTGGTAACTTTATCTTAAGCCAAGGGTTTAATCCGTCCGGGTAAGTGATATTGAATTTTTTGTATTTGATCCAACCAGCTAGTTTAGATTCTATTTTCCAAGTATTCATAACGAATATATACAAATTCGGGACATACATATGACTCTAGAAGAAGATTGAAAGTCATCTTTATCTTGCCATAACTCAATCTGTTTCAAGCCTTAAAGCTTAATATAATTGTCTAGCTTTTTTTTTTTTTTTTTTTTATCGTGTTAAAATCATCAAATGAGACCTCCAACCCCGGGCAGGGCGGGAGGTACTGTCAGACTTGTACTGACTAAAATCCACGGTGTCCTTCAGTAGCCCTTTATGTTCCGGGGTCGCGGTAATAGAAATAAGTCCCGCGACCCCGGCAGGCTTTGGCTCTCTGAGAGGGGGCCCCGCCATTTTGCTGACAGCTCTTTGAGGCGCGCGTGGAACACGACGCGCCGTCGACCCGGGCATGGTCCATGGTCGGTCAGCGAGTTGCCCTTTACTCGCTGTCCGCATGCCCGCGCCTACGGTGGCCGGAGATCGTCTTGCGACGTACGGCGCCGTGGGCGTACACCACTGCGGTTGGGGCGGAGGGAGGACGCTGTCCTCTCTCTCTCGCGGCCCGCCGATAATTGTCTAGCTAGAAACTGATTGGATTCTGTGTTTTACTAATAAAAAAGTATGTAAACTATGTTTAAAAGCGAAAAAACAATTAAAAAAGTCATCTTTCGCTACTCGCTGTCACTACAGCCTTACCCCGTATCGCTTGTGTGGCAGTCCGGGCTGATAATCTTCATAATGAAGCGCGTGCGCAGCGGCAGTTTAACATAGATCCAGTTCGCCTCAAACTGGGGCTTTATAGTAATTGTGTTAACTACTTATGATTAGGTTTAGTAGCGCACTATGAAGGTCAACTACTAAATAAGAAATAATAAAATATTATTTAATAGCTGCTAGTTTCTGGTCAGTATATCTGTTGTTAAAGACCTAACGACGGTGTAAACAGGTAACCGAATGGAACGTAATGGACTATTGAAGTAACACCGTGGTTTATAGTGTACGAGTTTGAGAGGCCCTTCCTGTTGCATACTGGACGGGAGGACTAATTTGACAATTTTACTACGTAAATAAAAGTAAAGTTGTTATTCCCACGTCACACTGTGTCGATGACAATCTAAATTAAGTTGGCCCATAACTAGGCGCGATATACTAATAGTGTCTGTCGGTTATTATTTTATGAAAGCCATGCAATTTTTGACTAACACATAATTTAAGTCAACCTTATAAAGAAACGATTACTTTATTATTTATATAAACTACTGTTTTATAACTCAACGTTGATCTTTACATTAAAATCAACTTCCTCCAGCCTAACCATTAAATCTCTTATCAAGCCGGTTCCTCCATCATAAACACAGTTTTACGTTTTTCCTCTCGGGGTAATAATTCGGCATCACGCCCTCTTCCCGTTAACCTCCTCGCCGGACCCCCCGCACCCCGCTCTCTGAGGGCGATATGCAAATTATCACCGTTATGATTCTGGATAAACTGATAAATAAATGCAGAAAGTCTGTTCTGAACAAAGTACCTACTATATTTGATCTTAGTTGGAATTTTGTCACATAATCGTAGGTTTTGATTGACAGCTCGTTGGGAAATAATTTACCAAAAAAATCATTATGCTTTTGTGTTTATTAACGCTATTATATCTTTTAACTCAACCTAGAGACTTTTGTATTTTCCATTTTTTTGCAATGCATCCTAACTGACCTCTTTATAACATACAAACAGCTTGTCTTATACATATTTTTTTGTATTTGGATGTACTAAAAAAAATCCCAAAGTCCACATTTTACTTACTTCCTACTCGCAGCATAACCAATTCTAACTCTACTTCACCAAGAAAGAACAAAGCTGTTTCATGGTTATCATATACGATTACACTGTTTTTTTGGCTCCCTACACCATAGAAGAATAAAAACATTTCTTCTCTTTATTTTTTAAATATTGGCATGCTTATAGCAGTAAAATCTTTCTACATTCTCTCATTTTACTTTTCTACCGTCGAAAAAAAAAATCTGTTTTTGTTGTAGGTACATAAAGATTGTAAAGATTGACAGCTGACATTCATAAGTTCTGTAACTGGTCCTTCTGTTTTTGATTACTGCGACGCTCCGCCGTTTTAGGGCACACGTGCGCCCGCGCATCGATCGTGATCAACGGAGCAGCGTGGCGGCATCATACATTAAACATTGTATACTACATTATACATAGGTCTTACCAGCCAGCTGTGCGGGGCGCACGACAAACACTCGCATATTAAGTGCTGTTGATAAATGAAGGCTCTTTATGTAACTGTTTTTTGAGTACCGGAAGGTTTTCAGTAGCAGTTCGTCTTTAATTGTAAATTACTATGCAGCACTTGAAGAAAGTTTTATGTGATCCAGATGTAAATCATTTTACCGGGGTTACGAGACTAACGAGCATCTGTGGCCCGAGAACGTACAGGGCTATTGAAGGACATCGTGGATTTTAGTCAGTACAGGCCTGGCAGTCCCGCCTGCCCTTCCCTAGGAGACTCATTCGATGATTTTACCACGTAAAAAAGAAGATGTAAATCTAATAATAATGAAGAGTGCGAAGACTTATTTGATGATTTTCCTGGGTGTTTGTCCTAGGTAGAGTGGAAAGTTCTGTCAGACTCGTACTAACTAAAATCCACGGTGATCCTGCAATAGCCCTTTGCGTTCCATGATCACAGTGACCTATTTACGATAGTCTCGAGACCTTCATTTGATGCTTCAATTGTAAAAAGATATTATTACAATAGGTAGTTTAGGCACCGTAAAAATCTGTCAATGGACCTCCAATAAACATTATTTATCTATATATATGCTATGTTGTGTCGTATAAAACCAGAAAATTTTCCCCAATTTATTACGAAGCCTTAGTAACGTAACCTTAAAAGTTCAAGGGTGTAACATAACGAGCTAATTTAATAATAATGTGTTTGTTTCAGCAAACCCTGGAGGCGGGCGGCGGCGGGGGCGGGGGCGGGGTCAGCAACCTCGAGAGCCTGGAGGCCAAGGTCAGTGACCTCTTCTCTACATTCTCATTTCACAAGTTCGTATGTAGAGCAACTGATGAGTAAGATTACGGCAGTGATAGTCGGAAGTCGGTGATAATAAATAAATTCCTTATACAGGCGCGTTTGAGGACAGCTGAATTTTCCTGATTTTACGGAGACTTAAGTATCAGTCAGAGCCGAACCTATCGTCTGATCATTACCGGACTAAAAATATTTATTAAGAGCATTACCAAAAACAACTCATTACAAATAATCATATAAAATAACTTACTCATGTTCTCAGTCAATATTCGTGTTTTTATTGATGTATTTTAAAACATGCATTAATATAAATAAATAAAATTTAAAAAACCCCCGACACAAAAACCAAGTGCAAAAAAACAGGACATGATGAATAATTTGGAGCAGTCCCCCAACGCGACGTATTTTTATTATTTTTTACTTTTTAAAGGGAACTTGGTTTTTGTGTCGGGGGTTTTTCAAATTTTTAATTTATTTTTTATTTTATACTTTTTATTGGTACATACTTATACCACCGATTAAGTCATCAATATTCCCTTTCAGTACGCTTTCATTTGATACCCAACTCTAGTATATTTGCAGACCCTCGGTTACCTTTCCCCACTTTCACCCCCATAACTTCTAAACGGCTCAACCGATTTTCATCAAACATGTCTAAGAACACTCGCAGGTAAGTCACCTTTCATACAAAAAAAACTAAATTGAAATCGCCTCATCTGTTCGGGCTCTATGATGACAGACAGACAGACAGACAGACATACAGACAGACAGACAGACACGTCAAACTTATAACACCCCTCTTTTTCCGTCGGGGGTTAAAAAAACAGTAATAATTTACAACAGTTTTCATCTCGAGAAAATAGGTATAAAATACATAAATTTCACATACAAAAAAAAACAGAGAAACTATTCTCCATGACTCTATAAAATGTAGTAATTACAGCGCCTACTGGACTGAATCAATAGAACGAACACTTTTACACACCTCTTAGAAAGCTAAATATACATATACAAGTCATACATAACTTATACATAACGATTTAAACTGATTAAATTCAAAAGAAGTCCAAACTTTCTTTCAATTTCCGTTTGTAGTACAAAAGACATCAACGCGCGCGTACCTTTGGGTTCCATTCATAATTATCAGTGAAATGATTATAATACAGTTTGTAGAAAGCAATAAATATTATTGCAACTAGATTAAACTTGTCAATAGTATAATGTATTGCTAAGGGTTCGTTCCATCTTGATTTTATAAAGGAATCATTTTGCATGTGTTAGGTAAAGGACCCAATACATTGGAAAATGGAAGGATCCATTGAGACCTTGAAAAGAATAGAATTGACTTTATAATAGAATCATTGATAACAAAGTTCTATCTAAAAATGAGGTTAAACATTACACTCCATAGGGATTTTGATGAGATCAAATTTTAAACTTAAAGAGCCTGCATCCCAGCAATAAGGTAGTAGAGGACTATCTTCTGCGGGCGAAGGTAGTCCTTGAGGATTTTGACACGGAAAAAGTAGTTAATTAGCATGATTTTCATAGAAATTCGTTTTTTTTTTCATATAATATAATTAATTTTAAACGCAATTTCACAAGTTAAAAAGAATGAATGGAAAAAAGATATTCAGAGCTATTCTCGCATGTTTTTTCTATTTTCAGTTAGTTCCCACCGACAAATTAATATATACATATTTTTTTTAATTTCGAATAGTTCTTGGTGTCATTCTAGCTCGAAGCCAAATGAAGTCTCAGATGGAGTGAGCTCACCCAAATGTAAGCGGAACTGCTGCGCAGAGTCAGACAGGATGGCGATCGCAAGCCAAGTGGCTATAGGCCTCAGGTGGGATCACTCAGCCGTCACCCAAGGCACAGTATAATAATCATACAGTAGCGTAACTCGGCCGCCAGACAGATTTAAATACCTACAGCCGCGCGGTACGTAAACATGCGTTAGGGCTACCCGTCTACAACATTTTAATAACATTTGCCTTTGCGTACTTTCTGTTTCTATTTTAGTTTTGTGATTGTAAATATACTTTTTAAATGAAATACTTTGTATAATGAATAGGAAGTGTTCAATAAAAATGCGTGTTGTTTTTTGATTGGTAGATTTCATTTAAAAAATCATGTTTTTGTTTGAAAAACAAATCGGGCTTAAAAAAGTCCGATATATTATAGAAGTATTTGAAACCGAAAAATATTTGCGCCACGACTGAGTCGTACGAAATGCTTTATTGTTAAATTTTAAAGTATAATAAATCCACATTCTAATATAAAGCTTAATTAAACTACTCCTCTTATTAGATATGTACTCGAACTCATTTTTAGAGATAAAAACACGCGGTTATTGTTAAAAAACCAACACACCGTCCGCTCGACACTCCGGTACAGCCGTGACTGTCTGCACCCCGAGCGCGCCCCGACATCGAGGCGCGTAGGTATAGCTCGCTTTTCGTCCGTTTCTATGAAGTTGGAGTACTGTATGATTATATTACCGTGCCCAAGGTTAACGGTAGCCCGGTGTACTTTGGCCTGGGGTAGATCACTAGGAAGGTGGATGCCACTCACCCCATACGCTATATCTTAAAACCAATGTGTTGATTCCTCAACAAATAATTGAATCCACAGCTAGATAACGTTGCTTGTTGCGTGCGTAACATCCCGGTGATAAATGTATCTATCTTAATATTTACTGCGTCTATTTATCTCGCGTCAGGCTTCCGCGGCCATTTCCATTTGATTAGCATCTCGCTTCCTTGTATGGGAGCAATGATACTCTGATTCATTTCATATCAAGATAAAATGATAAACATGGACGTCTTAATTTATTGACTGGTAATTGAAATAAGGATATTACTTTCCAAGATTGAATGCAAACGGTATTAAGGTTAATTCAAACCTAAGCGAGGAAATTACTGAATTGAAACTAAAGATACTATTTATGCCTCTGCCAGGGTCGCAGGACTATCTTATCAGCTAACACTAACCATGGAACGTGACAAATAACTAATCAATCCAGGCATTCACAGTACATTGCTGGACCTTCCTTGTTTAGTAGTAGTGGCTCGACAATGTATGATGTTTGGTATATAAGAAAAGAATAAAATGTTTGACGCTCAAAGATGGAAATCAATAAAGTGTATCCTTCTTAATTCCTACAGCTTCAGCATCTTCTCTTTATTTATTTAATTAACGAACAAATCCCACACCCAACAACAGTACTAACATAAACTAACACCAGTACATTAAACACCTCCGCAACGAGTCCGGCGACAATTTGTCGTGTCGCGCGACACATCGGCGACACGCGCGACATGCACGACACGGGATTTATAGCGTTGTCGGGACACCGGCCCGGTCGCACTCATCGGGAACTTATTAGTGCGCGCTAATTAAGATGGGTGATTAACACGCACTTGCGTACTGCGAGGAAGTCGACTTTCCTTATTTGTTTAGGGTGAAAGACTCTTTAATACGCTTTTGTTAGTTTGGTAATGGCCTGGCCATATCACACATTTTTTGCAGGACTTTGGAATGATAAGAGAATTTCAGTGTCGAATATAATTTGGAAATATAAGAGAGATACAACGACGTCCTATGAGCAAATCCTACTTCGTAGGTACTAATTTAAAAAACGTGAAAGTTTATGAGAATGGATGTGTATGGATATTTGTGAGCTGTTACACAAAACTATAGAATGGATTTAGATGAAATTTTGATTAGTAGGTACACCCATACTTTATAACCTGGATTAACACAGAAGATAATTTATCCCGATATTATGTTCCCCTGGGATAACTTTCGAGTTGTAGCGGGTAAAACCGCCCTCAACAGCCAGTAAAGTTATAATTACGCTTGTGATCATTAAAGCGCAGAAAATCGTTAAAACCCAGGAATCTTGTTTGACTATACGCCGCTGATACTAAACGTTCTATTCATAAACGATATTATGGGACATTTTATCATAAAATATACGGATTTACAAGATTTGTTGCTCATTACGTAGCTTTAATTAACATTTATGAATAAACCCCTATCGATAAATTTCATTGCGTAGATACATCAGTTATTCCTTTCCTACTACACTACATAAATACTCCTTCTATCAACAATAAAATACGTAAAACCTGCCCGAGGGAGTCAAACGGCAAACTATCATGATGAGAGAACCTGTACATCCACACAGCCTACAGGCGCGAGGCGGCGCAGGCGCAGGTCTTCGTAATGATGGTGCTTACGGAATGAAAGTGAGGCTGGAGTGTTGAGTCGATAGCCCGCGGCGATTCCTGCATGAGTTATGTATCATTGGTGTTGTGGTTATAAGAATGGTAGCAGTAAATACTGGTGGTAGTTTGATTCCCATTGATTATGAATAATTTCATGTATGACCGGGAGTAATTATATATACAGAATCGTCAACCTGTACAAAATTGTAACTTTACTAAGTTATATTGATATACAGGTATATTGGTATCTATGTAAAAAATAACGAATTTAATTACATATATACTTAAACACAAGTTAAGTGAAGAACTAAATAAAATAAACTAGTGTTTAAAAAAAACTTCGATATTTTATTCACGCAAGCATATTGCCGCACTATTTTTAGAACAAACATTCCAACAAATACCTGCATAATTCAACACAATGTTATTGAGAGTTAAACACGAGTTTATCGTATAACAACATCTTTACTACCTTCCACATTACAACACTAGTATAAAAAACAAAACAAATTCACAGTAATACAATCTAGCTTCATATCATAGCCGTCTCACATTACTAAGGGAGCTAAGACTCGCATGCATATGCAATCTTAAGCCTGCATATGCAATTACTTACCAATTTATTATCAGCAATCGTTTTTGCATTTTATCGCCCCATCTGAATGTCAGTGAGACGCAAATATACCATCTCTTTTTCCCAATACAATTTAGCGTAGGAAAGAAAGAGGATACGATTTTCACCACGATATCTTAGATTTTTAAGTGTAAATAGTGCAGTAATCCAAATGATCTTTGGGGAATCTGGAACTATTAGAGGTTATAAATGCAGGGCGACCGAGGAACTGGCTATTAGCTAAATAGCTAGCCGGCTAATCAGCAACCTGTCTTGTTACTGTTGACAGCTCTAGCATCAGTGTCCCCAGTATTTCATGCTTATTATCGTTCCAGAGAAATACACTTCCTTATGTCTCTTCGTGCCTTTTGTATGAATGGATTAAATTATTCTCATACGGTAATTTCCCTGCAACTTATTGTAAAGGCAAAATGTATGCGCACATTTCTTTTGTAAATTTTTGCCCAAACTCTAGGAATTTCGTCCCGTATCGTGCTCTTAGAAACTCACATACACACCCAGACCCGAAACAACTACTTCTAGATCATACAAATATTTGTTCCGTGCGGGAGTCGAACCCGCCACACACTCAGCCATTACGCCAACGTGCCGTCTCTCTCTTAAACTAGTGACCGAAAGTTACATAGAAATGAGAATATTGAAGTTTAGGAAGTTGTTCATTAGTTAGTAGGGAAGTGCGCACGATTGTGCGTGTGAACCGCATTGCTGTTACAATCCGGTTCCCTTAACTTTAATCTCTGGCCGGTTCACAGTGGCATCAGATGGAATCGTTTTCAATTATACAATTTGTTATGCGACGCGCGGCGCAGGCGCAGCGGGCGGCTTTTTGTTCCCAATCGATTATGCTCGATTCATTATATTCCGGTATCGATTTCGCGCCTGACATTTATTGAATTAATATCCTTTTATTTATTTTTAATGCTCATTTTTTCTGTGTTGCTTTGAGTAAAAGTCAGGTAGGGTATGGCTGGGAATATAAAATGTTTTTATAATAGGTATTAAGCGTATTCCTAAGACCTACCTATGCTAATGCATCCAAAGATTAAAAAAGAGATGTGCGACAACTTTGATTTGCAATAAAAAATACATACTAAGGTATATATTCCCTTACTGCTAGTCAAAAACGGCAACTTAGCAATTTACTTTATGATTCACATCGTGAATAAATTATAAATCAATAAATGCAATAATTTTTTGTCAGTCATCGTGACATTGAAAGCCGTTGCGTTTTAAAATATTGGTAATACTCACTCAGATAGTTTACTTACTAAAATATTTCCTTTCGTATCACAATGAACCCTACCCAAGTTCATTAGCCTACATAAAAACAATAGTAGGTACTGTCCCAACCACATATTATCCAATCAACACATACAATCTGGACGTTATCGAAGGCTTTGTATCGTATGAGTGCTGCGTATAATTTGTGAGAAAAAAGGGCGGCGATACACTTGCGGTACTCCAGACACAATGGGTGGGAACCACGTGATAGCTGCTATAAATATAATCTGTACTTGGCTGTATAAATATAGACACGCATCTAAGGTAGTTACCGCACTGTGGAAGGTAAATAAGCACGTGGACTTAACGCATTATGCGTCTTTTTATCGTGGTGAAATGATCAAATGAGACCTCCCACCACCTGTCAGACTTATACTGACTAAAATCCACGGTGATCCTTCCATAACCTTTTACGTTCCAGAGTCATCTTTAACTAATGAGACAGACCCCGGTATGCTTTGGCCCTCCGAAGGGACCCCGTCAGATTGCTGACAGCTCTTTAACACAACGACGCGCCATCGTCCCGGGCATGGTTCATGATCGAACGGCGAGTCGCCCATAAGTCGCCGTCCACATGCCTGAAGATTTGTAACTGACGTGAATCTAATTCCTGAAGTATGAACACGTGGTTTAATACGGAATTGTATCAAACGCACGGCTATGTGTTCTAACATAATGACAGGACGGAAACAATTTGAGGCCGGAAATATTTTAGTAACAATAATTTATGCGTCGTATTCGAGCACCTGCTTTTATTTACTAGTATTGTTTATTTAAAACATGAGGCAATTTCATAATATTCTTGCAAATACTATAAAGGATAAGGTGCCCAAGTATACTCGATTTAGAACAAATGGTGACTTTAGGACTGTCTAATCAGATAATCGTGCCGTGGAACGTAAAGGGCTATTGAAGGATTTGAGTCAGTATAAATCTGAAAGTCCTGTTTCGCACTGGGTGGGAGGATTCATTTGATGATCTAACCACGATAAAAAAATAGCTATCCATCAACTTCAGGCTTCCAGAATGCTCTCTATTTGCGAAAGTCATTAATTACAATGATTTCGTTCAACTACGCAATTAATAAGTAATTGTAATAAATTCCATGGTGATTTTCTTGTATACTCAGTACCTAACATTAATCGGTGCGAGATCGTTCTGCGCATGCGTGGCCATAAACCTAATGTTGCGCTAATCTCACGCGTGATCTGCGCACATTCCCACCGCGTGATGATCTTGCGCATCTCGTTGCTATCATCATATAAGTACTAGTAATTACAACCTTGTGTCTATCTAATACAAAGTTAAAAGTTATTTCGCACAAAGTTGCAAAACAAAAAGAAACACAACTTTAAAGTACAGACCAGTAATAATACTTACAAGACTTGAAAGGGGTACCTAAAACGTAGAAAATGTACTCTACAAAGTAAAAATAACTATCTTTATCAATCAAAAGTGTGAACAGACAAAAGGTTTAGTATTTTACATGGGCGTCTTTCATCTATAAATCATTGTCATAAGTAGACCATCAAATCTACGATAGTGTGTGTAAAATGCATAAAAACCTATACGCAATGCAGTTTCCTTCATTGGTTGTGTTTATCAGAAAATTATTAATAAGGATAAATAACATGAGGTAATATGTTTGTAAAGGAAACATTAGTTTGAATAAATAAGTACAAACCGAACCGTTTAAGTTCCAGATTTTAATACGCATTACGCCTGCGTAATAAATTCCAAGGCTTTGCGATTTCTAAAGTACAGTTGTGGTCGTGGACGATCAATGATTTCAAAAGTAAGGATACGCCCTTCAGAACATTTTGTCGAAACCTTCTTCATACAAGCAAAAAGTAGCGCCATCTATGATAAACCATACGAACTACGTTCAAGTAGCGTTGCAAAAATTAACGACGTGATCTTGTCAGAGCGTACGCTTTTTAATCAGAATTAAGAATGTTCTAAATCAAAATAAAATTTTGAATGTAAGAATAATCAAAACTTTCACTTACCTAACATTCTTAAAAGAATTATATTCAAAATGACTTTCAGTAAGTCTGTAATACATATTCTTTTTTACAAACTTAAAACGACGTTCGTGCAAAGTTACGTCGTTACTACTGAGTTGCTTCAGCCCGGAACGACAGCTCCGTGATTGGCGGCGGGCCGATTACAGTCTGTCTATGAAGTCATGATACGAAAATATTCCGCAGCGCCCTCATCGATTGTCATAATCTCATAGACATACTGTACACTGCGGGCCAAAAAACTGGTGCCATTTTCGTTGTTCGGTAGGGCCTGTCCTTACTGTTTAAGTCAATGTGGACGATACTTTGAAAAAAGTTTAAAACATAACTATAAGCAGTATTCTAAAGTAATCTAAATACCCATTATCTGTTTAAATTAACCCGTCAAGTAGAGCCTTTGTCTGGTTACTTGAAACAAGCGCCGCCGTGTGGAACGAAGCGTGCGCGCAGGAAGTCGCGCGAACAAACGACTTCAACGCGCACCAACTTGTAGTACAGTCGATCGCACGATATTGAAAATCTGGAAATGTTGGTGTGAGTGCTAACACAGCGCAGCGTCTAGTCAGGTAATCGTGACCCTGATACGTAAAGGGCTATTGAAGGACACCGTGGATTTTAATCAGTACGAGTCTGACATTCCCTCCCGTCCCGGCCTGGGCGGGAGGACTCATTTTATGATTTTACCAGGATAAAATGTTACCACTAGCGAGCGGTCTACTACAAACATAAAAGTTTTAATGAATACTTTACAAGAAAACTACCAGAAGCTAGTAGTTAAATTTAACTACAGTATAACTAAAATATTAACTACGTATATTGCTGCCTACTTTAATAACCTTGCTTGTCCACTATACATTAAAATGATCTTAATCTTTTTTCTTTTTAAAAGCACACACACCATTACTAACGTTGTGGCGACGTTCTTCGTAAGATTTAATATATAAATGACTGCATGTATGTTTAATTTACTATCAAAATAAACGATCTGGAACCGGCAGGTCGCCATAGGCCATGATAGCACATAATAACGTAATTGTGTAATTAAAACTAGAATAATATTATGATTGTTGCAACTTAATTGCGTAACAACGTTCAGCCATTACTTATATCATTTTGAAAATTCGTCATTCAGCTGTCAACGGTACTTTACTGTATAAATAAATTTAAAAATCTGTACAGTTAGATGAGTGAGTATTGAAAGATAATGAACACGTATTTTTTTTATCTCCGAATATTGACAAAGATCACTCTCAAAGAGACTCTTCGAAAATCAGGAGTTAGGGCTTGTGACGTCATAGCGCCTGTAATATTGTACCGACCGCGTGACGTTTTGTGATTTTTAGAAGCGTTGTATCTTGACCATTTTGGTTTACATTACTAAAAAGAATATACTTTCGCACAAATTAAATTTTTAAGTAAAATGACCTGAAGAATGTACTTTTTTCAATGCATAATAAAAAAAGGGATTGCTAAGCACTGGTTTCAAAATAAATATATGTAGTCCTCTATAGAAACCTCTCAATTAGCATAGACATACGACTTCCAGCTTCAACATAACTTAGACGTTCAACTTAAACATAACTTAGCAAGTCTCCTAATTAAGTTAGTAAAGCCGAATGACGTGAACCAAGAACATAAAGTATGGAATGAATGAAAGAACGAATGGTTGTATACATTCGAGTGACGTTTCTTTGGCCGCATGTCGTACCTCCGAGTTATGGCTTTTGGGAGACGCATGTTTATGGCCAAAGGATTTTCAGAAAAGCTTCGGTTGCTTTGTTTGTGAATAGACAAGTTCATAGTTCTCAGGAAATAACTTTATGATGTTTACGATCTAACACATGTCACATTCCTCAAGTGACTACAAAACATACATACATGTACCACACATGTACACATTTCCTGATTTAATGTTTTACCCACAATTAACTGTGAAAACAGCTGAGATGAAGATTGATGATGAAACGTACTGAAACCTACTGAAGTCTTTTTAAAACCCTAATTGTCCAGTATTAGGGCAAGTGAGACCAGGGCAACACCATTCCAAATTTTAATAATCTTTAATTCCATGAAATAACATCAGTTTGATTTAAATTTTTATTATTGCCAATAGTTGTTATTGTTGTCTTTGTTTTCATAAAGCTATTTTTGCACATAGATGGCGAGTATCGAGGTGTCGCTGGCAGGCTCACGGCGACGCAGCGCGGGCGCACGTGACGTCACACGCGAGTTGGACGCGCTGCGCACTGCGCTCACCGATAAAGACACTCTCATACAAAGGTAATGTTGTACTTTTAGACTTCGTTGACAACTTAGAAATAACCTCGTTTCCATAACAAAAGCACGCAGCACGTTTTTAAGCACTTCACTTCATCTTTTGGTTAGATCCTTGTTATGTCTGTAACAGACATTTTAGCCTAGATGACAAATTAGGCTCTATGTAACTGAACTCGATCTAGGCGATTATCTAGCGTTACTTGTGCGTGATTCCGATTTATTACACTTTCGTCAGTTTTACCTTAAGTAGTTTTTTCGTCAGTATTAGAACATTAATGTTGTTATACAGTAATTTAAAAAAAATGTCCTTATTTTTCTCCACCAGTCTAAAGAAGCAGTTAAGCGCGTCCCTGAGCGCAGCCCGGCTGGCGTCCCCCACGGCCTCCCGCGCCAGCTCTCACGAGGACCACGCCGCAGCCCTGTCGGCTGACGAGAGACGAGCCTTGGAGGAGCGCGCTAATGCCGTGAGGAACGACCTGGACACGAGGAAGGCTAATATTCAAGAGTTGAGGAGGAGGCTTGAGAAGACGCATGTCACTGAGTAAGTGTTATATTCTGGTGTTCTATCTAACAATATACATATTAGTCCTTAAACACAAAATCTAAGTTATCCCGAGGCTTTATTTCTCATTTGACGACCACCAAGTTTACAAATCATGATGGTGACATGGAGAAGAATAGAATACTTATTTATTTACACAGAATGTAGGTTTTTCCAACAAGATAGATGAATGGTTTACTGAATCCTTCTACATTCTGCCATATTGGAATGCAAACAAGGTTTTCGAGTTCAAGTCACCAAGTTTTTCGTTTCAGAGAGAGTCTGTCATTTTCACTGTTAGTGTCACGACTAAAGAAAAACTTTTAGATGCCTCTAATTTTACCTCGCTCTCATTGTTTCCTAGTAACATCGACACGCGGATCCAGCAAGCCGAGCTGCAGTACAAGCTGGGCCGCGAGGAGCTGGAGCTGCTGACCTTGAGCGAGCAGGCGCGCGCCCTCACACAGCTCATCGAGCAGGCTGATGCTGCAGCCAACAGAAACCATCGCGCCACCATGTACAGGTTAGTAAGACGTGGAGACGACTTATTCCCGGACAAAGAATGCGCGACAATTAGCACGTAGACGATTGTTTATAGATCCAATACATGCCTTGTACATTTACATGAGGATCTATCACTTGTTACTATTACTTATTGACATTTTCTGATCATTTTCGTTAAAATATGGCAATCAATAATACCTGTGACGTTTTCTAATCAAACGTTATCCCTGCCTCCAGGGTTGTAGGAACATTTTAGAAAGTTACTGCATCCTTGGATTGGAACATGTCATTACTCAGTATACAAATCCACACCACCCTGAGCGGAAGGAGTCATTTAATGAAAACTCAAACCAAAAAAGGACTATCATAAGTACCTACCAAGTCTAAACTGACGAACCCCGCTACCGCCGTTTTACCATTTTACCTGGTAACGTTCCGGTTCACGATACCCACTAACAACTTTGGCAACTTCTTTTGTTTCAATGTTTTGATTGTTCCTCCATTGAAATCAATCCCGGTAAAAGCTAGATGAGTCAGAGAAGAACCATTAATCACTCGTAAAAAGAAAGCCCGGGAACCTTTTTGTTTGTTATCTCATTGCCTGATCGCGTGCGCACGCGCCCCAGATGACATTATATTGTCAGTAGGAACGCGATCTGTTATCCATACTTACTTTTTACTTCCCTCTAGAGAGAAAATTGTTAAAGAAAAGTTAATATTAATAATATAATAATAATAAATTTATTCATTCAAAAACATATGGTACTAGGTTATACAATTTTCTTATCTACATTAAATTCACAAATAAATTTGTGCCTGAACTAGGTAATCCTGTGTTTCAGGCGATTTAAGGTAACATTAATAAAATAAAAAAAATAATCACAAAATTATATAAAATCATACTAATCAAATGTCTAAAAAGGTGTAAAAAATATACTTAATACTATCTTATCTTAGTTTAAAAAACACACAACAACAATATTACAAGTAATCTTTACTTTAGCACAAGTAATAACTTCTCTGTATCTTCATAGGACATTGCTTGTAAAGTTTCTCTAAGGATTTTTTTGCAATTACTATAATTTAAGGAGTAGATGTTGCCATTTTCATTAAGTCTGTTATAGAGTAGTGGTCCCAGGAACATATAAAATTTGGCTGTAAAAGCATGTTTTGTACTTATTTGGGGACAAACTATATCTTTCCGTCTTTTATTAGTCAATTCAGTGCAATAAGGAAGAGCTGCGTGTTGTTTTAGTACAGTGCTCATTATAAATAACTGTCGAACTGTTAGTACTTCACAAGATTTATATAGGAGGTTAGTAGGGAACAGGAAAGGCCGACAAGTAGCCACCTTGAGAATAGCCCTTTGAGCTCTTTCAGTGGTCAATAACAAGGTTTTACTTGCCCCACCCCATGAAGTAATACAATAAGTCAAAATTGACTGACAAAGAGCAAAGTATACTTGCCTAATTATTTTTGAATTTGCGATAGATCTTAGCTTTTTGAATACAAATATGAGCTTACGAATTCTATTATTTATAACTTCCAAATGGTGTTTGAAGGAAAGAGTTTCATCTATTAATAGGCCTAAATATTTTGTTCGATCAGTTTTATTAATAATGGGACACTTACACTGGCTATCTAAAGGGGTGTTGCAAAAATGGGCGTTTAACACTGAGGGTATATTAGATGTTTGCTTACGCATCGAAAACTTAATAAAATTTGTCTTCTCCGCATTTAGAGTTAGCAGATTATTTTGAAGCCATTTATTGACAATATTGAATCCGTGTTGCGCAAGCCGGTAGACCTCTTTTTCTGAGTCAGCCGAAAAAAGTAGAGCAGTGTCATCAGCGTAAGTAATAATAGTGCCATGTTCTAGCTTTAGATTACAAAGGTCGTTTATGTAAATTAAAAACAGAGTGGGCCCTAAAATACTTCCTTTATATTAATATCACGTTAGTCAATAACTCGAAATTCGATGAACCTATCTTATCATGAGGTGCCCAGTTCGACACTGGGCTGTGGAGATCAGATAGGAAGTAACTCTACATTCAAAATACTGCATCGAGATAGACTTGAGCCGAGCCCAACCCAAAATACTCGTAGGAAACACTACATGCATGTATTTTGTCTCTACTTCGTTCAACTGCTGTTACCTTTCAAACCAAACAGAAAATATTGGTTTTGAAAACATGCATGATGCATTTTATCAATACTAAAACTTGGCTAGAACACTTAATAAAAAAAAAGAAATGAAACAGTAGAAAATTGGTCCATATTTCAAGTGCAATTTTACTTTACTGAAAAACTTTCTGTGAATAACGATGGGAACTTGTAAACAAATGGGTGGAACATCAGAACATCAGGTTTTTACGTGTCTATTGAAAACTGACAGGTTGCTCGACATCGAGACATCCGATCAGGCGCGTGTAAATTGTGTCGCACGCCACCAAATATGAGAGAGCGGTGGAACTAGTGTAACGTACCGGGTTTATGGTGGGTATATATGGTCGCAATGATTAGTTCAAGGATGCATAAAAGCTGCAACACACGCCTAATTCCTGGAAGGTATTGAAGGAGCCTATGGCCCAGTAGTGGGATAGACTAGGGTAATAAAAAAAAAATTGCAGCAAAAATCATAGGCTTTACACAATTTTTGATATTATATAGAATAGAACTGATAATCAAGCTGCGTTTGTCTGGCGAAACGCAATAAACTTGCCCACTCAACATTGAATTAACTAGAAAAGTTGTTATGTTGAAAATGTTAATCAGCCACATCCAGTAACTTTAAAAGAATGCAAGTGTTAACGAGTTTTATTTCAAAGAATGCTAATTCGCATTAAGCTAATTTATTGCGTAGAAGGGTGAAGTAATTGCCAGCTCTAAACACTCACACGCAGATAGGATCTATTCAAATCAACTAGCCAATGCGCCTGCGCAGACTGCCGTTTCCTGTGTTTCCACACTAAACTAAAAAACTGGCCATCAGATCTGACTGTTACCATCATTACGCCATCCATTGTCCGCCGGGGCGTGTCTTTAGAACATACTTTCTATGCTCAGCGTTCAATGTACCGCAATCTGTGGGAACTATCACCGAATGTGGTTAATAGGGAAAGTTCTGGACGCTCTGATTTATTTATTTGCATGTAGTAATTAGAGAGGCGTTGTAGCGCGTGCGAACTTGTTGAATTAAGAGGTGATAGAATTCGCTACATGATGAGAGGTGGGCCACAGTTTTTTACTTATAGAATTTCTTATCTGCTAGACATTGTAAATAAAAAGTTCGTCTATCCATCACGGATCTTAATGGACTTCAATCTGATGCGTTTTATGATGATGGACGTTTAGGTTATGCTAAAAATAGAAAAGGATACTGACCTAGTTAAATGTGAAATCTATCCAAAGATAATCAATAGATACAATAGGCAGTTTTTTAAACGAGTTTTGAGTCACACACAGGAACTTAGAAGCGGAATCAGGGTCCGTACGCAAGTAACTCCAGGTTTTTTAGTGAACTCTCCTCCCTATTAGTTTTTAATTCGTAGGTTCTGATAACATACCGACAGTCGGCACAGCTGTTCATTCATTTTGTCGTAAATTTTAATCAAATTCGTAACACTGAGTAATCTTATGTCCGTAAGTTATGGTCGCGGGACTCACGAATTACCGTGATTGCGGAACGTAAAGGGCTATTGAAGGACACCGTGGATTTGAGTCATAACGAGTCTGACAGTCCATTTGATGATTTTACTACGGTAAAAAAAATGACTGTAAGTGATAAAGAATAGAAAACATTGGCTTAAGTTACGGGTTTAGTGTTTAGATAGTAGTACCCCTGATGTATATCCTTACCGATAGCCAATAAATAACATGAGTCATGTCATGAGTCATATGCTGTGCTATCTATAAGATAGAATCACATTAACATAAAGCAATTAGCCAACAAATTGCACCTACTCAACACCTTCGCCTCCCACTGAAGCAATCTCGATTGTGTTGCCGACAACTAACATTAACCACAAGTACTCCGCAAATAGGTTCTTCGCCAGTATGTACAGTCGGGAAATGAGGTAGGTTAGCAGGCGGATATTTTCCTTGCTTTCCTTGAAAGCCGTAGATATAACAACGTTCTAAAATTCAAGTGCGTAACCAAAACAAGTGAGGGGTGGGTGGTTCCAACTTTGTGGAATTTGTCTATTTGGCATTGCCCTTAAAACAGACAAAAAAAAAATTGTAGTCCTAAGAAAGGTTGGACGTCTATGCTTATGCAATGGGAACAACATGACTTTTTTACGTTACCCGTTACCTAGGATTTTCTCCAGTGTCGTGAGTGCGTTTACAAACACAGAAAAAAACACCAGACCCAAAAGAACATGCAGAAATTACAGGTCATACAAAATATTTGATTCGTATGGGGACCGAACCCGCAACACACTGCGCACCAGTATAGATCGGTCAGACACTAAATATAACGCTAATACTAGGTCAAGATCGGCTACTAGCATTTAGCAATTCAACAGAGTTCAAAAGTAGCCTGGGGGCTTAGACAAAGTAACAATTTAAAAACGATAACGAACTTCGTTATGACAAAAATGTATGGGAATGACATTAGCAGCGTTAAGTCACGTGGTCAATCGTCATCGTTATCGAAAGTTGGTAGACAATGTTATAATTCGTAACGAAACGATAGAGTAACGAATCGTTATCATGTTTGTCCCGTACAAATGCGTAGACAAGTAGTGCTTTTAGTGTTCGCCATCGCCTCGATCGTGATCGCCAAAAAAGATAACGAAACGAATGCCAAAAGGTTGTAGTTATCGTAGTTAACGAAACAAAAATGGTCGGATTTCATCATTTGGCAGCAGATTTTTGATATTGATTGATGACATACTCCATACTCATTGTTTTAAACAAATATTAACGCATTAGCATTTAATATGATATTATTATAATTTTTAGTGGTTTATTATTATTTTGAATTATTTTATATTAATTTGACATTTTTAATTTTAATTTTTCTATGATTTATTGATTTATATTAATTTTCAATTTAGCATTATTATTTTTTCTGAATTATTGTTATTTTATATTTATCTAAAATTTGTAGTGGCTGACTTACGATGAAATTGACTTGTTGCCTTACTAACATTATTTTATAAGCATTTAGCACTAACACAGTTATGGATACTTGTGTCTGAAGCAAATAAATAAATTAGCAAAAATTCTCTTCGGCGGTAAGTAAAGTAGTAAAGAGGGGTCTCTTTGAGGAGTGGCTGGATAGGCGTCACGGCGTCCTAACCTTCCGCTTGACGCAGGCCCTCAACGGACACGGATGTGGAGGTACCTGTGTCTGATGAAGAAGGAGGAAACGCCTGGGTGTCACCATTGCACTGCGAAGATCGCCCGGAAGACAGTCGAGCATACGGTGCAGGATTGCCCCGCTTGGACGGAGCACCGACGTGTCCTCACGGTGGCCATAGGCGGAGACCTCTCGGCGGTCACCTCCTTCTGCGAAGCAGTCATGCTCGCGAAGGAGGAGGCGTGCCGCGCGAGAGAGAGGACAATGTCCTCCCTCCGCCCCAGCCGCGGTGGTGGACGCCCACGGCGTCGGACGTCGCATGACGATCTCCGGCCACCGTAGGCGCGGGCATGCGGGCGGCGCGTAAAGGGCAACTCGCCGTCCGACCATGGATCATACCCGGGTCGACGGCGCGTCGTGTTTCACGCGCGCCTCAAAGAGCGTCAGCATAATGACGAGGCCCGCTCTCAGAGGGCTAAAGCCTGCCGGGGTCACGAGACTTATACCATCACCGTGACCCCGGAACATTAAGGGCTATTGAAGGACACCGTGGATTTTAGTCAGTACAAGTCTGACAGTAAGGGGTGGGAGGCCTCATCTGATGATTTTACCACGTAAAAAAAACAACAATTCTCTTAAAATAAAGATTTATTTTGTTCTCATAGTAGGTATTTATTCTGTTAGAATCAAGAAGTTTAAAATATTTAATCTCCTTGACTATAATATAAAAGGGTAGATTATGCATTCTCTAAATGTATTGCGGGCTGCACACAATGAAAACGTCTGAGAGAGGCGCCAAAAGCGAAGACAGCGACGCAGGCGCTGCAGGGGCTGGTGTGGCTGGCGGGTCTGGCGCAGCAGGCTGCCGTTCTTGAGTGAGCACGAGCGGAAGGGGTGATGGTGTTCGTGTGTGGTATGATGAGTTAGGCGGAAGCCAATTATTTGAGGGTTCTGAAGTAGAAAGTTGAGGAGATGAAGTCACTTGTGGAGTTCCTGAAAAAGAAAATTAGTGTTATTTTGGATAGTTTATCCTTTGTTTATCCTTTGTTCAAAATAGTTTCTTAAATCAGATACTGCTATTATTTTGTAAAATGTGAAGGTTTAGATGTTTGTTAGTTTCTTACTCAATCATGCAAAAAACGGCTGAACGGGTTCCGATTTAAATTGGCACACAGATATAATGGAATATAGCAAAACTGAGGTTCTTTAGGAATATCAGATAATTTTATATTTTAAATATTTATTTGTTATGTATAACAAATAATTATAATACTAGCTGTTGCCAGCGCCTTCGCCGATAAAAACTATCCTATAATGTTAATCTGGGTTATCAACTATGTGTGTACTAAATTTTATCCAAATCCGTTCAGTAGTTTTTGCGTGAAAGAGTAACAAACATCCATCCATCCATACAAAATTCCACGTTTATAAATATCCATACAAAATTCCACGTTTATAAATAAATATGAGTAAGAAGAAGTAAGATTTTAAGTCTTTAGCCTTACCATCTAAAATTTCAAAAAATACTGAATCAGCTTGGTTGACGTGTGTGGGATCATCTTGTGTAGTACTCAGAGGTCTCTGAAAAAAAATGCCAGTGGTAGTTTTAATAAAAACAAGTGGTAGATGTAATGAAATTTTGTATTACTGAAATAGTGTATTTATGTTTTTGTGTAAAAATTAAAGCAACGTTTTTTCAGTCAGAAAATAATATTTATTTTGTAAATAGATACCAATTATTAACCAGTTTAACCCAGTTAAAAATAATTTATCAAAAAATGAAATGGTGTCTTTCATGTCAGATAAGTAACTTTTGTTGTCATCACAGACTTAGTAGAGTTTACACTGTTGTCATTAGCTAACATAAATGTTGGTTATTATTAACCAATGTTAATAGTAATATCTTATGAATCATGCAGCATCTGTCTAAGTACTAGAGAAAACTAGCTCATTATTGAGCAGGAGCCTTGAAGGTACTTTAAGTATTTTATATGTATTATTACTAGTGGCCCCTTAAGTCCACCGTTGTACATTGTTGTGCATAAAGTTTAATAAATAAATAAATACTTACATTAAATCCTAGCTCTTCTATATAGACTTGTCTTGCCACTGCTAAAGGACCCATTATAGCCAGCATGCGTTCATCGTTAGCTGACAAGGTTTGCCCGCTTGCTGGCCCACCTCCAGTCCCAGTTGCATGGTGCTGAATGGTCAATGCCTTTTTTTTTGTCTTTGACTTCCAATCTGCCCACACCTATAATGAATAAAAATCAGTTGTAGTCATAAGTTCCTATGTTAAAAGTGTAAATGAGAATAAAAAGCCAATATGGTAAGAACTTTTCAAATAAATTGAAAATAACAATAAGATTGTGGGGCATCTTCTCTTATGTGGCCATCGGACACCATAGCTTGTACTGTACTATCATTTTTTATTATTTATTGATATTTAATTTCTTGTAGTAAGAAGGTTAATGTTTAGTTGTAAGTTAATCTCAAATATTTGCTTTCTTTATTATTGTTGTGTGTTTTTATGCCATGTGCCAATAAACGTTTTTTTTTCTTACTATGGGTGTCAGAGGTTGATCATCTTCATCATTATCAAAAGTCCCCAGTCTAGTAATAACAGAGAATTGATTACAAGCCAACCTTCATAACCGCAAGGTTATGTCCACTTATATAAAACCCTTGAGAAAGTAGCTTGCTAGCCACTCTACCATCACACCAGGGCCTCAAGTCTGCTATTACAATAGTGTCAGAATGGTCTATCATTGATTTCATAATTGTTGATTTTGACAAGTTTGGTAATCTACTAGTATAATGGCGTCATTATGACTTTCCAATGGTCAACCACTGACATTCCATTGAAAGAAATGGCCTAGAATGGTAATCTCGTACATAATGACAAATGAATGACCGAGCTTGCTCCCTCTCCCAGAGAGGAGGCCTGTGTCCCAGCAGTGGGAACATAATAGGCTGATGATGTATATAAATGAAATCAGGCATGAGTAAATGTTCAAATTTAGTAAAAAAAATATTTCTACTACCGGGTTTTATAATAATGGCAATACGACAATGTCATTCTGCCACGATTCCATTACGAGACCACTGACCGACCAGTGACGACCATTATGAATTTAGCAGATTACAAACTTTTATCAAAATGACAATGGGATCGTGTTGGAATGACGACATTGTGAAAAATAGCAGACTTGGGGCCCCAGTCTATCAAAAAATGTTCATTAGATCCTTACTTTTTTCCACTTGTCTGTAGTCTTCGATCTAGATCGAGCCATTGTTTAATTACTTATTCATGAATAAAACTTTGATTTACTTACGTTTCTTTATATTCAAGCAGCGAGCGTTGCCAATTATTGCTCAGGACTTGCTCGAACTCTTGATTCCATAGACTCCATAGTGTATCACTAAAAATTTAATCATCGTTTGAACACTAGTCACAAAAAATGAGTTTTGGAAGCGATCTAAAAGTAATAACACTATTCACTTACTTGATTTTTTAAACTTCTTGACTGTCACTGACAGCTGACAGCTAAATTTTCGATACCATAACCAATATTTTTGTTTTTTATCGAACAAACAATTCGAAACAACGATCGCGACCGTAATGTTACATTGGCTACGAAATGTTTGTCGTTATCTCAGAGACGATGACGAATTTAGATATCGTTTCGGTACAAAGCGATGTTACTTTGTCTAAGCCCCCTGTACACTAATCGGCTTTATTGCCAGTACCAGGGGTCTCCCACGAGCGGTCGAGCGCGCACAAACAATGCCCCATTAGAACACAATCATACGTGAAATATTATCGGTATTGGTTTCCCACGGCTGCGTAACGCTGCGGTAGCTGGCAACACTTGCGGTTGGTCCGAGGTTCAATCTCCTGGGGAAAGTGTTATTAGGTTACGCTACCTTAGCTTGAAGGATTACTGTATCGGATCACGGATGTTGAATTGCTCATGGCTTTGGCACAATACGTACAAATTGATACTAGTAACGGTCAAAAGGTTCTGCATTACAGGATGCTTATGCAGAAAAATCTTATGTTGAATTCTTGCAATAAATGAAAATAACAAATCTTCTGTACTTAACGTCATAGATTTTATTCTATCTGATGTTTTCATGCAGAAGAAATAAAAATTATATTATTATTTCCTTTATTTATCTTTCTTACTTATTAGTTTACATTTTTAAATATTCTTAAATAGAAAAAACAAAAATTTAAAACATTTAAAAATGTAAAAAATAGTGTTCCACCGATGTGGGAGCGGGGTCCAAGCTACCGGTGGTTAGGGCTCCAGAGACAGGAACCTCCTTACGATACGAGCCGTATCAAGAAGTACTGCCTTCTGAATCAGGCCCTTGATCCAACCCCCTAAGGAGAGCCTCGAAAGGTGTTCGTCGAGGCTCTTTGCCATCAGCCCATTGGCAGTAACGACAATCGGCACAATGATAGCCGAGCTCACATTCCACATGTCGACAACCTCGCGCGCCAAGTCAAGATATTTTATTTGCTTATCTTTCTCGGCTTTCACGAGGTTCTCGTCATGCGGGATGGTAACATCGATTATCATTGCGCTTCACTACTATGTCAGGCTTATTGGCGATAATAGTCCTGTCAGTAATGATAGGCAGATCCCAGTACAGCGTGACATGGTCTTTCTCGAGAACTGGGTCGGGCACATACTTGTAATACGGCACCTCAGATTCCATGCATGCCCGACACACGTCAATCGTCCCATCCTTTATAATATGTCTCCGGTAATTGTTCGTCAAGATAACTTCGTCCATAATCGCACTGACAAAACCTTCAGTTTCCCCAAAGAGGTCACCGAAACGTAGCCAGGACACGGACGCTAGAAAATCTACATCGGGCCCGTGAAGAGCCCAGTAGAAGCGTCCGTGAAGCTCCTTGCCTTGCCATACCTCCCTGCGGTCTTCGGTACTGAGTACCACAGGTTTGCGCCAGTTCTCTTTAGCCATGGATAGCGGGGTGAGTCCGTTGTCTACCGAGACCACATCTCGGTGCATACCCACTTCCATCTTCAAAAAATATTCTCTGAGACTGCACACCTCACGGTTGTGAAGGGTCTTAGCGTTTAAAAAGCCTCGACCCCCGCACTTCCGCGGGATGTACAGCCTCATCACCGATGAACGTGGGTGATGCATCCGATTTGCGGTCAATATAGTACGGACTCGTCTATCCAAGGCGTCGAGTTCAGTTTGAGTCCATTTGAGTATGCCGAAAGAGTACATTAAAACCGGCATGACCCAACCGTTGAAGGCGCGCACCTTGTTTCCGCCTGAAAGGAGGCTATCTAAAACCTTTTTCAGGCGTCCAAAGAAGCGCTCCCTCAACGATTGTTTCATATCCGGTACATGAATGCCTAACGCTTCCGACATACCCAAATACTTGTAGGTTTCGGATGAGGACAGTGATCTAAGGTGTATGGAATCTGAAAGCTGAATCCCTTCAGATTCCATAATCTCCCCTCGTTTTACATGCATGACTGCACATTTGTCCACACCAAATTCCATCCTGATAGCACTACTAAATGTTTCAGTTACTTTTAGTAGCTCCATCAGTCGCAATTTGTTGGGGGCAAAGAGTTTCAGATCATCCATGTATAGAGATATGACCTGACCATCTCTCCTCAACCGATAGCCCAGACCTGAATCCTCCAGCAATGTGCTTAGAGGATTCAGGGCTAAGCAGAACCAAAGTGGACTCAAACTGTCGCCCTGGAATATTCCCCGCTTGATCCATACAGGTTCATCATTCGCCTGAATCTGTCGACACCCTGGATAGCGAAGGACCGTTCTCCATTGCCCCATACACGACTCAAGGAAGGCGCGTAGAGTTGCATCTATCTTGTACAACTCCAGCACCCTCATGAGCCATGTATGTGGCACCGAGTCGTAGGCCTTCTTATAATCTATCCAGCATGTGGACAGATCCCTGCGAGATCGACGAACCTGTTGGCTAATGGCCATGTCGATGAGGAGCAGCTCCTTAGTACCACGGGACCCGTTCCTACATCCATTTTGAGAGGCAGCATAATGGAGTTATTTTCAATATGTGTGTTAATTTTCACTCTCAAAATGGATGTAAGAAGTTTATAAACCGTCGACAAGCAAGTTATTGGTCTATAGTTTTTGGGTTCCGTGGTACTACCAGATTTATGGAGTAGGTGGGTAACACCAGTTGTTAGAAACTGAGGTAGCGACCCAGACTCTAAGGATGACTGAAATTGAGATGCCAGGCAAGAATGTGAACTAGTCAGCCACTTAAGCCAAAAGTTATGCAGTCCGTCCGGTCCTGGAGATTTCCAGTTCGGTAACGGACGGACTGCTTTGGCTACATCCAGTGGCGTTATTGTAACTTTTTCCATTTCTGGAATAGTTTCACATACTCGCTCAACATCACGCATCCAGCCAGCCTCAGCATGACTGACCGGCACCGACCAGATGCTGCGCCAGAATGAACTCGTGGCGCCGTCATCTGGGCGGCACAGGCCAGCCATGCTTTGTTTGGGCCGCTCCCAAGCTCTATATACCCACCTCTCATCGCTCCGGAACATGCGATTCTGCGAGTACCGCTCAACCCCCCCCCATATTATTATTATTATTATTTTGTCAGGGAAGTAAAATCCAATTGCGAGTGGGACTCGAACCTCCGTCTTTCTGGATCAGCACACCAGACATTCACTTGTCGAGGCCATCTTTCATCCCCTTGTTTCAATTCCTATTTCTACATTTTAAACATCGTCATGCCATAAATTATTACACATTTTGTCTATTCTTTCTTCAACAAAGCTTTTCTACGACGTCATGCCACGCTTGTTGACCAAATTTTTTTTGAAAATACCTATCAACAACTTCCTTATATCTCACACTACTTCCTAGTTTGTAACTCCCAAGTCCTAGCTCCCAACAACATAATATCTTCCACTTAATAATCGTTGGTAGTCAGACTATCCTCTGAACAAGCGAGGCGTGACAGTAATGTAATGTTTCCCACGGTTGAGATGACTGCGGTGTGATGTGTCGGAGCTCGGTGAGGCTGCGGTCAGCTCCGGTTGTGTCCTGATCGCTCTCGGTGAGACACTGACCTAGATATGGCTTCGAATCGAGTTACACTGTTTAGCTCTGGCTTCTGACATTTACGCAAAAATTTCTAATGTTAAGATACTCATTACATCATTATGGATGCGCGCTTGCTACGCTCTAAAAAAAGTGGAGACTAAATACTCACAGGTTTCTATTGCAGAGATCATCAATTAACAACATAACATCACAGAGAAGTTGGTAAGTTATTCAGGATTGTAGGTTGTTTTTATAAAATACATTTTTTTTCGCAATAATATATCCCTGAGACAGCTAGAGCCTGAGAGGCACTAACCTGCTACAACAACGCAATATTTTATCCAAACCAACGTCTAAATATAACACCTCTAAGTTATAGTACCTCATATTCCTGTAAGATAAATTAAACTTGATGGAAAGCGTCGTTTCAAATAACTTGAGCCCTATCTCCTATCTCGTACAAGCAAGTACATAACTAATAAATAAAATCAAGCAATAAACCACCGCGTCGTTTATGTACTCCAACTATTTAAAATGGAACTCACGTATTACATAGAACAACTTCCTTCTATAGTCGAGCGAGTTTTTTGTATATAAAAATCAATTTAATATAGTGGACGACACGCATCGCAGCAACAAGAGAGATGTGGGTTTATTGCTAATGCGAGCTTGCAATATAAATGTGCGTCATTACCGTTCCTTGCTTGGAAAAACTGTCATCCTTAATTCCATACATTATTTAAGCCGGCCGCCCTATCCTTGCCAAGTGGAAGGACACTTGAACTCTACGCAGACTAAACTAAACATACTGATGACACGTCGAAATGTTGGCATTGTGCAACTGAAAAGATTTTCTTAGTCCTCTCTCAAGTTTTTGTTGCATCTTATTTCGATGCATGTTCCACGTTCTGGATGTTCTAATTTTATGGTTGAATCGTCCTTGAATGATAAGCCATTCCTTTGGATTTCAGTTGCTAATATACAACGTGTCCCAAAATTCAACGATAAGCCGGCACCAGAGGATGGACCTACTAATGAACACTCGAGAAAAAAAAAGAAAAAAAAAATACCTCTACTTTTTTTTAAATTACTTAAAAAAATGGAAATTCTTCGAAAATGTATACCCCTTATGACACTTTTAACTACCATGACCATAATTTTTCAAATATTTCAGTTTTTTTGTTTGTATCGGCAACCTAAGTAGTACTACTATTCACCATGATCTTTGAAAATTACAGAATTTTCGTAGTTTTATACAAAAAAACAACCAAAAAAAATTATTTCCCTAAAATTTTGAAAGATTTTAACGTTCAGTACACTTTAACTCATAGTAGTGTAAAAAAAAATATGGACACTACTATGGCAAGTTTTTTAAAAAATTGGCGCAACTAACCTAGATTTTAAAATGGTATAATACTTTAGGAAAACTAGCCACAAAAAAAAAATAATGACACTTTTTCTAATCAAGAACCAAATTTCATAAGTTGTTGTTAATAGTAATCACTTCTACTATGTGCCCAAACTATAATTTTTTTTTTTTTTAAAGTATGTATTTTTTTTATTTTATTTTTTTCTCGAGTAGTCATTAGTAGGTCCATCCTCTGGAGCCGGCTTATCGTTGAATTTTGGGACATGTTGTATACGAAGTTTATCTTGTTTGCCGCTAGTCTATGGTTCCGGAAACTGTGCTGGTGCCATTGAGTGCCACCCTGGGAAGTACGACAGTCAGGCAGCAAGCTGTAATTGCTCAATCGTGTCTATAAATGGCGATAAAATGACGCTTTCATACGAATGGCTGTCGTATGAGTTGATCAGTGTACAATATTGAACGTTATTGATAATAACTTGAATTCATAGCCATAAAATGTGTGTGAAAAGTGGTTTACGACTTCCCACTGTTTACTTTATATTTAATAGCTTTAATTTTCATTATCTATATGTGTGACAACAACATTTACGATTCGATTTAATCCTAACAATACAAGCCATCAATACTTACATCAATGTTGTTAACCGGTATTCAACCTTCATTTTGTTTCGTAAGTTAAACGGTACAGCTCATCAAACCAGACGATCCTTAAATACACGCTATTTTCTCCAGATTTCGCCCGCAAACCTTTCCAAACACTCAAAAGGTCTGCACTTAATAACATACAATTTGAGACACTGGGAATTACGCAAATTGCTCAGAGCTTCGTTTAAAAGCAGCAAATTAGGCGCCCTAATGCGTTTTCTGGAAAACAAGTGGAACTGTTGCTGTAAACACAGTTTGTAAGCAGCTCTTGGCAAAACAGAAAAGAGGAGATTAAATAATATAGATTTGGAAAGTTTATATAATAGCAACGACGCTATAAATAATCATCATTCATAAATCAATTTCAAATCATTTATTTTAGTTTGGCCAGTTACAGGCACTTTTGAATTGTTAAAAGACAAAAAAATCAAATAGTAAAAAATATGGTGCTACAGACCCTGACAGCAAACATAATAACTGTAAAAGAAAGGTGGGTTTAGTACACAACTAGAACCCTCAAGTTTAATTGATTTACTTAAAAAACGAAAGCTTTACATATACGATACCTTGTGCACCAAATACGCGCCTTGCATCATTCATACATCATCTAGACTGAAACCATTTTGACGGATATACAACCCAACGTGTCATATACCGTTTGATGAACATAAAGACTGACATATACACACTCATACACATCACTTGAATCCCGTAAACGTCCGTCTGGAGCAAAAAGTGCGCGCGCGGCTAATTGGTTCACACCTTTGTCAAACGTAGCACGCTGTATGACTTTATGATTTCCGCGAACGTCGTCGGGCTGTCGGGCATAACTGCTGTAACTGTAACTGCTAATTTAAGCTAGGTCGTAATACTGTCCTTATTATTCAAGGAAAACCTTTGCAAGTGGTTTAGCTTTTCATATGAGTTTTTCACGGTAGGTATGTATTGGAGGTTGTTAATTATTCTGTGCTTGATCATAAAATACATATTCTATGATTGATATCACGGTTGGCGCAGTAACGCGTGCGGTTTTGATCCCCGCACGGAGATAATATTAATTTGTATACTTAATTTACAAGTTTTTCCGGGTCTGAGTGCTTGTGTTTACAAATGTACATACGTTTCTGTAGAAATTCGTAGTATTAGTGTAACAATCTTTGTAAATATTATTAATTAATTAAATTAATTGTAAATAATTCACATACTTATGTGTTAAAAAATATATTAATCTTCGAAGTCTGGTGATGCGTTAGTACACCAAAACAAATTAACTCTCTATTTCTATAAAAGCTCGTAATCTCACAGTGAAATATGTAATCCGCGGCTTACCACGTGTAGCATGTAATCTTAATCATAAAACATAATGACTTTATCAAATTCCCACTGTTCTTAAACGAAAGTAAATACGACAATGCCTAATAACGACCGCGGATTTTACCTTATCTTGTAAGAAATCATGCCAGCACGATGACTTAATGAAAAGCACAAAGAAATAAACTTCATCATATATCATAATATATAACAAGCCTTTATTTAAGATAATCTAATTTTACATTACTTGTGATTTCTCTCGTGGGAACATTCACAATAGTGTACGAAATTTTGTCAGATTTATGAGTGTCAACATGAATTTTAGTGAAAGTGTTTAGCGGTTTGCGGAGACGTAGATTAGACCAGGGGCCTTAGTCAAACAGCATTCGACAGTAAACGAAAATCGTTATCGTTCATCAGTCACCAATACATTTTCAACTTTATACCACAGCACGTAAAGTTGAAAATCTATTAAAAACTGCTTATCGATAACGAACGAAACAAACGAAAACGATCTGACAACGTCAATAGATTTTCAACTTTACGCGCTGGGGTATAAAGTTGAAAATGTATTGGTGACTGATAAACGATAACGATTTTCGTTTACTGTCGAATGCTGTTTGACTAAGGCCCCAGACCACTGCACATTAGTGTTTTGAAATGCACATTATAATAAAGAGCTGCATTCACAAACTACCAAATTGAATTTGAGCACACCAGAAGCCATAAAGGTTTGCAAAATGTACGGACCATCTTTTTGTGATCGTCAAGGATACAGAGTAAGTTACGGTCAAATGCTGAAACCTCCAGGTCACACTGGACAAATTAGTCGCTTAAAAGGCTTGCTAATGAGGTCTACTAAATTGTTAAGGAAACAATCTCTGTATTCACAGTTTCACACTCAAATGTCCTGACGCGGTATCATGCACAACAATGCAAGTTATTGTTTGTCTGAAGTTCTGCTCTGATTTTCTGCAAGTCTTCTTCATGTTTATATAAACGACTTGTTGTAAAATTATCCCGCTATTAAATGACATGTTTTCATACATATACGTATAAAATAAATCAGCATTGTCTCCACGTCTATGAATAACAAGCCTAAGGTAATGAATAATGATAGTATTGACTACCACTAGCTGGACATGTAAAAGCATAACATTTGTCTTTCCACAAAAGACAGGATTACATTAACGCAAATCGATGCAGTTTCTTGTACTATAGACAAGAGAAGATGGAAATGTTTATTTATTTGAACTTCAGATGTAAGGCCAAAGGCCTTCCTTAATGCAAGGTTTGAATTATAAATTGAATTCACTGAAAATGTTGTAATTATGTACGCCGATTCTCAGAAGTGAGTAGACAATTACGAATATGGAAATAACAATAATATTAAAGCTGATTTCAGACTACGCTATACTATTGTGCGATAAAGTATAGCAAAGAAGGACCTAATGCTAGTAAGCCAATAATATACATTACATTACAATGTGAACATGTCCATAACAATGTATGGAGCGCGATATTGTTGTGCTATGAGCTATATACTATATGCTATTATATTATAGCGAAGTCTGAAATCAGCTTCATGATTCGTGAAATACAGTCTAATGACAGACGTACAGCGGAATCTTAGTAACAGGGTGCCTTCCCGGACATAATTTTTAGAAATGATATCCGGTAAAGCACGTGCCACACTCACAAGCAAACTTTCCATATTTACAAACCAAACTACGTGTGCAAAGCAAAGTGACAAACCAAACGTCCCAGGTATTTACGTTGCGGTCACATAATTACCTAATGGCAGTAATTTTCCTTGTATACATGATAGTGATCATGAAGCAGTCGACTAATTCGATAAACTGGGGACACAGATAGTGTGTTGCGTGCGACGTGCGTGCGTACTAATGCACGCAGCGACGACGTTGCTCCTAATGTGGTAATGATTGCCGGACGCCCACGCAAACTTATTGTTAGTTGGTTGGTTCGCGTCTTCACGATAATGTCGTTAAGAATTATTTTGGTGTTATTATGCTGTATCTTTTCATAAAGTTTTTTGTCGAAGCTTTGTTAATAATAATACTTTGTGTTTTTAGTCAATGACCTAAATCTTTCAATTTGTTACGTGAAAAAACGTTTAGCAATACAATACTTTGTGCAAATTAATTTGTAATAGTGTATATTATCTTTTTAGAGATTTTTTCATATGATAATTGTTTATTTGAAAGCGTGCAAGTGTTAAAAAGGATTGCATGGCGTCATAAATGGCGTCAGCAAACTCTCCTTTATATTTGAACTGCAGAACTTAGGTCTTATTAACATTGGAAAAGTTTCTAAAAATATTGATAACTCGAATGGCTGCCCATTACTACCATGGCATGTAGGTACAACTAGGAGCCAGAGTATTTGCATAACATTGGTATGACAGGATATGCTAAAACTAGGATACATCATATCCTACCATCAGACTTACAATTATATCATCATCATCCTCAGGGCGTTAATCCCGGTTGCTTCCTCGGCTTCCACCTCGGTGCCCGGGGTCCGCCTTCCTACCTAAACGCCTCCACTTCGCACGGTCTTGTGCATCTCCTGCCGTGAGCCCGTTAGCACGCATATCGTCCCTTACGACGTCAAGCCAACGTTTCTTAGGCCTACCTCGTTTCCCTGGCCCCGGCGGGGGCGGCATGGCAAGGCATTTGTTTCCCACGTAATCTGCCGGTTTGAGACTGTTACAATTATAATTATAACCGTATTCTGGCGTAAATAATTTTGTTTCTTCTTGTAATTAAACGATTCTAGCCCGTTATCCAATGGATATAAGTTTTCCAACGTAGCCGTATCTTATAAGACACATGAGATACGGCTGAATACAACAATGCAGACGGGCGTAACTTCATATTTAACAATAGACAATAAAAATAATAGTTTAAATTAAGACATTAACTTTTATTACCAATTAACATGGTTCATCAAATAGCGAATTAAACGACTCATTTCACTCAGCGTGTGGGAAATATCTCAAACTTTTATTTTTAGAGACGGCGACAAGTAACAACCATAAAGTCATTAAGAAAGAATCTTCCAACGATCATAAATGACCTTCATAATACCTAATTACTGTGTTGTTATTTAATTGGTCTTTTGATTGGTTGTAAATAAGTTGACGGTTGACCCAATTGACCACTTAACAAGATGACTTAAAAAGACATGCTAACAACATAATATCTATCTACGCTATAGTACTTAGGTACACAAATAAGACTTATGTGTGGTAATATTGAAATCAAGTACTCTTTAAGAAGTTAATAAAATTGAACACTATTAGAAACAAACATTAGAAATACACGATCAGACCATGCATGTCAGGCGCACATTAGCTAAGAGTATATTATTATACCATGAGCTACGCAAATCAACATTGTAGTAATCGAGCGCGCACCGCACCGTGCATGAAACATGCTCTAGCGCTGCAGATTCAGAATGCTTTCCTATCTCTAAATATAGTAGATTATTAACCAAGGGGATAAAGCAGGGTCTTCTGTCGCGGGTGGCGAATTAAATCGCGAGCGTAACGAAGGACTCGAGATAGCGAGGGTGTTAAAAACTTAAATCACGAGCGAAGCGAGGGATTTAGGACGAGTCCTGAGTGTAGCGAGGGATTTAAGTTCACCCAAGACTAAGACAGCTTTATCACCGAGGAAAATACTCTACTTTTCGTACCATTTGCGAAAAAAATAACACAGTAATAATATGAGATACGCATTTTAAACATTAATATTTAACATTAACTTATTTATAAAAATAAGTAAAAATAAACTCAACGTTTATGTATTTGAAGAATACAAAAACGCGGCAAATTAAAAAAGCAAAGGCATCAAGCTCATACGGCCTCGTCGGTTTTCGTAATTTTATTTAACTAGATGAAAATCCGGCTTCGCTCGGGTGAAACGTGTGTCCCAAATACTACACATCTAGGTACTAAATGTAGGTGTCACGGTAAGTCATAGGCCGAAAATAAAGAAAGAAAAAAAAACTCAACATGATAACCGATGTCAATAATGGCGGCTGCGATCTGTCTGGTTAGAAAAAAAAAATCATTAGAAATTTACAAAATACTCGACAATCCGAATTTTGCGGATATATGTTGTCGACTCGAAATCTTTATTTTTTAATGTTTTATTATTCTGGTTAGCTTTCGATCGAGTCTACCGTAATCTAAGTATTCCAAATTTAAATCACATTCTCTCCCTAGAGAGAGAATGAAATTCAGTACAACATTCTTTCCCTGTTTTTCACAGATTAAAAATGACTATTGTTATGTTCGCTTTTTGTGGCATAGAATGTCACTTTTTTGAGCAAGTGGTACGAAAAACATATTTAAATATAGACGTTAGTTCAGTTAAAGTAGGACAACTCAGTCATCTCATAACATGTAACTTTGTTTGAGAACCCTTAAAAAGTTATAAAAGTCTTTTGCCGATTAAATTCCAAAGCAAAAAGCCTTATAGTTTCGGCAAAACTATTATTTTCCTATTTATACCAGTCGAGAACACTTCTAAACACGTCAGGTCACAGAAGTACCTACATTTTATGTCTAGCAAGAGATGTTCGCTATATTTCTAAGCGGAGGGCACACGCCATAAATCTTGCACTCTCTATTCAAATAAACAGTACCTCACGTTAAAAAGACTAGCTGTTCGCTCGTGTACTCATGTCATAGCATAGATTATATATTTTTATAGTGGTGTTAAACCTGTGCTGTGCTGTTACGACAACGTCAGACGACTTAGTGATAGTCCCCATAAATATTGAGCGAAGTGGCTTTTATTAGCTTGCGTTAAACATATCTGAGATGAGGTCCTTAGGGCGGGTTTATTACGATGTTTATTAAAAGTACCTTGTAACTTCAATAATTTACTAACTAAAACACATGTTTTTGTAAGATCGCTTCACTGTACTCACATTTATAAACCCTTTGTATGTTTAGGGTTAGCCGTGTGTGAATTTTGACAGAAGTTTCCACTACGAAGTGCTAACTGCGTGGTTAACACCCTTTCTTTTTTATCAGGGGTCCTATATTCAACAATCATCGAGTTCTCCTGGCCATGGGTGGCCTGGGTGGAGTGGATGCGACTGTTAGTTTAATTCTAAAATCCACGGTGATCCTTCAATAGACCTTTACGTTTCGGGCTCACGGTTATCTGATGCGACAGTCACGTGACCGGTTTATAGCCTACCACAAAAAAAGTAAATAATTAAGCCATAATTTCTATAATCCTTTGCTTCCAATTCCTTTGATCACGTCTATGTGCGACCATTAACGCAGAATGCCAATAACTCCATACTCGGCTGAAACAGAGTCAGTAATAAATCGGCTGCCATGCGAGCGACTCACGTGCTAGCCGAGCTGCTATGCTAGCCGGACGATAGCGGACGATATTTTATTTATTTGCACCTTACAAGGCGCGCAATCTTACGCTGCGCGTCTGCGCAGATTGATTGCAATCGCCTTTTATATTGCCGTCTGCACAATGTGGAGAAATAGGTGAAATGTGATTAGAAACCGTAAACTAGAAGTTTTGTACTTAGGAAGTGTAAAACCTGTTAAGAAACACGATTGGGTGGGCCAAATGTCAATCCTGCTTTATGACAACGCGGCTTCGTACACCGGTCTTTAGCAGATAATCTACCGGAGTATTTGTCAGCTTAAGCATCCACTATTTGTCTCTACCGCTACGTTTTTCAAACAAATTAATCTAGATCAGATTAAAAATGAATACTAAAATGATAATCCTTTTCCTGCTAATGTACAATTAATTTGTACTCGGGGGCGGTGTTTTTCCATACTTTTCTCTAAGAAAAGAACAGCTCCAAGAGGCATGTTTCAAACGTTCATCGGAAAAAGTAACATCAGAAATTGTAATAACATATTTGTCATATTTTCTGGTTATTGTAATGTAGATTAGATTATTGCATTTTGGATTAAATGCAGTTTATCTGTCCCCAATCTAGGCTGACCATAGCATTGTATGACAATAAGGCAAACCTATCAGGAACCATTTGTACCACAACTGGACTGGAATATTTTAATATTGATGAGTTATATTTATGATCTCCATACAACGATATAACTGTGTCGAAACACGTCATTTTGTACTCTTTACTACTTCTTATTGAAATATAGGTTGCAGTAATTTTCGTCAACGTTGAAATAAGACCATATCAAGCCTGAATGCTGCTTATTTCCGGCAGTGGATTTCGATCAAAATAGATGATACGTTAAATCACAGTTAACATATACCTATGTGGCAGGAAGACGTTACCTGCCCATTTGGGGCAGCCTGGTAATCGATCGAAGGGCTGCAACGCTCAAGAAGTCCGCCACCAAAAAAAGAAACTCCTACCTTTAGCCACGAACGTCTTGTCCAGAGGGTACTCTGCGGTGTACCTAGCTGGGAGCTCCCACGTTGTGCCTCGTTTGCTAAGTCGCGCGTTAGGTTTGGTAATAGTTCTTGTCCTGGGCTTCGAGGGTCATACAGGTTGTACAAAACAAGTTCACACACACAAAATATTGAGAAAGGTGCTTATATTAGAATTTTATAACGATCGCACGTTCTACGTGCGCCGGTGAATCTTGCATACACGACGCGCCATTAGAGGGCGCGAGAAGCACGGCCAAAAGGCCTGTGATTGGACGGGACGTTTGAACGTTGTCATAACGCTCTGCCATTGGTTCAAGTTCCTACTTCGGAAACGGAAGACTCGAACGCTGCAGTTATTCGATCTTTATGGCTAGAGATTTGAATAAAAATGGAATACGATGGTTTTTCTGAACTTTAATATGAATTCGAATTTATGATTACGAAACACCCTATGTATATACTACTGTATCTAATTTGTGAAATATCGCTGGTTTTACCATTAGTATCAACTAAGGAAATGAGATTGACAAACGATAATGGAAATGTAATGAAATATTGTGTGTGTTCATGTCACGATCATTATATTGTTGTCACACGCATTACATGACCACAACGTTCAGTGTTGTGGTGCCGTGACAAATTTAATTCTAATACAACAGAAGTAAAACAGTCTTTCTTCCTAGTCAAGTAAGAGGGGTATTTTTGGCTAAGAACTGTATCTTTTTTACAATCAGAATAAAAACCAAAACTACCCAAAAAAATATTTAGTATCTTTTGTGTCTGCAATAACATTGGCCTTGTCCGTGACTCCGGGTCACAATATTACGTATTAAATATAGCACCACACACAGCAACATTCATTGCACTTGCAACTGCCTACGACTTGCTACATCGTCTGTGGTACAGTTGTGCACAAATTCAGCCGTGTAATAAACACCCAACACTTCAAATTGAAAATAATGTGAAGTTAAAATAAATAAAAAAGTGTCCGTTTTAGACCTTCAGTCTCGTTATTTTATTGATTATTGTTAGAATATTGGAAGAAGATCAAAACGAGGCTGACCAAAGCATGGCAGACCCCAAGTAAATGGAACACAGGATTTACGATGAAGAAGATTATGAGAGGCACGTTGTCAGCCTTCATTTGATCTTCTTCCAATATTCTCACAATAATCAATAAAATAAAGAGACTGAGGGTCTAAAACGGATACTTTAAGGAACATTTCCCTATATCTGTGTGTCTGTGTGTCTCTATTTCCCTTCACGTCTTTTTTTGATTTAAGAAGCAAGAGTCAGCTAAACAGTCTACCCAAAACTTCATAAATAAAGATATTTTCACTTGTGTAGCGACTTGTATCTTTGGCCCAGCTCAGCGCTCGTGAACGTTCGACACGTTAGTTTTTTTACAACCAGTCCGACCGGCGATTTTATGGGTTTCATATTTCACCTCCTCGCGAGTAGGTGTAGTACCGCGAGACTAAAAACAGGCAGAATGGGAGGTATCGGCTATTAAGGTTTTTTGTCTATAGATTGGCATTAAGATGGTACTTAGTTACGGGAAATGAGATTGAAGAGCTGATACAATTTCTCAGTAGGAGCCATAGACTCAGGATTCATACCCGGTTGTTGACATGGAACCTACCTGCCACTAAGTACTTACTTACTACTGTTAAGTACATCTATGCCCAAAATTTCGGAAGTTGCATAAGTAAATGGACACCAGTATAAAAATAAAAGGCATTGTAAAATACCCAGGTATTCAGAATTGCATAATTCTCAAGTAACTACACATAAAATCGTATGCGTACGCGCAGAGGCTCTTTCTCACCCTGACCTCTGTGACCTCAACGAAACCAGCCTCCCGTATCTACAAGTATGCCTTATCCCCATATATTATACATTGACACACACATATATATAATAGAGAGAAAATTCCACAGTAAGAAATGTTAAACAATATCTTACGCTCCTACAAAAAATCAGCTCTACTTTTACGATGAATTTAAAAATAGTAACGTATTGAATTGATAAAACAATAGTGATGTTCATTTCACCTTAACAATAATGTATCACACGAACTTCGACAACGTGAAAACTTACACCGACGAGATTTCTATCTCTTTATAATGTCGATCTTATAATCAATTATTATAACTTAGATATTTTTTGTCGAAAGATATAGCCTTGTGTCTTAGTGTGAAAAGCTTTTTATTACCTATTATAATTTCCATACGGATCATAACTAGCAAAACAACAGACAAACTAACAATTTGCATGCAGCGTGCCTATATCGAGTTTGTTGTCATAAAGTCTAGCTGTAATGAAAAAAAAAGGAGTGGTAAAGACTGCCAGACTTGTACTGACTGAATTCCACCAATCCACCACGTTCCTTCAATAGCCTGTTACGTCCCGATTTCACAGTTACCCTTACCCGTTTGAAATGTTCGGGAACCTCGAAAGGCCTTTGGACCTCCATGGAGGCCCCGTCAGTCCACAATTACGGGCTCAAGTTCATGCGTCACATGTAGATAATGTGATTGGCTGTTAGATCGACCTGGAAGAAATAAAGTTACTTTGCTTAACAATCTAGCATTTCTATTTTTTAATTTTTTTTGCCCTAAAGTTTAAAGTATCTATTGTCCACAGTGCGGTGCGAGAGTGCGGAGGCTGCGCGTCAGTGGTGACAGCGGAGGCACGCGAGGGAACGTGGGGCGCAGTCCCGCGCGGCGCCGGCATGATGGTGGAGTGGCCCGGGGACAACGTGGGTCTTAAGGCTGGAGACAGGTATGTAGATCATGTGGTTATTGCGAACTCGTTGTCATAATCTAGCTAGAACATCGTGACTTAATGTATTATGGCCCAACTTCGAAGAGGAAGTATCGAATTGCTCCTAGTTGATCCTATCATTAAGTCGTGTGAATTTAGAACACGGGTCAATTTAGCCATGTGGGCTGCCGTGCCTTGCATTGAAAATCGACCGTATACGGTATAAATGACAATTCAACTACTTAGTAATGAAAATCGAACGCATAAATGACAATTCCACTAGTTTTCTACTACTCATTTGCAATCGATCCGATGGCGGTCACCAGGCAAATCAACCGAAATCCGTGCAAATCCCGCATAAACGTTGGAAGGTCTCTCTCCTCTTAAGAAATTCAAAGAAACCTCCAGGAAATAGACAATACGGAACACGTGAACTGCACCTATGTAGCCGTAGCGCATTGCACATGAAAACATTTAAATCTGAGAAATAGTCATAACATCCATTCACGAAACACCAAAACTCGCATAAAACGGCTTTACGATGCAATCTCCGCACTCACCACTTTATTGCGCGCAGTTACCACGCAAATGTGCATACGCATCTGCTCAGAGTACGCGGCGCGGCGCGGCGGGTCAGCGTCCCGCAATCACGATCATCGCGATGCTATCTTTGCCCAAAGATGGGCAACGATGGGCCTCGGACTGTGGGCAAACACTGTCGAAGTAATTTACATTAGTGCTTGGAATTTCTTGGCAGTTGTGACGGCCACACACCGCGCCAAATAAATGGTTGCCTCGCTAGATACCCGATCTCTGGTTTCGCTTTATCTCTTTATTTCATTTTGGCATAATAGAATATTTGAATATATTCCATAATTTAACATATTTCTAAGAGATACAAACCTTTTAAGGCTTAATAATAATCTATTGAGCTATTTAACATGGCATAAAGCTACACTTGGACTATGCAATACGTTTATAATGAAACTAAATAGCAGTTCAGTTCCAAGTGGTCTAAAAATAAATATGAAATACAGTAGCAAAATCAAAACAAAACGAAATAGGCACCTTTGAGTTAAAGCCATAGGTAAGAGACGCCGGCGCAGCGTCAGGCTATCAATAAACGTCTGTTAAGAATGTTCACCGATAACATTGCTGCCTCCACTTTTTGAACAATGTGCAAAATATTCTAAAGGTGTATATCAAAACATATTAAGAAACATAGAAAGACAACATGTTTTAGTAATATTCGACCTTATCTTTTTCTATTCAAACAAAGCTTAAAAAATCGTGTCATTCATGTTTTATATAACATGTTGTTATTAAGGTGCACGCACCCTTAAGCTCACGATGTTATTTACATACTAGCTATGTGCTTTTAGCTTCACTAGCTCAGACTGAAGACTTTTACAAATGTATCTTTTCGTCAACATATGTTTTTGCGTCCATATAAGGTAATATTGTAATTGTAGTAATGCCCATTACAGAATGGTTGTTCTGAGAAAGCTGCTGGTCGTTAAACTTGTCTCTCTGGGTATTATTTAATGATGGTAAACTCTTGGTAATGAGCGCAATACTAGTTTCAATGAGGCGAAAAAAGCCACAGAAACCTGAATGAATCACATATCGATCTAATCGCAGATCTTCAAATCATTATCATGTTACTAAGTCGAGTAGTTGCTCCACCTACTATGCTAATTAGTCGACAAGAGTGTTGTAATTGACGAGCTCTCTATATCTAGTTGCGATCTTCATAATTTTATAGTTAGACGAGGTACCTATAATTATAACGTTACACGCAGGTTATTCATTCAGTATGGGGTTGCCGGATTTTCATCTTTGCCGTGATTGCTGGTGCCAGTCCATGTTACATAGAAGCGAAGCTGCCCCACAAACATGTCTTCTCGGCCTTCCGCATCAAATCTGTAGAATCCACCTTTTTACTCCCTCCCAAGTCCATGTTATACATTATTCTTCTTTATGACACCCGAGACTAATAATAATCCATCAAGTTTTACCTCTCAGTATCTAACCGCATTTTCATTCCTAGGAAAGCCCTCATAGAATGTACCCTGGAGCAATAATAATAAATATTTATATATGTGAATTGCCCTGATATGACGTATAAGGACTCGAACGATTAATTCTACACGATTTATTGATCCTAACAACCGTCCACTCTTGCGCATTTGTCAATCGGACATTATTCTTGTATATGTTGTAATATATATCTTATCAATGTTTCGCTTAGAGGCCTTAATAGTTTCATATTGATAGATAAGTTGTCTAAGAGCATAACAATTATTCAGGAACGATGTGCTTAGTTGTCACAACGAGTAGAAATCGAGAGACGTGCTCAATTCCCTATTTGGCATTGACTAAACATATTCCAATGCGTATGGATGGGGCGCTGCACACTTGTTCGGAACGACTTAGCGCGACCGCATACTGTAAGTTTCTATCAGAAAAAAACTTCATTTTATGCGGTCCCGCTTATTCGAGTCTAAGTAGATAATTTAATCAAGTCACCCGAATCGAATGTGCCGACCCGAATAAGTGTTTAGCACCCCTGAATTTGAATACTTGAATACTCATAAGCGCTCAAATTTATCATATATTAGTATCCTGGACAATTGGACATTCATCATTAAGCAGGAATTATTAAGAACGTATACGGAAACATCTATTAACAACTCGTGGCCTAACACAAACAATGAGTGGAGTAATTTACGTCTCGTCTTTAAAATCCTGAACACACATTCAATTAGAAAGCAACCATTAAAACATACATAAGCATCATAAAATTGGCGATAGTTTGCAATTTAAGTATACAATTAACCAATTATAACGAATCAAATGTGCAAATTCGGCGGATACACGCTACGGACTGGGTAATGTGTGCTGTACAGTTACCGCGAAAGTGATTTTCGTGGAAATAGAATGTGCGTGTTTCGAAATCAATGATGACAATGTTTAACGAAGTTTGCAATAGATACTTTCATATGATAAGAATACATACAATCGGCCGAATTTCAGTCGTAATTCTATTAAAATCCTAACTAAGTTAGGCTTGCTGAGCATAGAAATACTGAACATAAGACCACTACCAGCCCAAGAATCTACAGGCATTAAACATATAACCTTTGGCATTACCTAGGCAATTAAAGAATCGAAACAATTATGTCATCCCAAAATACGAGTAGGTACTTAATTATCATAACACAACTATTGTTTTTTCGTAAAGCAAATATTTTGTTTTTGTCTAGACTAATAGAAGTGAACGGCACATCAGTGCTAGCGTGCCGCAGTCAGGAGGACCTGCAGCGCGCCACGAGCGCCGCCAACCCGGCTCGGCTCGTACTCCTGCGCAGCGCCGGGACCGCGCAGGCGCCACAACCAACCAACGGCTTCACTCAGGTGCGTATGAAAAATGAACATTATTGCAAGTTTAGATTTCTTGTCAGAAGATCCCTTGCTTCGAAAAGGCTTTCCGAACGAACTCGTCAATATACGTTACCAAATAACAACAAGAAAAAGTAAAGTAAAATAAATGATGAAACTACTACTTTGCCAAGCTTGAACCGACAAGCAAAATAAACCATCGTGTACTTTTCGACATTTTTCGCAGATTATGCACACCTACATTACCACATTGCCTCAATGTATTGTCACTTATCTATTTCAGAACGAAGCAGCATCACTACGAGCGGAGTTAGGGGCGCTGAGGTCTGCAGCAGATGATGCTGAGAAGGCGAAAGAAAGCCTCCGCTCCGACAATACAAGGCTGACGCACCGGATTTCTTACCTCGAGGAACAGGTCGCTGAACTGCTTAGCAGACATCCACAGGTGAATATAGAGCAGTTGAACTCTCTTTGTAATTATTGTTTTTTTTTTAATTTTTCTCTATTTCCCATATTTCGAATTCGCAATATGAATTTGATTTGATTTTTATTCCTTTTATTCCAGCTCCATGCAGTAAGCAGCAACGACAGCTGCATAACAGTGAACAAGACGAAGAAGAACGTCACCAACATCAATATCACGACGGAACCGCACCAGAAGCCCAGCCCCAAGTCTGAAGTACAGGTGTTTCAGAAGGGACCTGACATTACTGCCATCGTCGCTAAACTACCGGGTCTTGACGGTGTCGAGAACAACTTACCAATGATCAGACCGAGGTCTAACGCTTCAGGAGCATCATCCAGAGCGGCTATCTCCCCCAGAGCATCCCCACCCCTGAACCACCGATCCCATAGCTCCCACAGCCTCGAACACAAAGCCGAACGAATGCGTCACTCTCTCTCCCATCACTGCATACACGGAGGGATCGACTACAGCGCCGAGACCGACGCAGCGATCCGCATGATCGAGAGGAACCAAAGACACATAGAGAAACAACGAATGAAGAACGAGAGATTGAGCAGGTCCAAGTGTGAGGACTACTTTCGGTCAGACAGCGACTTGGATCTGCGGGATACACACTCGACCGCCAGCGTCGACCCAAGACATTATGAAATTAAGAAAGCAGCAGACAGGATAGAAGAAAGTATCAAGAAAACCAACTGGGCGGAGAGGAAAACCCTTTCAATCATTGAGCAACTGAAGAGGTCCCAACGTCTAAGAAAACAAAAGAAAAACGACAGCTCAGAAGACATTCAGCTGGAATCTGAAAGACATTACATGTATCACAGAATAGACGGAAAAGTTTTAGAGAACGCACACAAATCCAGCAGAAGAACATCCAAACTGCACTCTCGAAGTGCAAAATCGTCAGAATTTGAATCGGAGTCAGACTTTCCGAACGGAGACATGTACAGTAGCTCGCCGAGGATAGACTACGGCTCCGAGACCTGCTCCCGGATGAGTCATTATAAAAAGAACGAAGATAGGAAAGAAAACGATGTAAAGTCAAGACCAACACCCCCTCGGAAACCTTTGAGACTATCCCTACACAAAGCAAGAAGCGCTCACTCCTTGATAAACGGCAGTGAATCTGAGACGCCGAGTAGACCAGCTTCTGAGGCGAAGCACACCGACACTGAGTGCAGCAAGAGGCCGGTGAAGAGGACACATGCGGCTGATAAGTGGGCGCGAGAGAGGATCCGCGATGCCGGCCGAGCCACGCCACGGCCACAGAGGAAGCACCTCAATGGTCTGAGTGCCTGTGAGACCCCGGCGGCTGATGACCTGTACCCTGAGAATACCCACATGCCGGTCAGAATAAATGGCAGAACTGGCAAGTGGTGTTAGTATTTATAAGGCAGCGTAAGTCCCTTTTTTATAATTATATGGCAAAAACGAGGCTGACAAAAAATTTGTCTTATATTTTGATTATTCAGGAATTTAAATGTGAAGATGTCATACATATTATGGATCATTAAACTTGCCACAAGAGACCATTACAATCTTACAGAACTTAATGAGCAGTGTACAGAGTATAGAAGATAATGTAAATACACGTATGTAAGCACCCACCGCGCAATACTCACCTACTGTAACGTATTTATTTAAGACTTAGTTGTAACAGCAGGCTATTATAAGTAAATGACAATAAATGTATTATGCCTTTACTTTTGTGTGTTGTTTGACTTAAACGAGTGTGAAACACCCTTAGACCCGAGTTCACCGACTCTCGTTTTACCAATGTTTGAGTAATCGGCCGATGAATTCTTAAACATCGTATCTTAAAAATCGTAAATTGTTGTATGATAACTCACATCAAATGTCAAATAGATGGTTAAACGTCGGTTAAAGTCCGTGAACACAGCCCTTAGTCATTGAATCTTTGATTTACCCCGAGTCAAAGTAAAATCAAAATAATGTTTGAAAAATTAAAAACGCCACATTAACGGAAAATGCCGTTAGTTTTCGGCATAATGATCTTTAAATGTTCGTATAAACGTCCACCATCGCGATAATTAACGTTATTTCCCGTTAGGATGGGTCCAGCGAAAGGGAATCTTAAAATCTTTTAACAGCTACGAAATAAAAGACGCACATCATAATAAAATCATTATAATTATTATTACTAGCAACAAAAACAAATGACATTATTATGTACACCAAATTAATATCGTATAAACATTTATCATAACTTCCCCAAAGCTGGGAACACACTCTACTGATGATACAGGTTTAGTTAAAGCATCCTATAATTATATGACACCAGCCTCTATCCTTTCATTAGCGTGTTGAGGACTGAGCTTTAAAAAAAGTGTACCTAATACAATTGAGTATGCACCTAGCTTAAGTCGACATAAATAATCAACTCTGGTAGAATAAGACGCTTAACTTTATAATAGAGATTTTCATTAAAAGATTTTAAATAATAATTCAACATCAGACAAAGCTCTCGATATCGGGCGGTCAACACAGTCGATATCGGCGATGGTAAACTCAAAGCACCGAACTCATAAAACTTTATTTTCAATGGAATATTTATTTAAAAATCATACCGAACAAAACTGAGTATTTTATTTTATCAATTATACTTTCTCTATATTACATTGATAGTGCACAAAAAATAACAGAAAATCACGGTGACACGCCACTGCCTTGTGCAAGTCAACAATGATGTTTTCATGAAAATCAGTCAATGTAGTTATGTTATTTTCTTTAATTTAAAGAGATCAAGTCAACAACACAGTACAGTATCCGACCAAAGTTGAAGTATTTATTATGACACAATATTATTATAATGTTATGCGCTTCGTTCAAATGGTCTCGCCGAGGAGGCGAAGGTAGTAAACACTGACTAGGTCCGACATGTCGGGTGAAATAACACCAGAGAACAATTCATTGCTGAACAAATAAAGAGCAGTTACGTTGAGACGTTCGCGTGTCAAAAACTAGTGTATCCAGGAATAATTCTACAGTAGGATCGAGATCGCTCTCTGAAACGGCTTCACGGATTTTTATGAAATTTTATAATTATGCATTTTCAGTAGGTCCTGAGAATCGGCTACTATCTACTTTTCATACCCCTAAGTGATAAGGGTTATCCAATCCTATTCATATTTTGGACAAAAACATTTTTTTTTAATAATGTGGCACTAGAAATATTTTTTATGGCAAAACGTTTGCCGGGTCAGATTAGTGTAGATTAGAACTAAACATGGCTAGATGTGCATTGTGCACATGGTTCTGCGACATTCTCCGACCATTTGAACGACAGCACACCGACAGTCTTAATAATAAACTAATCTACGATAACTGCAGTACTCGCCAAGGAACGGCGTAGAAAATGTTCATAAAGTCTATTTTTCATTGCACGCGGCAGAGACTGGTGCGCGTGATGCCTCTATTTGCCAGAAGTAGTTTTCTTACATTACGTTAATTGTTTGAAGGAATATCTGTTTTATTTTGAAAAGGTTACAAAGTAATTTTCGGCAAAAATCGTTTATCACTAAAGGCAAAATAAATGCTTGATAAGTTTCGCGATAATAGGCATTAGAGTGTGATAGAAATGACGATCAGTCAGAATAAAATTTAACAGTTTTAGCTATACACAATTATAATTAAATGATTAGTACTTTAGTAATTATAAAACAAAAGAATAGTTGTCTTTCATAATTATTATCGTTGCCTTGAAATTTTCACTTTTATTGTGTGATGATAAACACACAATTTTTGTTTGTTGTATGATGATTTTCATTAAAGCGAAAATCTTGTACAACATACATGATCAGTCGTGGCAAATTGCCATTACTCAGAAAAGAGATAACGAACTTGGGCAGCTTTACAGTAACAACATTATTACCTATGGTTTATCGAGCTCCAGTCTCAGCCGCGCGCAATAAAATGGCGGGGCATGTTGAAAATCGAAGCTGATATAACACCCAGATCTATGTGGCCCAACTTAGCCTACATGAAGGATATTTACATTGAAAAAGGTTTCACTCTGCAAGAGATCGAGCAACTGGCTGTAAGTTCTGTTTTTCCACCTTTTTTAATGATGGTAACACTATGTTTTAGTCAGAGTGATTATTCTCGCCTATGGCTTAGGGTAACTTACGTGTACAAGAGTTAATATTAAACGGTATATGGCTCTAAAACATTTATGAATTTATAGATAGATTGATAAGATATAGTATAGATGGGAAGTTCAATGACTGGCCAACATTCTTACGTGTGACCCAGGTCTAAACTATGAAATTATTAATCATTGAGGTAAACTATAAAATTGCCGTAACGTTGATAAATCATTTCATGATTTATGTTGTTGGAAGAACTGTACAGGAAGGGTTTCAACACAGATGGCCAGTTATTAAAATTATCCAGTAGTTGGTGAAATTAAATATTTTATATTATGTTAGCTACTTTTTTTAGATTGAAAAGGACTGCGTGAATCTACTTGAAAAAGAGACCGCCTAGTCGCCCTGTCTAGGTGGGTTTATATTCGACTAGGTGGGCTAACTGTAGATAACTCGACTTATATAATATACGCAGGATTTTTCAACATAAATATGAGCCATCCTATTCGGTCGACTATTGTCGCGATTCAAGCCTTGACAGGAGAGAATTTTACAAGATGACACGGCACAGATGATACCAGCGCTTACATTTTATTGTTCGCTCCAAATATTTTTTCTTGACAATTCATATTATACTTTAGTGGCGTGTTCATAAAACCCAGTTTTGAATCAATAAGTACTCTTTCAGTCGTTTTAACAATTCTGTTTGGACAAGTAAGTTTTATGAGCACGCGTGTTGTAGAGTGACATGTGACCTCCTCGGCAGGTGCAGGTCTGCCATGTTGATTATGAACTGCTCCATCGTGTGCACCAGCTCGCAAATGATGTTAGCTCAGAACTCGAAGCAGCGTCCGAGGTTCACGTATTTCTTCAGTGCGTAGGGCAACGGTAACTCCTTCAGAAAGAAGTAGAAAGAATAATTGAAAATTATGCATAAATACTACACAAAAAACTTTTACTGGTTTTTTTTTGTTTTTTCTTTTAAATATGAGAGTGTAGAAAAATCGAACATTATCAATTCAAACCGCGGTGACTATTCAAAGCGAATAGGCGCATATAACGAATACATGTGGCAAATTGCAGAAGCCATTTGCAGCGATTACTTGCTGTGTGACCGAAGTTTACATTACGATTAATATAATTTTGTATGTGCCACCTTTAAACACCTGAAAGAAAGAAAGAAAAAACCACTGCATACCTTAACGCCTCGCTTCATGAGTATGGAGAGTCTGACGCGGCGTGCGTCAGCTCCGCCCCTGCGCGGGCGCACGCCGGGCGCCTCCCTCCGGCCGCCTCCGGCCCTGCGCTTGCGGCGGCGCGCGCCCGCGGACTGCGAGCTGGCCTCCGACGAGGACCCCGTGCCCGCCGCGTGACCGCGCTTCATGTGACGACGAGCTGCCGACACGGAACATGGACATAGAGGACTACGATTCACAAAACAAATCGTTTTAGACCATAACTGAGAAGCTTCCGATTACGAAAATATATAATTCCAAGATTTATGATTATCACAAGATGTTTTTACACGAACAGATTTATGAAACTTTGAATATTCCCCGCAAAATGTACGTTAAATTGAAACCTGCGTGTACGGGTTGTAAGTAACCCCGTACACTGATTTATCGTGAAGATGTTGAAGTTAGTATTAGAGAAACACTTTTCCACTAAAATACACAAGTTCAGTATATTTAATTAAAAGTAAATTACAACAGTGGGAGGCGATTATTTCTCTTAGTTGTTGATAGCTACCGAGTTATTCGTTCACTACCTTTGGAATTCGTCCGTCATGTCATTATAATAGGAAAGTAGGTTGACGAGTAAACAAGAAAACTGTACGACGATGAGACCGTACACTGCGTAATATGCTTGATTAACAACTTCAAGAAGGATCATTTACATTTACCCAACACATGCAAAAAAGGAATTAATAACCACCAAAGGGGTACGAAGTCTCAAGTATAACCTAATTCTATAATATAACTCTTCTTCTTCTTACCTCCAGCTTGTTTGGGATCGTTGTCGAGGTCGCTGAGAGTGATGACGTCTGCGTCGGACTCGTACGCGGCCGACTCGGACTTGGCAGGCGACGAGCTGCTTGACGTGGTGGTGCCTTCTCCGATCCCACTGTCCAACTTCTTCCTCTTTTGATCCTTCGACGTCTCCGTAGTCTCCTCGTCGCTGGACGACTCCTCCTTCGGGACCGCCGTGCCCTCCCAGTCCATGTCGCGCGACGTGCCGGGCACCTCTTTGCCTAGATATATCTCTACTTCGGCGGGCACCCGCCCTGTCCGGCCACTCTCGTCGGGTTCGGTGTCCTCAGAGGCTTGCGGAGAATCGAGCGCCGAGGTCTCAGTCGGGTCGGGATCGTCGGGGGCGGCGGGGGCGCTCGGGCGCGTCACCGAGCGCAGGGAGGCGTGGTCGTCCTGGAACTCAAAGGTCAGCAGGCCGCGGCAGGCGCGCGACGGCTTCATGGTGGGGTCGGGCTCGGGCAGGTGCTCGCCCACGTTGCCGGCGGGGTTGGCGAAGGCAGCGGTGCGCTCCATGCGGATGACACGGTCAGCGCGCGCGGGCCGCTCCACCCGCAGACTGCGCACGTAGCCGGCGCGGCCGGCCGAGTCCCGCGGGCGAGGCACGCGCGGCGGCCGGGCGGGCCGGTCTTGACCGCCACCGCCATCGTCATCGTCGCCATCGTCTCCTCCTCCGCCCCCGCCTCCGCCGCCGTCTCCGCCCCCGCCTCCGTCACCGTCTTCTCCGTCTCTGGCCCCGGCGTCCCCGCCGTCCTCGTCTTCGTCGTCCTCAGTGTCGGACGGCGAGTCGAGTGAGTCGAAGCGCAGCGCGCCGGCGACGCGATTCTGTCCCATACTGAGCACGAGGCTGAGCAGTGCGTTCATCTCGTTGCCACCGTTCACCTGGTCCAGGTCGTGCAGCGCGTTCAGTCCCTCTGTAAGTATATGTAGCCCCTCTGTCATTAGTTGGGAGGAGCATCTTTAGCACGTAAGGAATATCAATTGCATTATCTTTTGGTTACAATGTCAGACTAGACATTCCCAAGTCGTCAGGTTTGAGCGTTTATGCATTTGAAATGTAGTTCCAAATTCCCCTACGTGTTGCTAATGTGGTTATGTCACGTTAAGATAGTTGAAGTGAGCAGTACGCACCGACGTCGCTGTCGTCCTCGATGGGGATGCAGATGCGGCGCGGGCAGGAGTTGGCGGGCTGCGGGCGGCGCGGGGGGGGCTCCCGCAGGTGCGGGTGTCGCGCCAGCAGCGAGGCGCGCATGTGTCGCCGCACCACGGCGCGCGCCAGCACCTGCAGCCGCGCGGGGCACTGCTCGTCCAGGCAGACTGCGGGGAGGACAGATATCGTCGTTGCCGAATGAGATAGACCTTCTAAAACTATTTTACATCTGTAATAAATGTCAGTATGCATAAAGGTTGTGATTGACTGATTTTATCAAAATTACGGTGTAGTTTAGGCTACAGTTGCTATTGTCTAACGAAATGGGGTAAGTAGCTGTTAAGAGGTAAAATAACTAAAAGTTTAAACTCTTCTCATAATAAATTATCAAGGAAATACGTAGATTAAAATTAAAGATTAAAGATTTTTAAAGATTTTTATTCAGTTCGCATAACATGGTACAATATTAAAAAGCTAGTAGCCAAAGAACAGTAATCCTTAAAAGCTAGATATTAACATATTCCCTGGATTCCACACTAGGGTACCCTGTGTCGTGGAGTCCAGTCTCTTCCCATGCGAAGTTTAACATGTTAGCTTTAACTAAACTAATAACAATATTTTAAAGGAAATTAAACAAAATTAAATTGAGAAAAACAAGAGAATAACTAAGTTAGAAAAACTAAAACTAAAAACTATCAGGTGAAAGTGTGTCAAGTGGAAGTGTGTGAGAGTATATGAGTGTGTTAGTGTTTATGTGAGTGTGTTAGTGTATGTGTGAGTGTTTGCGTGGATGAGGTATTGGTTGTATTTGGGTGAAACGACTAAGCACGTGCATGATTATGTTTATTTTGTAATGAATATTACGACTGTACATGCAAGAGGTGTTCGGTTAGACAAAAAATAGTACTAGTAAAGTTAATAGTTGTAGTAATCTTTTGTCATAAATTTGCATTTTTCACAATATACTCTAGTAGAGACGAACCTATACAAGCAACATGCTATGGTGAACCCTCTAAATGATTTCGCAATATATGCTTACTTGGTACGGAAAACTCCGGCAAATCGTTAGGAGTGGGTACCCGCAGAGTGGCGAAGGACACATTGAGCAGGCTGCGGCAGTTCCAGTTGTCCACCGATGTGCGCTTGATCTGAACCAGGTTGTCGTTCAGCGGCATCACCAGGATGCCTCCCACCTTCGAGGAAATGTATCCAAATGTTAAGCCTTGTATTGGCAATTCTTCATTTTGGTTTAAGAAGGAAATATACAGTTATTTATGTTTTTAAATTCCGAGTACAGAGTCATTTCATTTGCGTTAGATTGCTGCAATCACGTTAAACTAAGAATTGAAAGCTTTTACTAAATAATGCAATAATAATAGAACCTCCCAATAAAAGTTATGTTTAAAAACATACCCATGTCCCTTGTTCCACACAATAATCAACTTTTAAGCTATACTGAAAGCGTACATTCTGTATTACCAACAGAACATGCGGACCCCGTGTTTGTCGCTTTTAAACCCCGTTGAGTGGCACAACCAGGATCTGTAGAGGCCTTACCTAGATGGACGAGATAGACAGCCCTGCTAACATGAATAAAATTAAATGAAATCCAATAACAGCTTTCATTATTTATGGAGTAACATTTGAAATTCAAATAATAAAATGCAAGTTATACTTATGACCATCAAAATTAACATTATCCTTTGCTTTGCTGGCACAGAGAAAGTGTCAAATAAAAAAGGTAAAAATCTATTCATAAATACATAAAAACAACAGAAATACTACCTCAAAATCAAATGCTTGATTTATTAAAAATATCCTGCCAATCTGTATGCAACAAAAACATACCAGTTTCATGTTAGCAGGTACCAGGGTGTCATGTCTATATAGAGCCTACCTTGATGAGTTGTTTGAAGTAGTTCTGATACTGCTCGGGGCAGCCGGCGCCGCAGTACAGGCGGTCGTACGGCGTCGTTAGAGGAGGGATGCTCAGTCCATTACCTGGGATAAAAAGATAACTTTTAATTTATCCAATAAAGGGACCATGACTCTAAAATCTTATGAGGAAAACATCATGAGCAAACTGGGCATGCCTCGACGCAATTACCTCGTTTAGTAGATAATGCATAACTCACTCCCTCTTCATACAAGAAGAAAGCCTGTCTGGATAGATAAGGCTGCATTTTTTTATTATTTTTAAGTCCAAAAGAGCGACGGCAAAAGTTTCCCACAAAAAGCCCTATAAAGGTTGTGTGGAAAATATCGCTATTAGCGATAAGACCGCCGATATACCAATATATTAAGCGAAAAGGAAGAGATAAAATCGATTCTCAATTCGTCGGATCTTTTAAAATTACACCACAACCGTTTTGATGTAATTGAATATACATACATACACTAAAGTCTTACTAATTTTTCAGTGGCTTATTGCAACATTAATGACTTGTAGTGGTTAATACATAGTTAAGAGTACTCAATTTATCCGTTAATCACTTACCACCGTAAAACCTAGGTTCACAGAAGTCAAACTCATCCAAAGTCGGTGAATTCTCTATGAACTGTCCGAGTTTCTTGATGGCATACTCCAACACGTATGGATGGACTTCGATGCCGTGGTTGACGCCTGAGGGTCCAATGAGCAGCCCTACTAGGGTACTGAAATAACCCGTGCCGGAACCGACGTTCAGGAACGAGAGCCCCGGCCGTAGCTCTAGTCCCTCTAACACTTCACTGTAACAAAGAGGGTATTATGACATGGCAATCTTTGATGACAGATAATACTCAGGGACTTTTCAGTACCCTTTTGTTATCATGTAAAATCATCAAACGAGTCCTCCCCCTCCGATGAAGTGGAAGGGACTGTCATACACGTACTGACTAAAATCCACGGTGTTCCTTCAATAGCCCTTTATATTCCCGAGTCACGGTTACACGTCGGGAGTAATTTATGGCGCAATTTCATTAGTCGATAGGACCCGCATGCCGGGTGCGAGAGATTTCTGGTACGCGTGCCACAGGGCCCGCATTCGGGGAACCGTTTTCATTAGTCGATAAGTCGGTCCGCGTGCGGGGTGTAGGTGTAGGAGATCCTCCATGTTCGTCGCCAGTTATTAACAAGAGTGGCAGACCCGCAAGCTGATCGATATCACGATCGGTGGGAATCACTGCAGACGGTGTACGAACACGTATTGACTTGTAACTTTCATTTGTTGTTATCTCGCATGCCAGGACTTCCCGTATGCTGTATGCCGAATGAGTTAACTACCAATGAAATTGCGCCATAATGCCTTTTTGACACTACAGTTCGCTAGGAGTATATTGTTCTGTGCACTACAGGCATCTAGGACTAAGAACAATGCGACGGCGTGCGAAATGAGCTCGAATTTTTTGCGCCTTTTTCTGACAGTGAAGAGTTTGACGCCTTCAGAAGATCTGACACTGAAGAAGCAAAGTATTAAAAATGCAATTCAAAAGCCTGTTACCATGCTTTGCTTTCGGCTGTGCCCTGAAACATAATTTTCACTAACTTTAAATGGCACCTAAATAATTGCTTCAATAATTCACACTGCCTATTTTCCAATAACTCTGTGTCGAGAGTTGAAATTCGAATGGCAATTTGTATAAAATTTAAACATTAATTTGGGTCATAGCCGTAAATCTTAAGATAACAGTGACTAGGTCAGTTTTGATGAAACAAGCTGAGTGGCATGTTTACAAGTCAATATTATGACATCACAAAAACTGATATGCACAATCATAAATGCATCAAAACCGGTTATCAATAGCCATTATTATGAAATTTGGACATCGCAAATAGCTCGCTACAGCCCACACCATCCACAGGCTTTTTCAATTCCACATACAAATATCAGCAACCAATGACACAAGCGTACAAAAATCTATCAGCCATAGTTGTGGCTTATGGGTTGGTCAAACCACTTGTCAACTTGGACAAATACACTAACTTTTCATTACACCTCATCGATTATTACAAAAGATAGGTCTGAGCATTTCCGAAAGTGTGTGGGCGACATTATTAGAGCTAGTATTATGGGCATGTTGGTTTAGTGTTTGCAGGTGTGACTACTCAGCATGTGGTCCAGGGTTCAAATCCCAACTTGGAAACTACTTGTAATATTAATGTTTTGGTTTTTCTCTTCACTTATTGAATGACATAATAGTCTGCGCCCGCGTCTGTTCAGTGTTGCCATCCCTTAGACACTCATGGCATGGACAAACTGTTACGTCGGGTGTCGATTTGGTATTTTTTATTTATTTATTTTTTAGTTTAATTATTATTGTTTTTTGTTTTATTATTTATGTAGGTACGTATCTGACCGTGACTTCACTTTGGGCCCTACCAGAAAACCAGCGCTGTGACAGTTAATTGTCACAGCACATGCTGAGGTAGGAGCCTTTTGGCCTCGCACAGGACTAAATTGTTTATGTTTTTTTATTTTACCTTTGTTTTTCTTTTATTGATTTTTGTTTTTCTATGTTGTTTCTTTTCGTGTAATTTTGTTTATTTTGTCTTGTGTGTGTCACAATAAATCTCTTTTCTTTCTTTCTTTCAACTAGGGCAGTGTCATGTTTTTTCTATCAGAAAGGCCTCAGGCTCAAAAAAAACCCAGGCTCCGGCAGAAACGAGTTGTATCTTAAAATAACAATAGTGTAATAATAATAAAAGCTTTTTCTATGGATGACTGAATAAAAAAACTTTCAATTTTTATGTTTGCCAGTAAGGATCACAATCATACCTATTTTATTACACTACACTATTGTTAATTTGAGATACAACTTGTTTCTGCCGGAACCTGGGTTTCTTTTTCTATGAAGGCTTAGCATTCTCCTTTCTCAGTAGCAACCAGAAGTCTGATCATGTACCTGGAGAATGGCAATATGCCTGCTCCCAGTGCCGGTCCTACTAACATTTTCAACCGGTGCGAGGACTAAAAATGGCGCCCCTCTAAAAAAAAATCTTTAAGCAGTATTTATTTTCAACCAGAAAAAGCAATGGGTTCAAATTATTCTGCTGCCAAAAGTTTGTTTAACCAATTTGTGCGAATGTGTGTATAGGCATATATGTGAAGTCAGCTTTTATTATTTTATTCTTTTCACATGACATTACCTAATCAAATCTAATGATTATTTAGCAATAATATAAAAATAACCTTCAATAGCTACTTTCCTAGGATGTTTTCAGCGCAGTAGCCACCATATACACAGCCTAGAGGCGCGGTGGCGACCGCATACACAGCTTAGAGGCGCGGTGGCGACCGTATACACAGCCTAGAGGCGCGGTGACGACCGCATACACAGCCTAGAGGCGCGGTGGCGACCGAATACGCGGCGCAGCGGCGCACGGTGGGCCGAAAATCGGCTTTCATAGACTTAGGCATTTTATTTTGCAAGTGCCAGTTTTTATGCCGGATATCACTTCTATTAGTTATAACAATATACAAAAATGACACCAGAATTGATTCTGCACAAAAACGAAGGAATTATAATTTTTTTACGAAAATTTTGTATGGAGCTAGTATGAAAAATCGAAATATCTCTAAAACGGCAGGGATAACCGTAATATCCTTATAGGGGGTTATAGTACTAATTATTTGTGATTTTTTGACATAAGTTACATAATGGTTGTGAATGCCGTTTTTTTTAAAAAAATCGTCAAAATATTTTCATTTATTTTTACATATGAAACGTTCCTTTTAGTGTTTAAGTTGAAGATTTCAGAGCTTTAACAACTCTTAACATAAAATAGCATGACCTATATAGACCTGAAGGACTAGACAGAGGTGAAAGAAAAGCTATTTTGTAGGTTATTGTACCCTTTTTTGTGGTTGTTTTTGAAGGCGGTTTTATTTTTTTGAAAAGTCGGTGTAATCGATGTACATACATAAAAAAATACCGACCGACCGAATGGAGAACCTCCTACTTTTTTTGAAGTCGGTTAATAAAAAAAATGGACTGTATATATACTTTTCATAAAAAGGTAATTTAAATAAAACAGAAGTAACAAAAATAATATCAAAGTGCATAATAATTTATGAAAATATTAACTAAACATATGATACAATAAGCTAACATGAATAACAAAAGAACATAAAGAAAAATAATTGAATTTTACAAATTTTCTTTACAACTTTCGTTGTCGGACTCCAATTCCGAGTCAAAATCCAGATTGGATACACCTACAAACGCGAACTCAGTTTCCGGAAACTGTATTAGGTCGAGAGTTTCAGCAAAAAAGGTTGTCTTCCTTTTGGCATCTAACTTCGGCCCTTGTGCACTTAGGAAAGGATCCGAAGAAACAACAAGCATGTTTAGGATATCTTGATTAGAATCTTGCCTGCTTCTTTTCCGCGAATGATGTTCCCGAAACCTCCTAAAATCTTTGTTTCGAGACTCTGAGGCTTCTTCCGAGAGAGTCCCAATCGGGACAATATCATTTTTTGCGATTATGTCAGCACCGTGTATTAATAGTTTATGTACGGTTGATGACATGTAGTACCAGTCGTATAATTCCACGTACTTTTCTGCTGTTTTGCGAGCAAAATCTTTAAATTTGATGACATCTATCTTCTCTAGCATCTAAGTGGTTCATTTCTGTTGGTTTTGCTAAGCACAGGTAGCATGATGCATTTGATCTAGCTTCAGAAAGGTACGTGCAGACTTCGTCGACGATCATTGTCATCATTAGTTGATGAGTCACCCTGTTACTATTAATGCACTCTGTGGGGTTAAGGGCCTCAATTTCGTCATCCATTTTTCTTTTGTTATCAATGACAACTGCATCGCTTTCTTTTACAAAAGTGAACTGAGCCGGACGACAATAAAACATTGAGAATGGTTTCGGGTTTGTCCATATAGTATTATCTCCATTTGTAAGTTTCAGTGGCACCAAGGAGGTCATAAAACACTTCTGTCTAGTCCTTCAGGTCTATATAGGTCATGCTATTTTATGTTAAGAGTTGTTAAAGCTCTGAAATCTTCAACTTAAACACTAAAAGGAACGTTTCATATGTAAAAATAAATGAAAATATTTTGACGATTTTTAAAAAAAAAACGGCATTCACAACCATTATGTAACTTATGTCAAAAAATCACAAATAATTAGTACTATAACCCCCTATAAGGATATTACGGTTATCCCTGCCGTTTTAGAGATATTTCGATTTTTCATACTAGCTCCATACAAAATTTTCGTAAAAAAATTATAATTCCTTCGTTTTTGTGCAGAATCAATTCTGGTGTCATTTTTGTATATTGTTATAACTAATAGAAGTGATATCCGGCATAAAAACTGGCACTTGCAAAATAAAATGCCTAAGTCTATGAAAGCCGATTTTCGGCCCACCGTGCGGCGGTGGCGGCGTCGTGTACATGAGCGCTTACGCGACTCGCGCGTTCGATCGAGTCTCTTTTGTTTCAAGTTTTCGATCATTTTGGCGCCCCCCCTTAGAAGGCGCCCGGTGCGGTCGCACCGCTCGCACCGCCCTAGGACCGGCCCTGCCTGCTCCTAATGATTAGAGACTGAAACACATAAACTCAAGCCTCATACCCATGGGGGTATTATCACTAAAGCAGAAGTGTCAACAATTTGACAGATTGGGGTAGGCAGATGTGCTGGCTTCTGTACCATGCAGCTGATTCAAGGTATTGTATGATCTGATGACTGTGAACTCAAAAGAGAATATGAATATGTTCCAATAAATGCAATTTGGTAAAGAAAGGTGTGATTTTTTTAAATCATACCTACAAATAAACTTAATGTTATAAAATACAGTGTGCTTAAAAATAACTGCTTAAACTCTGCACATAATACACAAAAATATAAAAACAGGACAACTCTGAAACCCTTTTAATGTGAAAAATTATGTTAAATACATATGGATTTCTATTCCATGAAGATACTGCAACATACTAGGATGCATCTCTTACTCTGTTAAGACCAGTTACCTGTTATTACCAGGCCCAAGTGACATAGTCACTCAATGCCAACTATTGATTATACATTTTTCACATCCACTTCAAGCACTGGAGCAGTGCAGCCACTCACCTGTAAATACACGGTGCAGACATGTGTAGCGGCCCGTTCCGCCAGGCCAGGTCCTTGTAGGCCTGGTCTCGCGACTCGGGCGTCATGTAGTCCGCGCGGTCTAGCGAACGGAACACCCGCTCCACCGGCCGCGTGCGGATGTAGTTGCCGCCCATCAGATTGTCTATCAGCTCATTGTTGTCGCGCCCTGAGCTCACCGCACCACCCATTTTGTTTGTTTTGCTGCACTTATCTTCTTCAACCCTCCCTCTGAACCTCAGCTGATTGGTAATGTGACGTCACAATTGTTTTTCCACATATTTTAGGGCCAGCACTTGCAGATGGTGATTACAATCAATCACAATAAACACTAAACCACTAGGAATTCGTTATTTAATAAGCACATATACGAATCGATGCCAATGAAAAAATATTCGTACAATATTTGGTTCACGCAGGGTAAAAACTTGACATTTGTTTTCCATGTGCAAGTTTATCGACTGCGTAAAATATCAAATAACGATCATACCCGAATAGACAAAGAACAGCCAATCACAGAGCTGAACCGGGCATGAAGACGTGTAAAAGAGAACGCAGAAAAGATTTGTTTATAAACAAATGCAATCGATATGCTTTTTGCACTTTATTATTGCAATATAAGATTGAGGCTTTCGATAAGATTTGAATGATTCCGTAATAATTTATTAAAAAATCTTCTAAAAAATTTATTAAAGAGAGGCCGGCGAAAAACTTGAATGGTTCCAGTTTCAGCCACGTTTTCATTTCTTCGGTCATAAATTATAGATGCAGTGACAGTTTGCTCTTTAATCTATGACAAAAAAATGACAGATCATCAAACCACGGGATTGGGGATGTGATTTATTTATTTTTATAATTTTCTGTGTGAATAAGCTAGGTATTATTTCAAATTTAATAGTGTCAGGTGATTTTCTTGTTATTGCTATTAATAAGTTATGCTCAGATTAATGTAAGCGATACCCAGTGCAGTTTTGTCGTGTCACAATTGGGACGTCATTGGCAGTGATAAGGTTTAGTTGAATATTTTTGTGTAATTGACGTGATCAGTAAAGTTGTGAAGTGTTTTGTCGGACAGAGCGATGGCAGAGACGAGTGAAGCACGGGCGAGTGCCTCAGCGCCGGGCGGAGACGCTGGCGGGGAGGAGGACAAACATGACGAGCGTATGCTGGAGTGCAACATCTGCCTGGACACGGCTCGCGACGCCGTGGTCAGCATGTGCGGACACCTGTTCTGGTACGGCATTCTCATACTCCTCACGTAGCGTAAAAAACATTAAAACTCAAGTGAAAATTATGAGTAATTATATATGTTAATTAGATTCGTAAAAGTAATTGGAATTTTTATGTGTTCATTCGACTTCATTGTAACTGAATGCAAAACAAGAGACAATTATTCACCTCATACTATTTCAAGAGCTTTAGGTAAAAGTGCTTGGATTGCATGATCCAATTCATTTATATTTATGTTTTTTTCTGAAGATGTATCCTGTCCCTTAAAACATACATGAAAAGCTGGCACTATGATTTATAAGGTATGCATTAACTTGGCCTACATTTATTTCCATTGCTTTTGTGAGCTACTTCTATCCAAATCTCAAGGAAGACATCAAGTTCACCTGGAGTTTGTAAGAGGCAGCACACAAAATCATCGTGGGAAGGTATAAAAATAGGTCATTGGCCAGCAATTGAACAAAACAAGCTAGCAATATTAAAATATATTTATTCATGTCCTCATTACCTCCTTAAAATGCTTTTATGAACACAAGAAAATAATTTTATGATAAGTCATAAAAAGGTCATTACCTTATTACTAAACAACTTCCGTAATAGTATGTATAGATTCTGATTTTAGTTTATTTACACTATTTACTCTAAAGGAACTTCTGTTGTTTTTCAGCTCTGTATGACTTCATTAAAATGCCAGTTATTTCAATCATGTCTTAGTCATCTACCACAATTCTCTAGACATTTACCCAGCATGTCAGTGGTCTTCCTCTACTTCATTTACATAGTGGATCGCAACACAGGCTCATTGTAGCAGTCTACTCTGGTCTGCAAGTCTTATCAAATGTCATGCTTTCATTATTTTTCTGATTCTGGTGTGCCTTATTTTGTAGTTTCTTTATGTTGACCATACTTGATTCGATGTTGGTAGATGATGTTTTTATTCTTTCCTTTAGCAATGAATTTCCATGACAAGGAGCAACATTATGGTAATAGGGTCATGAATTTTATTTTAATGTGTATTTGCATTTTGTTTTTCAATATTTCTTTTAGGCTTCAGTATTTATTCAATGCAGATTGTATTCTTCTTTCAATTTCTGGTTTCATGTTATCAAAACTCATTATTTTTGTGACAAAACTGTTATGGACATAATTACCATGTATGTCTCTGTCTTGTCTGCTAAGATCCTATATTCAAATGTAATTAAAAGAAGCAACAAGATTTTCTTTTTATTCTTCAAAACCATTGTGCTGACCTCATTTAAATAAAGCAAAAACATATTAATTGAATTTTAAAGCTACACTAGGTACATTTTTTATAAATAAAAGTCATGGTTCAAACAATGCTGTGAATCAGTATACAAAATGGTGTAATACTTTAAAAATATGATGAAAGGCTCAAAAAAAAACTTGATGATTAAATGATTGATGCAAACCATACTTTGCATTAGATAATGGGTTGTTGAAAACAATTTCTTTTTAATTTAATACAAATTTAAAATGGCCCTAAAATACTTCCTGGGAGAAACTCACTATTACTCATTCAAGATCAATGTACCAAATGTATTATACCTAGTAAGCAAAGCATGAACTTTAATAATGAACTAATATTATATTTATTATGTAATCTAATCTTAATCTTCGTAATCTTTAAAATGAATATTGGGCTGAAAATAAAGTAAACAAACTTTATGAGTCTCCAGTCTAATGAATTCTTAATGAAGTAGACAATTTAATTGTTAAATTCATCTTAGTATTTATTGACATGCAACAAGCAGACTAAACTAGGAATTTCTAATGTATTGTGGGTGCATTTACAAACATAGATACTCACAAGCACCCAGCCCAACTACCACCATACCACCATCAAACCCGAGACACGCTACGCAGCAGTCAATCACTCAACGACTGTGCCACCCATGCCACCAAAACTACTCAAGAGGGTTAAAAATCATGCAAATATCATGAAATTTCATCATTTATGCATTAGGCATCGCGTTAATTGTTATCATTATGTCCACAGTTGGCCATGTTTGCACCAGTGGCTAGAGACGCGGCCGAGCCGGCAAGTATGCCCAGTATGCAAAGCGGCTATCAGCCGAGACAAAGTTATTCCGCTGTACGGTAGGGGAAACACCAAACAAGAGGACCCAAGGAATAAGGTACATGTAATAATAACATACACAAAGGACATTGCCCATTTTTGTATGGGAGTTGGTCCAAATGCTGCCCAGAAATGGGAGTACGTGCGCTGGATTCCTGGCACTAATGTCTGTCTATGTACGAAATATTTTAAAAATCTACCCTGGGGTTCCTGATTTATTTAGATTTTTATTTGGATTACTTCATTTTTGTCTCCATGATTATTTTTATTATTCTGTACATCTGTCCAAATGCTGCCCAGGAATGGGAGTACGTGCGCTGGATTCCTGGCACTAATGTCTGTCTATGTACGAAATATTTTAAAAATCTACCCTGGGGTTCCTGATTTATTTAGATTTTTATTTGGATTACTTCATTTTTGTCTCCATGATTATTTTTATTATTCTGTACATCTGTCCAAATGCTGCCCAGGAATGGGAGTACTTGCACTGGGTTCCTGCTACTACTGTCTGTCTATATACGAAATATTTTAAAAATCTACTCAGAGGTTCCTGATTTATTTAGATTTTTATGTCGACTTTCTTTTTTGTCTCCGTGATTATTTTTATTATTCTGTACATCTATCCAAATGCTGCCCAAGAATGGTAGTACTTGCACTGGGTTCCTGCCACTAGTGTCTGTCTACATGCGAAATGTTTTAAAAATCTATGCAGGGCTTCCTGATTTATTTAAGTTTTTATGTGGATGACTTCAGTTTTGTCTCCATGATTTTTTTATCGTACTTTACACCTGTCCAAATGCTGCCCAGGAATGAAAGTACTTGCACTGGGTTCTTGTCACTAATGTTTGTCTACATGCAAAATATTTTTAAGCTCTACCCAGGGGTTCCAGATTTATTTAGATTATTATGTGGATGACTTCATTTTTGTCCCCATGATATTTTTTATCGTATTTTACACCTGTCTTATTGCTGCCCAGAAATGAGAGTGCGTGTACTGGATACCTGGCACTAATGTCTGTCTATGTACGAAATATTTTAAAAATCTACTCAGGGGTTCCTTATTTATTAAGATTTTTATGTGGATGACTTCATTTTTGTCTCGATGATTTTTTTTATGGTAATTTACACCTAATGCAAATAAAAAAATGCACCAAATGCTGCCCTGGCACTATGTCGATCACGGGCATGCCGCAAAAGCGGCGGTAAGACCTTCGTGAGGAGTGGCTGGATAGGCGTCACGGCGTCCTAACCTTTTGCGTGACGCAGGTCCTCAACGGACGCGGATGTTCCGGGAGGTACCTGTGTCTAATGAGGAAGGAGGAAACGCCTGGGTTTCACCACTGCGTAGATCGCCCGGAGGACACAGTCGAGCATACGGTACAGGATTGCTCCGCTTGGGCGGTGCAACAACGTATCCTCACGGCGGCGATAAGCGGAGACCTCTCGCGCTCGGCATTGGCCGCGGCCATGCTGCGGGGCGAGACGGAGTGGGAAGCGGTCGCCTCCTCCCTGCGAAGCAGTCATGCTCGCGAAGGAGAAGGCGCGCCGCGCGAGGGACAGAACGATGTCCTCCCTCCGCCCTACCCGCGGTGGTGGACGCCCACGGCGTCGGACGTCCCAGGACGGTCTCTGGCCACCGTAGGCGCGGGCATGCGGGCGGCGAGTAAAGGGCAACTCGCCGTCCGACCATGGACCATGCCCGGGTCGACGGCGCATCGTGTTCCACGCGCGCCTCAAAGAACGTCAGCATAATGACGGGGCCCCCTCTCAGAGGGCCAAAGCCTGCCGGGGTCGCGGGACTCATTCCATCAGCGTGACCCCGGAACATAAAGGGCTATTGAAGGACACCGTGGATTTTAGTCAGTACAAATCTGACAGTTCCTCCCGCCCTGCCCGGGGTGGGAAGACTCATTTGATGGTTTCACCACGATAAAAAAAGGTGAGAAATGTCTGTCGATCAGGAACCCCTGAGTAGATTTTAAAAATATTTCGTACATAGCCTTTAGTGCCTTTAGCCCACATTAGTGCCAGCACACGTATTCCTATTCCTTGGCAGTATTTGGACAGGTGTTAAATACGATAACAAAAATCATGGAGACCAAAATGAAGTCATCCACATAAAAATCTAAATAAATCAGGAACCCCGGAGTACATTTAAAAAATATTTTTTAAAATAGACATTAGTGCCAGGAATACAGCAAACGTACTCCCATTTCTGGGCAGCATATGGACAGGTGTAAAATACGATAAAAAATATCATAGAGGCAAAAATGAAGTCATCCAAATAGAAATCTAAATAAATCAGAAAACCCCGGGTAGATTTTTATAATATTTCGTATGTAGACAGACATTAGTGACAAGAACCAAGTGCAAGTACTCCTATTCCTGGGCAGCATTTGGACAGCTGTAAACAACGATAAAAAAAATCATGGAGACAAAAATGAAGTCATCCACATCAAAATCTAAATAAATCAAGAACCCCTGAGTAGATTTTTCAAATATTTCGTACATAGACAGACATTAGTGCCAGAAACACAGCACACGTACTGCCATTCCTGGGCAGCATTTGGACAGGTGTAAAATACAATAAAAAAATCATGCAGACAAAAATTAAGTAATCCACTTAAAAATCTAAATAAATCAGGAACCCCTGGGTCGATTTTTTAAATATTACGCATATAGACAGACATTAGTGGCAGGAACCCAGTGCAAGTACTCCCATTCCTGGGCATCATTTAGACAGGTGTAAAATCGATAAAAAAATCATGGGGTCAAAAATGAAGTCATCCATATAAAAATCTAAATAAATCAGAAACCCCAGGGTAGATTTTTAAAATATTTCGAACATAGACAGACATTAGTGCCAAGAACACAGCACACGTACTCCCATTCCTGGGCAGCATTTGGACCGCAGTTGGGCAATCTCCTTTCTTAGCATTGAGTATATGCTATTATTTGTATTCTGGAAGGAAGGTGTTTGTACAGTATGGGAAGTGTGTGTAGATCTCGCAAAGTTCAAAGAATAACCTAACCTGATTGTAATAAAACTGTCGTCATGATTGCAGGTCCCACCGCGGCCGGCGGGGCAGCGCACGGAGCCCGAGAACACCAGCGGCTTCCCCGGCTTCGGCTTCGGCGAGGGCTTCCACATGTCCTTCGGGATCGGCGCCTTTCCCTTCGGAGTCTTTACATCCACATTTAACTTCGGAGATCCGAGACCTAGTGCCGGTATGTATTTAGCCTCAAAATATTAGTGGATTGTTTAAAATCAATCCAGTGTTATTTTGGCTACCAGAGCGGCAGAAATATTGAGAAAATATGCTGCGCCGACCTTAGATCTTGGGTAATTGAATAAGGACGAGAACACTTATGTACCTGAACAACACAATACAGTTCAGATCTTCCGAACAGATTTGAGGTGAGGATGACATCTTTGTGGCTTTTACTTAATGGGAACATAATTCCTTTTTACTTGTTCAACACAATGATATCTATATATATATATATATATACATATAATAAAACTGTAGAAAAATTATTTTTGTACATTAAATAAAAACTCAAAAAATATAGCCAGGGTATTAAAGGACAACCAATAGAACCCATTTCTAACATTTTTAGAATTTTTGTCTGTTTGTCTGTTTATCTGTTTGTCTGTGTATTTGTCCAGGTATCACGTAAAATATACGAAATTAATGTAGATAACTTTTATACACAACGATTAAGCGTAACTTGGAGAGGAACTTAGTTTTTGTTTCATTGGAATCGGTTCAGTCTATCAAAAGATATTTGAATTTAAAGTGTTTCAGAAGTTTCTTTGGTCTCACACATTGATTTCGTACGTCAGTCGCGCGATCTAACTTCTAATAGAAAAACTAGATTATTCAAATAACTGGAATGGACTGGAATGGACTGGAATGGACTGGAATGGACTGGAATGGACTGGCCTGAATTAAGCGCTTAGAACTAAAAAATACATTGTTCAATTCCGACATCCACGCGAACGAAGTTGCGGGCACAGCTAGTTATGAATAAGTACGTTACCTTCACGACATTCTATCTTCAAAAACGGCACACTACGCAAAAAACATGAATAACTAAATATTGCAATAGCACACTACATCACGATTAGTCGCTAAAGTAGGATGGCATCGCAAGTGAAAAAGAGACAAATATAGTCAAGGTTTGTCAATTAACCACATTTCAGCGCGTCGATTTCTGAGCGCTTATAACGTATCTACACCTTTTTACTTATAATATTATTGGTTCAACCACTTGATTCCACATTGGTCAAATCCACATCATTTCATTTAGATGCAGAATTTCAATTGTAATGTCACTAAGTCTTTATTTAGCAATTTTGTATGAACAGCTCCTCGCGGCACGGCGCAGTACGAGGAAGAACAGTTCCTGTCGAAGATATTCCTCTGGGTGGCCATCCTGTTCGTGCTGTGGCTGATCTTCGCATGACCGCCGGAAACCACCCCGCAGCTCTTGGGCCGCTTCCTGCATCCCTACTGACTTGCCTCCGAATTGCTTCGGTATGTTTACACTTGGTCGCAGTCCTTACCAAATTCTCCCCATTTCCTTTAATTAATGTAGTCTTAATTCGGTGGATAGGTTTCCGCCTTGAAAAGGTGCGAAAGTATAAAATTGCTAGTATTGTGAAGGATCTGTGATGTATGTGGATGTTTCAATTAAGATTTCCTGTGCTGGCGCTCTTATAGGCACTTCGCTGCACCAGAGTACAATATGGAGTTACAAAGAAAGAATCTAAACCAACTAATTGAGGCGATGCTGGGGCCTTTGCAGAGCTTATAACTGTATTCTTCACCTCTAAGGTGTTCTTTACGACGCGATGTTGTTGTTATTATTGTAAAATACGAGTGATGAAGGTCGTAAGGAACACTTGTTCAGTGGTATGATCTTAACTGAGACATGTTAGTCGAGTTTGGTAGCCAATGAAGGAATCTATTATGAATTATCAATATGATTTTCTGACGACGCGACGTTCAACAGCTGTTCGTAAAATATTGTGGTTAACGTTTTGATTAAACCATTGTAAACTCAAATCAGTGAATTCTCGGGTAATTAACTTCACTTCTATCATTCCATGATGGTATTTACTTACTTAAATATATCAGGATTGTCGTAACCTTTTTGCATAGTTCTCGAATAAACTAAATTCCTAAACTATGACTTCGAAAATTCCTACCTTATTTATTCAAGTTTTGCTCTTGCAAAAATAGAGGGTAGTTATAAAAAAAAGAAGCTGCAAATCCCTTCAAAAAATCAGGCAAACATTTGCAATATAAAATACGAACTGTATTTTTAATATTAAAACACGCAAAAGATAAAAAACTGCTCTCCCTGCTACAGAAATAAAAACATATTAACTTCCAAATCATGATAAATAATTAGTGAGACTCTCTCGAGATGGCTCTAGTCTTTTAGTAAAGTGCAAAGATGTACAGCTGATTTTTTTTTATATATCGCACTTGTCTCATTTATTCAATTAAAAACTTAGATATTGAATTTACACTCTACTGAAAACTTCAACCATTCGAATTACACTGTTACACTTTAGACGATTTAGTTTTTTTATTAATCAGCTTTTCACTCTTTCCAGTTATGTGTAGTCATCATTCACCAAAGTCTATCTCTCTGTCTGTCGTTAGAGTACATAGGCCTTGAAGAGAGGTAGAATTTATTTATTTGTAAAGATTGAAAACCTTTAAATTGTTCGGAAGTGTAAACATACCGTCACCTAGGCCTTTATATTTATATCTTGTTTACGAGTTTCAATATCAAACTGCCTATTATTCGATGCAAAAATGTACTAAGCATGTATGAGAAAAAATTAAGTTCAGAAAGAAGGCAAGGGATAGCGCTATTTGTTTTCTATCTACTGCTTTCTTACTTTGAAACAGTTAAAATTTTGAACACAGGCATAAATTATACTCATCGGCATGACTTAGCAATAACTAAACAGGCCTACTGCACTTTAAACTACTATTATTTATGAATCTTAGTGTTTATCGAATGTCGATATTTTGGTATCTAATGATGTTCTCGATATTTTTCTATTACAGTTAATCATCGTGTTTGTACTGTAATATTATACTACTGATTTAGTGAGATATTATGCATTACATTATCACATTCGATAAATAGTTTGAAAAGTGCTATTTTAAATGATACATGAGTAGCTATTTGTGTGTGATGAGTTGATTTCATTTCCTTCGAAGAACAAATCAGCTTTGGTAGTATTATTACCAATTCCAACGTCTTCGAGTTGTTATATCAAATTACTGTGCACTTATCCATTAATTTAACTTCTATGTTGATATAACCATTCGATTCCTTTTTTGTCGATAGTTACATTTATCGAAGTCGTTTTAATATCGTGTTGTATAACATAAATTAAGATGCCGTTGCTGTAAAATGACTTCGATAAACTGAAATGATAATCTTAGACAATATTCATAGTTTCTAAAACCCATCGCTTCGTTAGACGATGTGTGACATGCGACTGGTGGATTGTTAAACGAATCTTATATCTTCTAGTTATAGTGAGTGCTATATAAGCTACTGTGTATATAAACCCTTGTTACCGTCACCCGTGTTACAGGGGCCTTCATTTAGGGCGCTCCCTCACCGCGAGCATTCACCTTTAATGTAACGTTACAGATTCGAACATTCGTATACAATAGAGCATCAAATTGCACTTTATGTAACATTGCAGGTGAATGCTCGCGGTGAGGGAGCGCCTTTATACTCCGTACGCTCGTAGGTTAGATAAGGCTAGTCTCTTGCTGGATTCAGTGCTGTATGCAATACTTGAGGTGTATGGATGGTCTGAAGTCGTTCAAACTGCGCTCGATACAGAGTTGTCTGAGACTGGCAACACCACGCACCGCCATCATAATTACTCTTATCAAATTATCAAAATCAACTCGGTTAACTAAGTTTGTCGGTTTAGAAAACAATGAATAGGAAAGGTACAAATTGTTCAACATAACAATTCACAAACCATAGAAATCTCATGTTGCACAAGTTTGCCATATTCGCCGCATACCAGTAACATTTATGTGTGGTTTCTACAGCCTCGCATATATTCCTAATTATCTGTTAACTGTACACAAAACTATAGGTTTTGATTTTCGTGAAGAATAGGGAATATGCATGTATCTTTTTTAATTTATATTGTACTGAACCATAGAATCAATGTGGTATATTTTTATGATTCTTTAATTCATACATTCATCACTTATTTTATAATTTATTTTCAATTGAATGTGAGAAAATTTAACATGTTTAGTATTTTTCTGGATAGAATGCTGTAGTTTTTTAAATACATATATTTCCTGTTTGTATGAAAAAAATACATGCATATTTCATATTAAATTTATTAAATTATATATTTTATTTTAGTAGGGAGGTGTGACTACGTATTGTATGATAGTTGTTTTCAGAGGCGATGCGATATTCGGAACACGTATATTGTATGAATTGGTAGATTTTATGTTAATATTCCTGTAATGATAAGTGTATATATAATTATTATTGTATCAAACTAATTATGTTGTGATGGGAGGGTTTGTTTTAATTGTAAATTTTAAAATAAAGATACATGATGCTGAACAGAGTGTTCATTCCAGAAAACTTCTCATCTTCTTCTATATCTATCTTTCTATCTTCTTTAAATATAAAAATGGATCGCTAAATGTGTTGCTAAGCTCATAACTCGAAAACGGCTGGACCGATTCGGATAATTCTTTTTTTTTTTGTTGTGTTTGTAATCATCGGGACCGGGTTATAGAGGACTTCCACCCGTGCGAGCCGGGCGGTCCGCTAGTTCTAAATATAATGGTATCAAACAAAAAAAGTTATAAAATTCATTCCCTTTATTCATAAAGAAATGAAATACTTCCACAATTCGTCAGCTTCTCAAGTTCTTACAAAACATTAACCACTCACTTTTAGCATATACTTACAATAAGATTTACCAGCTAAAACCTAACCTAATATAAACTTAAGGTAAACTTACTCTTCGATATTGTTTATGATATTAATCAACTTAAACTGGTCAAATATTTTAAATGTCAAAAAAATTTACTCAGTTTTATTTTTCATCAATGTTTGTCTTGCTTTCAAGCCAAAATCAGGCTTGATGGCATTACATCTGGAATTTGATGGCATTACATCAGCAATAGTAGCAACCTTCTAATGTTTATTTTTTCAATAAAAAGTAAAAATTAAATAATTGAAACTTAAAATAGAAAAATGATGTTAAATGTTTTCTTTGACTAAATATTTGTTGATGAACATAATATACATACATTGGATTCGCCAATTGAAAATAGCTTGAATAAATTGAATGTAATCATTTACGGTTTAGGAAACAAAATTGTTGGAGAATAGTGATGAAAATTATAGAATAACAATGGCACTACATACCTAAAAAGATAATTAACGCTGCGTGTTATTCAACTGAATGTTACAATTATATACACAATAAAAGTTTCTCGTCAATCTTTTATAGTTGGACATCAATGAATGTAGTCATAAAACTATCCTCCAAATTTTCTTCAGTAAGAGTCAATTCAAACTAGAGCAGAGTCAAACCATAAATCTGAGGCTTAACATAGGAAAACCAGCCTTATCTCCATACTTTACTGCACAAATTACTACTGAGATGAAAAGAAAGATGTCTGCATTGCACAGAATTCATTTTCACGTAAATTCCTTTCAGAAGAAATAATTATGTGCATTGCGGAGTTGTGGGCGAATTTGAAATGTTAAGTTTTAGATTGATGCTTCAACTCTGCGGTAGTAGATTGGCCCTAAAGCTTCTTTTGAGCCACCTATAGTTCTGCAGTTGCTCATCATTATCTATTGATATCAATCATTATAATAACATAGACTAGTGCTACCCTGCTGCTGCCTACTCTATCCCGTACAGTTTGAGCGTCCTATCCATACTTGTAGACGCGATGTACTGCGCGTTCTTACCGAAGCGCACTCCCGTAGCGGACGCCGTGTGGTCATTGAACACCTTCAACTCCTGCCACTGTCTGCACAGGTACACCCTCACGTCCGTACCAGCGATGGCCAAGTAAGTACCGCTCTGGTCGAAGCACAGCTCTTTGATGGCATACCCTTCTTCAAGCTGAATAGTCTTGAAGTTCTTCAGCTTCCTCAAATCCCATAACTTAACGCACGCGTCTTCAGCCGCGGTGGCAAGATAATAACCGTTCTCAGAGAAAGATATGGATGTGACTGGTCCCACGTGTCCTGGGAAGTTAGCCACGTTGCTCTGCTCCTTCAGATCCCAAATCTTAACTTGCGAGTTCTCTGTGCCGGTACCAAAGATAAGACCGTCAGGATGGAACTGTGCAGTAGTTAAGCTGACGCCTGAGAAGTCGCTGACCTTTGTGAGCAGTGTACCAGTGCGAATGTCTGAGAAGGCCCAGTGCTGGTCAGTGGATGTGGACAGCACATAGTCGCCGGTCGGGTGGAGGGACAGCCCAGTTACTGGACCGTCGTGCGAACGTAAAATCACTGTCGTCTGAGACCTGCCAAAGAAAATAAAATATTATAATGAAAACTAGGTACCAGAAACTGGCCAATTCCTTTAAAATGACATAGTTTCTACTGGAAGGAATCCAATTAAAAAGTACAGTTAACTCACGTAGGCACATTCCAGACACGAATAGTATGATCTGGGGAGGCTGTTATGACGGTATCCTCATCCGGATGGTAGATGACGCGAGTGACCTTCTTGCTGTGACCCTTGAGGATGGCCACAACTTGCTCCGTGTCCTTGTTGAAGACTGTTGCGTTGCGGTCGTTGCCACCAGTCAATAGCTTGCTGTGGTCCGAGGGGTTGATGTCCAGAGCCAAGATGCCAGGAACACTGGCCGAGTGGAGACCCTGGGGGAAAGATAGAGGAATTGTAGGGAGATATCTAAAGCACAATGCAACTGTTTGATAACTTCAATGTAGGAGATAAACTAATATTAAAGGCCTCTCCTCAGATTTGCCATTTTCTAAAACACTAGATAAAAAATAACAAAAACTGCTCCTGGCCTGTTTGGATAAAACAAGATGCTCGTTCTTAAAATATTAGGAGAATACTTACAGGATGTGAAGCCAAAGTGAGGAAGGCTCGTATCTGGTCAGGCGCGAGCAGTCCCTCGGGCACGGTGCGGCCGCGACGCTTGCGCTCCTGTGTGAGCGCGGTGGCGCGGTCCTGCAGCCGCGACACCACCTCACTCGACATGCCCACCGGGGCTGCACCGCCGCCTGCAGCGCCGGCCTCCACCTGTTGGACAGTGTATGTTATGTATTGTTCCTAGGATACATTTTAAAAAATCTGTGACAAAATGATATTTTTATCAGCCTTACGCAAAATAGATGCTTTGGACTTGAATTTATGGATGGTGTCCCTAAATTAATAACCTATTAAGAAAGCCTAACGGCGTATATGCTGGTTTTTACGAGGCGTATGTAACCTTTGGAAGGTGTTTCAAAATTGTCACATTAGTACCCAACATACCTGGTGCGTGGGCTGTGGTGCGACGATGCCGGCTTGCGGCTTGAGCGTGGCGAGAGCCTCTCTGGCGGCCGTCACCTCCTTCGTGAGACGAGCGATCACACGGCACGCTGCGTCGTGTTGGTAGAGAGCGTGGCTTAGTTCCTGTGTGACAAGGCATGTGTTACGGGGAACAGAAACCATATCGTTAGCAGGGTTGGCGCAGTGGCTGAGCGATTGACTGCTGTGCTAGGTGTCGAGAGATTGATCCCCACACAGAACAAATATTGGTAAAGTACAAAAAAATAAAATATCAAGTTAGCCTTCCAGTCCTGGGTGGAGTGGAAGGGACTATCAGACTTACTTCAGCAGCCCTTTGACTTCTAGGGCCACAATACCCTGTTTAGGCAATCCCTAAAGTGAACCAGACATTCAAAGTTTCAAGTTAAAAGACAGTTATGTTAATTATTACTTTGGATTTGTTCCCATGTGTGAGGGAGATTAGAATTTGGGATATAGTATCACTTGTTGTCCCTTCCCAACATTGTGGTATAAGCCTTTAGAGTTTTCTCAGATAGAAGAGTAAGCTCACTACTGACCTGTCGAGCAGTCTGCAGCTGCTGACGCTGCGTGAATGCATGCAACATGAGAGCGTCCCACTCATCCTGCATGCTCTTCAATGTGGCCGGGATGGATGTAGCACTCGGTGGTTTTGGCTTCACTATTGGTGGAGCTGTGGAGTACTCGTGTGTTAAAACAAAGTCTTTCATTTCAAACATATTGGCTTCATATTCAATGCATATAACAATATCATGTTTTTTTAAAAAAGGAGAATAGGAGCATTTTAGGGAGTTTTAAGTTAACCCAAGCCCTTGTTAAATACTCAATTCAATCATAAATGTTATACTGGAATTCTGCATGTATTATATTATATAAAGCTCGATTATCTCCAATATAATCCTAGTAACTAATACATTACTGCTTGACCAACAATGGGATACCAAGTCACTAAGTAGATAGTTCATAGCTCTTGAACTATTTATTTAAAACTTTTCTGACCAGTTCCAACATATTCTGCTATTTAACTAAATATTCAATACCCAGACTGATTTGATTTTTATTCAACGCCTCCTTACTAGTTGCAGGCTTAATTTTACGTGATTGTTATCATATACTCACTTTTTATTTCAATAAGATCGTCAACTCTCAACTCCTTGCCACTGATAGGGTCCACTCCATTCTCTATGATATATTTCTCGATAACGCGCTTCTCAAATACTGCACCCGACGAAGGAGACACCACAGGCACTTCAGGGACCTCATTAGATACTACAATTACAAAGTTAGGTTATAAACATAGAAATTAATGTATCTTTCATATATATCACGCTAGCAGTAGGAGAATCCTAAATAATATTACACTTGATAGTTAAAATGTTTCCAATACATCAAAATTATTGCAAAACGAATGTTCAATTTGGTTTTGCCCACCGGTAGGCAGAGGATACGCGCTTTTCCAAATTTTAATATTTCGTATTTTATGAGATTCTAATGCACACGAGATACTCACTTGCACAATATAGAGCCATTTCGAGAAGTTATTTCACCCAATATTCACAGTAAACTCTTGAAAACTCATGTAAATCGACAGCCAAACAAAATCTTTGCACAGTCAAAAAAGAATAACCATAGATTGACATATCAACCATAGATGACCATAGACAAACATGTCTATAATGTTGACGTTATTTTCGTTATTTTCTTAACAGATAGAGGTGCAAAAAGAAAATCGACTATTTCGCACAATGGAAGATCAATTTGCATGTGGTTTTAAGAACTTTCCTTAACCCTGGGACAACCACCGTGCTAAATAAAACAAACTTTGCCACGTTTGCCAGCCAGTTGAGTTGCTACTGGAAATATCATGGAGGGAAATATAGAATCCTTGTTCTCTCACATTAACTTTTTTTGATGACTATTGCTACTAATAAACCTTGCTTGGGATAGATAAAAGGGTTTATTTTATAAAGGTTTAAGAATAAATTAAACAAACATCATTGAGTTCCACAAGTTTTATTAAATTACAGAGTAACAATAAAATATTTGGTGCCAATCGAAATGGCACTATCTTAATAACTAGTCGTCGTGTAAAAACTTACATCCCAGAGCACTATGTACAAATGTTGCTGCAATAAAACTTTCGAGCAGCCTAATATAATATTTACAGTCACAAATAATAAAATCATAACGACTTAATTTATGATTTTCATTGTAACATGGGGAAAAATATAAATGTTTTCCAACTAAATCAAATTCTTTACTTAATTTTAAAATATATTGGAGCTTTAAAATATTTTCAACATTTCTAGTGTTTACAGATATCCATTTTGTAAATATTTTACATTATTTCTTTGTGATCTAGATCATCCAACGAAAAGTGGATGCAATTTTCAACTTAAATGATTTTCTTAGATCATTGTTATTTAAATCATGTATCATATTTAGCTTTTTTATTCAAACAGAAATAACTCATAGACACTCTTACACAAAATAAAATTCCATTCTCATCTTACACCTAACCAAATAAAAAGTGAACTATTCAGCTTACAAGAAAGTTTCATAAATTAACATAGTCTCTATTGCCACTTGACTGATGAATATTATTATAATAATGTTAAATAAAATTATTTTAACTCATAATATTCAAAAGTATGGGCATTATAAAATAAAAGTGACAAGTACACATTTAAACTAGATTGCACGAAATATTTGACTATATAAATTTTCTTGATATTTACAATACAACACATTTTTGTATGTTGAAACTGAAGAAAACAAATTCTTAGGCATGTGTTAGTACATAATAGCATTTCTGACTATAGATCAACAAGTAACTATTGATACGCAGACAATCAGTCATTTGTAAAATGTCAGTTGTTAATTCAGGGGGTCACTAGACCATAATATGAATTGCGATAAAATCATCAAATTGTCTCGCAATTCATATTATGATCTGGCTAAAATAACCAGTTTCTGAGATCCAGTGCAAGGATATGTAATATAGTTACAATATAAAAATTGACATTATTTACCATAAGTAGCAGATTCATAGGTTTTGATTTTGTTTTCAAACATCTGGGTAAACATTCTGCTAAATATAATTCTATTTAAATAGTGAGACGCGCAACAGATTTGAAATAACATCAATATGTAAAAGTACTAGAATATAAAACTCCATTTATGATTTGGAATAAACATAAAGTATAGATTTGCTAAAGTCCAGATAGTCTTGCTATTTTTGATTTCCTAAATATTTTCTAGTCACGACACTAAGATTGCAACAATCACAACCGCCTCATTTAAAGCCTTATTTAAATCTTAGTGCGTTTTGTGCTTACTGACAGTATTGCTTGATGCAAACAATAGTTGTTAGCTTTGTGTATATTAACCAATATCATCATTTCCTGAAACATTTATTATTTTGTTAAGAACAATTTAAAATATATATTAGTTTTTACTAAACTAATACCATATTACAACAGTCATAAAAGTATACTAACATCAAGCAGTAAACTAATACATCTAATTTGGCCGATTTGTACCCAAAATTAATATTGTATCTCAATCCAAGTCTAGAACCGCGTCCTTTAGGCTCCATGTGATTGAACATCATAATATACACTTTGGAGAATTTGGCTGTTAATTGGTAACAATAAAATATCGAGATCAAGGTTGAAATACACTAGTAATTTACGGCAATAGTCAACATGTATGACTCAATAAAGTAAAATCCATAATTTCCTTGTCCAGAAACAAAACACACAAGTCAATGCTCAAACCTCAAATTAGCTAAATGAGCACAAAAAGTTAATAATATTAAGCACATTGTAATTATCCCAATTCACTACCGGTAATTAAATAATACCCACGACGTAAAGACATCAATCCAAATAGAAGTCCCGACTCAAAAAAGGAATTTGTGGATGCACAAACATTAATTTCATAAAACACCTCTTTAGAGGTCAGTCACTTGATATTTACACTGTAACACAATAATGAGCATGAGCTGGGCTTTGGAAACACACTAGAACACGTAGTTTGGTATAGTGGAGGGCACCGTGAACCGGGCGCGTCACTAGAGTCGTCCTCAGTTCATATGAGCACGAGCAGCGCTCGAGCGCGGGCGCGCAATCACGTGCAGTTGTGTCGCAGCTGGCGGATGGCGCTGTACACCTTCACGGCCGGCCCCACGCGCAGGCGCACGCACTGCACCAGCTCGTCGCGGGACGCCATCACCAGCTCCGCGCCCGACAGACGCGCCGCCGCGGCCGCCGCGCCCGCCGCTGTGCCTGCTATCCGAGTTACTAATGCTGACACGTCCTCCTGAAATTATTCATGTATTAATTCTCAAATATACACAAATCGAAAATTCCTTCTTAGACGCAATTTCTGAGAGACAAGGATACTTGTATGTCAGGATAATGTAATATTGCAAACGACATGGGCATCCTCATGCAGATAGGCCAACCTTTTGGCATAGCCAGTAAAGCCAGTACAATAACGAAGATATACCTGCGACCAAAGAGTAGGATCGTGCGGTAGCTGCAGCGCCGTGAGATGCGCGGTGAGGTGCGTGGCCAGGTGGTCCCGCAGCGGCGCGGGCTCGCGGACGGCGGCGCGCGGCGAGGGCGCGGCCGGGGACGCTCGCGAGTACGTGCGCAGCGTGCGAGTGTCCGAGCGGGTCGAGCGCCACCGCTTGCCGCCGCCGCTTGACACTGAGTCGTCGTCTGATGCCTGCGAGCACAACATTATGGTTACTAAATAGGCTAATGAAATAATCACGAATTTAACATTGAACAAAAAAGGACAAAAAAATAGCGTGGCTCTTGAAAAAATATTACTCGTTGGCCATACATACCGGGTCATTCTTGACGACTTCTTCCACTCGCTTGTGTTTAGGTGGCCTGCCTCGAGGTCTGTAAAATATAGACAATGATTCTATGTAGGTGCTTTTTCTAGACTTAAAACAGTAAGAAAACCCTACTAAAATAACAACAGTTTAATTGGTTTCAATTTAATAAGGCACATAGATAGGGAATACCTGGGTACTGTTTAGACCATTGATATATTACGAAAACAATTTACATTCTAAAGCAGGCAAGACTGCAGATAATTCTATTCTAATTCAAAAACAGATAAACGGATCTCACCTCTCCTTGGGTTCGCTGGTCGGCGTACTAGCATGTATTGAGTTCGTCTTAGGTTGTTTGCTGAGTACTCTGAAACAGAAAATATGTATCAATTAAAATGTTACAAAATGCCTAGTTTTAATTCCGCGAGACAAAAATCCAGGATAGGATGTAGGATGCAGTCTGCTTTTTTGTTTATCTTGATAAAATCAATCAAATGAATCACGGAACAAAAATCCACAGTGATCCTACAATAGTCCTTTACGTTTCAGGGTCACGGTGACCTGATGAGACAGTCCTGCGACCCCAGCAAGCTTTAGCCCCGTCAGATTGCTGACAGCTCTTTGAGACGCGCTTGGAACACGACGCGCCGTCTAAACGGGTATGGTCCATAGTCGTTTGACGAATTACCCATTTACTCACCGTCCGCATGCCCACGACTACGGTGGCCGGAAATCGCAGGATGCAGTCTGCTTGTGTTTATGTCTCGCGGAATTAAAACTAGACATATTTTGCCATGTAATCCCTTCGTACCTGCGCTCTCTGGGCAGCACCTGGTCTGCGTCCCCGGGCGGCGCGAGCCTGTCGGGCGCGCGCGGCGGCAGGCCGCGGTAGGGGCAGGCGGAGGCGGCCGCGTGGTGCTTGTGGGCGCCGCCGCGCACCGAGCCCAGCCCGCGACACCCGCCCACGCCGCACGGACCCACTACACGAACTTCTTCGGCCGCTAAATAGACAAAATATTTGCGTGTGAAGTAGACAAATTATTATTAGTGTACTACATTGTGCATAAAGTTTTATAAATAAAAATAAAATAAGTAGACAAATTAATTAGACACATTCTATAATTTTATTCTAGCGATCCCTGGCTCGGTTCTTTTTTTAATCTGTATGGGGCACTACTCTTTCAGAAGAACACTGTTCCGATTTTGTAAAAAAAAACAAACACACGCTGTATACAGGGTTATTCTTTCAACTTGGCCAACAGGGGGAAATTCATGAGATACGAAAAAACTTTGGCTCATAAAAGTCCCCTAACAGTTTTTAAATCCTAACAAATAATTTTTTTGGTCAAATGTGAGTTATTCTCAATAATAAGTAAAATTGCCCAATTTTTCTTCAATAGTCTCGTCGTTGACTAGTACTCGCCATAGTCCAATTTTCCCCTAAATATGTACTTACTTAGTGGGGGCTCCAGCGGATGTCCCGTCTTCAGGCACCAGCCGACCGGGTGCAGGTCGGGGGAGTCGTCGTCGAACCAGCACGCCAGGTCCTCCGGCCAGCCGTCGAACGTCACCCGCACTTGGTGGCCCTTCACCGCGTTTATTGTGGCCACACGGATCAGGAATGGCACCTGACGTCAAATAAATAAGTGTTCATGTAAAAAATAATCAAAACTGGGGGGATTCACAAAATTGAAATTGGGAATATTTAAAAGTTGCTAGCTTCCCCGAGTTTTCGACACGATCAAATAGACATAGGTATCTCTTTGGACACAGAACCTACAAACATTTTTAATTTCTTGAAAGAAAATGTAGTTACTCGACGGTGGTGGAACAAATGCCGTTATCAGCTTTTTCTATTATTGGCCCCTAAGCTCTTCCACTCCCCTTCTAATCTCATTGAAGTCTTATTTCCCAGTCAGTAGAACTCACCCTTTTATCAACGACCTCGAGCTTCATGCCCGGCTTGAATCCCTGCGGCGGACGCGGCTTGAAGGCGCGAGGTGGCGCCGGCGACGCTCCCGTCTCAGCCAGGTAGTTCTCCCACGAAAACGTATCAGGGTCTTTGTAAACTGCGGACAAGGTGATACAAACAACCCTGCTGATAACAACTTCACATTGATGAACAATTTAAAAACGTGATAAAAAAAGGTGCTAAACTCATTTTTATCACTGACTAGCGGTCCCGATGGTTATAAACACATCAAAAAAGAATTATCCGAATCGATCCAGCCGTTTTTGAGTTTTTATATTATAGAAGATAGATAGACAAGTCTTATATTCGTTACTCTATGTTTGGCTGCTTTCACTTGGACAGTACAGTCCACTAAATATTAAAAAGGTTACGTAGATGATGGGATATTCCGAACCGGTTAGCTTAATAAATCAATCAACGCCCGTAACAATAAAAAAAAAATTTAAACTATTCCCTTATAATTTTGAATGAGGGCTATCTGCTAGAGCGGGAGGTCATCGAAATATCTTAATTTAGGGGTAGACTACGCGGCTTTTTTCAAAATGAGGTACGCTAATTTTGCGGCGAACAGTGGCGCCAGCTGGTGAGCCAAAAGGAGGAAACGCCGGGGTGTCACCACTGCGAAGATCGCCCGGAGGACACAGTAGAGCATACGGTGCAAGACTGCCCAGCTTGGGCAGAGCACCGACGTGTCCTCATGGCGGCGATAGGCGGAGACCTCTCGCGCCCGGCATTGGTTTCGGCCATGCTGCGGAGCGAGACGGAGTGGGAAGCGGTCGCCGCCTTCTGCGAGGCAGTAATGCTCGTGAAGGAGGCGGCGGGCCGCGAGAGAGAGAGGACAGCGTCCTCCCTCCGCCCCAACCGCAGTGGTGTACGCCCACGGCGCCGTACGTCGCAAGACGATCTCCGGCCACCGTAGGCGCGGGCATGCGAGTAAAGGGCAACTCGCTGTCCGACCATGGACCATGCCCGGGTCGACGGCGCGTCGTGTTCCACGCGCGCCTCAAAGAGCTGTCAGCAAAATGACGGGGCCCCCTCTCAGAGGGCCAAAGCCTGCCGGGGTCGCGGGACTTATTTCTATTACCGTGACCCCGGAACATAAAGGGCTACTGAAGGACACCGTGGATTTTAGTCAGTACAAGTCTGACAGTACCTCCCGCCCTGCCCGGGCTTGGAGGTCTCATTTGATGATTTTACCACGATAAAAAAAAAAAAAAAAAAAAAAAAGCTGGTGAGCCAAAAAATGGTAGTCCTCATTGGCACAACTTACTGTTGTCAGATTTGTGCCTGGAAGTGTTTGTTTTGGCACCAAGGACGTCGGTTGGTGCTCTGAAGCAGTCTGGGGATGACAAACAAACGGGTTTTAAATTTGCCTACAGTTTGTCCAGGATATTTACCCATTACCCAAAGAGTTAGTAGAGAGGAAAATAATATGCGTATGATATGTTAGTAAGACGAGCCGTGCGTGACGGCTCGTGGAGTCGTCTGTAAGTAATAACAGTCAAATAGGTTGGTTATAGGATAAATTAAGTTTGTGGAGACCGATAATCTTTGATGTCACTGATTGTCCATTACTTCCAAGACCCCACTACAACCCGGAAAGCACGTTACTCGAGACGCGGGGTTGTCTAAGCAACCCTGAAACGCAAGAACAGGGTGAACTGTAAGTCAGTAATGGTGACAGTCCCTTCCATTCCACTCAGAGCTGAAGAACTAATTTCTTTTAATTTAACAAACAAAAATAAATTCGCCGCCATAATTGGCTACAGCTATAATTTGTAGATCTTTGGCAATCGTAATGGGAATCAAAGCCTCTAAAAAATCATCCAGACCAAGAGATAACAGTCATATTACCAAATTACAGACTTGTGGAGGTCAGATTGGGAGTCACACCAGTGGCTGCATTTGGTTACACTGGACACCAATACCAACATAGTTGGCAAAGGTTAGACGGATGACGAAGATTGTTAGTAAAAGTAGAGTCAGATTGTCTGCCCAAGGATAGGACCATATGCCGGGGTCGCAGGACTGTCTCACCTGGTAGCCGCGGCCCTGGTACATAAAGGGCTATTGAAGGATCACCGTGGATGATTTTAGTCAGTACAGTCCCTGTCTCGAGGACTCATAGGATGATATTATCACGCAAAAAAAAAGGATAGGATCTTAGTAGCGTTAGAAAATAAAAGGTGGAGGTTGCATTTTGTTTGAATCATATGATAAAAAGGCCTATCCCCAACAGTGAGATAATGCGCATAGATTGATAAATAACTTATCAATCAAGGCAACATTTTCATGGTAAATGTTGTGTATACGTATCATAGGCCTGCATACCAGCACTTAGTTTATATTTTTGTTTTCTATTACTACAATGTATGTTTGGCTGTTGGTGTACCTTATATAAATAAATAAGGCAACAAGACTGTCCGAAAAGTATCTAAGTATGTTATTGTCAACGAAACGAACCAAATATATTGGCTGACTTACCGTAACCTGTCAATAACATTTTATCAGAGGTATTTGGGCTACTTAAATTGACGCTAAACGTTGAGCGACTGTCGACGAGTAAATATGTGACTCTGATAAGAAGTATGCATTCCAATGAGTGGATATGGCATTCAATTGACTGCCAAGCGGAATCCAGTTTGTAATGAGTATGTCTTGATAGTATTTGTGAAATGTTGTTGTTGTGAATGTGTACATCACAGTTAGTAAACAATTCTTTTCGCAGCTAATTGCACACATCTGGCAACAAAAATCAGAGTAGTTTTTCCTGAGTCGTTAATAGCAATTTATTTATAAACTGCAAAGGAAAACTTAATCACTCAAATGTCCGTGAAATTACTTTTATTACTACCAAATATTTTTTTGTAAAAATGGTATATAGCGAAAACAAAACTTACGTGTCTTTCCAAGGGCACATATCGAACTATTTGACATTTATATTTGAACTAAAGTGAAGAAAATAAGTAATTTTGTCCGCGATATATTCGAGAGAGAACAATAGCCACGACATTCGCACACAAACTATGTAACATGACTAATTCGTGTTGTTAAAAGAGAACAGATAACGACGTAACCAAACTACCGGTTATCCTTGTTGCTCGCCTCAAGTCTGTACTACATTTGATTTTTTAATGAATACTATTAAGAATAATGGCAGTATTTGTGACGGTCAGATATGAATATTTTAATGGCATATTTAATTTACTGAACAAATCTGATAATATTTACCATACAAAATAATCTTTGTTCGAAATATTCTTAAAGTGTACACTGTAAATTAAATGTTACTTTATTATTTTTTCATGTCAATGAAGGCTTAAATAAATGGTAATTTGATTTTACATATGACTTTTAGTTATCATTCTTATCTTTGTTGTTGATATTGCAAAGCTGAACATTTTAACATCATACAGAGGTTGTGCAATTTACTGGACTAAGTATATATTAGCCAATAAAACATGGCTTGCCTATTAATTCGTTATTTTACAATAAGATATAGGTGGGGTAGGTATTATGGGACCACAACACAACACACTTGGCACTGATGGATTACCCCTCCTAACACTCTTTGTGTTTTTCTTTTTAACTTGCCACTATATTATATACCACTCTTAGTGTTTAATTTTTTTTTTTAATTTGATCAAACATTCAATTTTTTTATGCTTTATTTTTTGTTTTGTAAGAAATATATATACGACTATAAAACATGATAAAACATTAAGTTGAATTTTTTTTTGCCTATTTTTAATTGAACAAAAGAATAAATTGCAATAAATAGAATATTATAACAGCAGAATTGTTGCAACAAGTTATTGTTGTATCATCAGTCCCCGCCACAGTCCTAACTCATCACCACCAACTGCTTTGCCTTTTCCAAACAATGTTGGATTCGCTTCAAGTCAAACCGGATACAATTGAACATCAGCAGTTTACATGAAGCAACTTCCTATCTAAATTCTAGAACCCAGGAATTCTGGTTTAAACTATCAAGGAATGCGCTACAGGACATAACATTAAACTTTTATGAATAGGAACCAAATAGCGGATGAAACCATGGAGAACAGCTAGGCTTTCATCATCATCATATCAGCCGTAAGACGTCCACGGCTGAACATAAGCCTCCCCTTTAGACTTCCAGTACGACCGGTTGTAAGCGGCCTGCAACCAGCGTGATCCTGTGACCTTCATAAGATCGTCTGCCCACCTAGTCCACCCGGACGTCCTACGCTGCGCTTGCCGGTGCGTGGTCTCCATTCGAGAACCTGACGGCTCCATCGTCCATAATAAATTCATAGGCTTTCATAAATCAATTTAATTATGTACTAGCAGGAATCAATCAATTTTCAACTACTTGTAGCATTTATTAAATAATCATACCAACCCTGATTTAAAGGCAATGTTTCAAGATTAAAAACAATCAATTTATAACAAGCAGACAACAAAGAACCTCCATTATCTTGCTATACCACATGCACAGACTCAATACCTACTATCTGTGATTAGTTTGTTTTGGAAATATATGAACATAAATCCGACCAAGGGCGAGTAGGACACTTTTTCTTTCACTATTTCTTTTTCTATAAAAATATCGAGTCTATTGAATGGCATATCCTTTACTTATATATTTTATTGTTTTTTAATATTTATTATTATAGCGACAACAGAAATGTACCAATCTGTGAAAATTTCCTCCTCTATCACAATTCATGAAATGCAGTTTGGTGACATGGACGACGACGGATAGCAGATTCTGAATAATTCTTTATCCTAGTATTCCTATATTAATAAAAAAGAGGAACTCACAGTTAGGCGGCGTCAAAGGTACACCATTCTCCTCAGCCCAGCCCACAGGGTGTATGTAAGGCGACGTGGGGTCGACCCAGAAGTCATACATCTCATCCCAGGAGTCGAAGTTGATCAACATCCGGTTATCCAGCACATCTGATATCGAAGCCACGCACACCAGGTCGTTCTTCCGGTCTTCAGCTTCTAACTTCATGCCGATGCGGAAACAGCTTGGCTTGAAGATCTGCACATTTATTGATATTCTTATTAAATGAATAGAGGGTGGGGGTTGAGAAGTCCAATAGTAATGATTTTACAAGAGTGTGGTCATTTGTAACTTTTCTTTTAAGCTTTGTCTGTAACTCTATCACTAACAATACTGTAATTTTCAATTAATTGCTACATGTGAGGCTATTTAGAGAAAATTTTAAAAGTAAGAATTTAATCCTTTTGTACTAATACTTTTGAACCTTATGCAGTCAGAATAAGGTATAACATTATTAAAAAATTCTTGAAAACATAATTAAAACATAATATAAGAAACTTACTGCAGCTGTTACATGTGGGAACAAGTTCCTGGGTGCTGCGACGGCTCTCATTTGTTTCAAGTACATCGGCCAAGAGAAATTCGACGCAGACATGTTGCCGGGCGGCTTGAGCGAGCGTCCGTTCTTCTCGCACCAGCCCGGCGGGAAGATGTCGCACGAGTCTGCGTTCACCCAGTAGTCGTATACGTCGGGGAAGCCGTCGAAGTGCAGCCGCATCCGGTAGCCCTGCACCTCCTCCACAGACACCACACAGAATATCGATGGATGCTGCGGATCTATTGCCTCCATCCGCATCCCAACTTTGAATCCATTCCTGTTGTAAGGAAATGGATTCTGGAACAGCTTGACAGGCGCAGCCTTCGCTTTACAAATGTCTAGGTAGCGCATCCAAGAGAATCCAGTCTTTCCACACATCCATGGGTACTTCTCATTCTCTAACAGATCTTCTTTCAGTTTCATTAAAGCGGCCTCTGATAACTGGTCCGGTGGCAGTGAATCATAATGCTTGAGACTCACTTTGTCTTTTGGTTCAGACATAATATCAGAGTCGGACAGTTGTTTTCTCATCAACAATTTCTTCATCTTATTCTTCTTTTTTATCAAATCAACCCGTTCCCTATCTTTTTTCTTTTGTAAAGCTTTCTGCACTTCGCTTTGACACGCGGCGCTACAGAAGTTGGGCGTAATGAACTCCGCCGCCATTCCGTGGCAGCCGCAACATTCGCACCGATACATGTCTTCTGGAGAATTAGGCTTCTTATTCCTGTCGATGCGTTGCTTCATGGGCGTGTGGTACTTCGTATTGTTCATTCCGTCTTCCGGGTCAGAGCCCTCTACCACATCTATGAGACCAAATTCGTTGGTCTGGAATTGCAAGGTACTCCCTTGTAGTCTAGCCAACCCATTATTCCATATTAATCCTGGAGGATCTTCTTCCAAGACACCTTCCTTGATATCATTTTTACTGAAATCGTCTATATTGGTAAAGTATATTTCATTAGGACTTCTGTCGCTGAGGGCATCAGGCTTGGAGTCCTTATAATCCTCAGCATCTGAATCCAAGTGTTTAGCCTCTAAATCTTTGTCTAGCTTCTCGTCGCAGAACAGGGAGGGCACGCGGTGATCATCATTGTTATCGGTCTCTGGCGGATCTTCCATTGTGTCTATTTTATGTGGCAGTGCCAGCCTCGTGTTCCTGTTTGATAAGTTTTCTGCACATAAAGAGATGCGCCTCTTCATACTGGCGTTCGCTATTTTCCTCTCACTGTTGTCGGAGTTTGATCGCCGCAAAATCGCGGGTGCAGCGATGGTAACCGATCCTACGTCATTCCTTTCTATCATATTCCTGTTTAATAAACTTTTCCCTTTCTCTGGTATAGCTAGAGTGAAAGACTTCTCCCTATGGCCACCATCCTCGTCTGCTATTGAGACAGTGTAGATATCATCATTCATAGCCTGATTAGTTTCAGGAATTGAGAGTGTGTATTCTCCTTGCGCACCAGTCGGTTCTGCTCTTGACCCAGGTATCGATAATGTAAAAGCTTTCTCGCCTTTTGGGCTTTGTGGTACATCTTTGCCATTTAAAACTCTATTTCCAAATGGTTGTAAAGGTGGCATATCTTGAGATTGGGACTCCATCAAAGTGTCTCTCATAACTGTAATGTTGCCTTCAGGATCATTTTGTATTTGTCCATTAGCTATCTGTAGATTAATGATGGGTCCTTTCGAAGCCATAGTAGCAGGCAAAGTGACAGGTAAAATGAACTTTGTGTTTTGCATTTTAGGCATATTCATAGGAGTTATGAAGAGCTTCTGATTGTTAGCATTCACATTGGACTGGTTGTTTGAAATGAGGATAGATTGGTTTTCTGATAAGTTTTTCTGGTTGGGTTTCTTCATGGAGCCGAGGTATATCGCCTGTTTGTTTGGGTTGACAGGTGCAATACTGACTGGAACTACCATCTTGTCATTGGACTTTGGTTTCTGTATGACTATTGGCTGACTAGTGTTGACTGGAGCGAGGATGGAAGACTTGTTCTGAGCAGAGCCCTTTGGAGCTATGTTGGGTTTAGTAGTTACATTTGATATTAAATGTAAGTTTGAATTGCTGGTTACCTGCAAGGAGTACAAATAAACTTATGTGAAAACTGACTTGTATTGCACCTATCAAAAATTAATAACTATGGCCTACATTGTGACCTGATTGTAATCAATAAAATTTATATTAGCACCTTTTTTATTATAATAAAATCATTTTAATTTTGTCAATTTACAATAAATAAAGTATTTTTTTTATCCAAAATTTTAATTTTAAAATTGATTCTGTTTTAGTAATTATGAATGGATTGTACCCTATGATTTCAATTTCATTTAAAAAAAAGTACTTGTGAAGTAAAGGATTATTTTTTAGTGAAAATATGGTTATAAAATGCTCCTGTCATATTTAATCATTATTTTACAATGTGATATTTGGCCTTGCTAATAATCACAATGAAGGCTATCCTCAAAAAAGTAACAAGTGGCTTCACTTATTATATTAATGATGCCATAATAAAGAATGATTTGTGATTAAACCACCACCATTATGTTTGTTTTTGTGTGAGTGAAAGTGCATTCATTATTAAGCATATTGACATTAAATATTTGATTACATTTTTTATCTTTTGACCAAATCAATATTGATTAATTTCAAGTTAGTAATAAGCCAATTCATTATCACTTTGACATTTATTCACATCAAAATTATTTAATTCACTATCTATTTTTATTTCCCAACTTGGCAGTTGAAATCTCTGATAATTAAAAAAAAAGTCTCACTGTTCCAATTTGACATGAATGCCTGTTAATGGTGATGATTCACTTACTGGTCTCCTTACTATGATTTGTGGTGGGTTTCCACTTGTACTTGCTTGGGTGATGACGTCGGTGCTTGTGACTGGCTTCAGACCCGTCGGGGTTTGTATGTAGACCACAGGCACGTGAGGCACCTGCCTTGGAGCTCCTCGTATTTGGATAGAATTAGCAGCATTCTGCATTTGTAGCATGGCATTGTTGTGAGCAACTTGGTGGACTTGAGGGAGAGGGTTGTTGACTTTAACTTGTGATATTGATGTATCGGACATTTGAAGGTGAGATGAACTCGACACTGTCATGTCAGCATTGCAGTCCATGCTGCCAGTCCTCTGGTTGGAACTCATGTGAACTTGAATAATTGAACTGTGGAGGGACTGATTATGGTTTGATAAGACAGGCATGGAAGGCAATGTAGGCAGTTGGATGTTCTGATTGGCAGCTGGAATTTGCAGAGGAACATTTATAGTCTCACCAGCTGGTAACTGAACTGGAACACTGGTTGTCCCAGAGACTTGAAGAGGCAGACTTACAGGTGTAATTTGCAGAGGCACTGTGTTAGCAGGCCCAGAAATTTGAACAGGGACATTAATATTAGAGTTGGAGCCCGGTATCTGTACTGGCACATGCACAGTGGACAGTTGCAATGGATAAGGAGAGTTGCCTGAATGTATTTTAACAGGGGCAATTGAATGGGTTACCAAATTATGAGTAATGGGTAAGGAGCTCTGTGAGGCCTGCATTGAGGACACGATCATGCTGCTCGATATTGGCGCCTGAAATATGACAAATGTGTGTCAATGATGTCAAAAACATAGCACAACATTACAATAAAAAATGCTAACTGTTGTTAAACTTACGCGTAATGTATTCAATAACACATTATGCTGGGTATTATTTTGTGTTATATTAGTGCAGACTGACGTGTTCGCCGATTTTAATAATCTTTTTTTCAATATTTCTGTTTTAGGTTCATCAAAGTTTTGAAGTGAATTACACTGCTGTCTCTCCATTTCTCAGTGTCCAGAACGTGAGCGAGTTCATTACAGACACTCAGTTATCTTTTACAATCCATTTTTGATGACCTGTAATGCATTTAAAAATAAAATATCGCAAAAAGAAAATATATCATTGAGACTCACAATCACGTTTATTGTTGCTTGTTGGTAGTAAAGTTTTTGTTTCGAAACAAAATATAAACAAATAGAAGTATAATCAACACATTATTTAATTAATTACTATAAAATACGTTACATACAGTTTTCTTTTGCAAATATCTCACTCTATCAATTTGTGTAGCTACTTTTACAGAACCACAACCTTCTACAAAAAAAGTTCAAGAAACAGTGGAACATAAACTTATTACTTACATTTCTATGTTTCAACCGACAGATGAGTTCTTCGTGTTTATCTCCAACCATTACAACAGCGTTATCGTGTTGAAAACCATTAAAGAAAAATAAAATATTCTCAGTAAAGCGACGATATTTACCTGCCTAGCACAACTGGTAATAAATCTGACAACATTGCCAAAATGTTCTTGGTGTTCGTTACGTTGGTACAGACAAAATTTTCGACCAATCGCAGACACGCAATTTCATGACGAAGCTTTCGCGCCCGATTATTCAGCCAAAAAAAGTCAACAGATAAGTTTATATTTATACAGTTTGGTATGCAAGGATACGCGATGATTATGTGAATATTATGGTCTAGAATATTTTGTAAAGTCTAACTGTAGATATTGTAAAACTTTTATGTTTCTTTATATTTTGTTATAAGTTATTTATAGTTTATCTTTGACTTTGTTGTTGCTACGCAGGCATGTTTATTATTGCATGAATCTTGCAGTCAACATAATCTTTACATAAAAATAAAGCACATTTTTGAATGCAGGGATAACCTGGTAATGAGGGCTGCCTATTTTACTTTTGATTACTACATGAAATAGAAATAGGCTAAGTTAGGTGAAAAATATGATACAAGTGTGTTGCTCGTAGATAGTGTTAATTAGCAATTATTAGGTCTCCATGTTGACCGGAAGCGGAAAAGGATTTTCCTAAAATATCCATAAATCAGCAATCGGCAGACAAAATATAAACAAGGAAATAATAAGAAGAAATATAATAACAATCCTTCTTATGGCAGTCGTGTAAAAAAACGAAGATATTGAAACGAAAACTACAAAACAATCCAAAAAGTTCTGTGGGTTTTGGTTTAGATAGTGGACTCACAGCACACAGCCACCTTGAATTATAAAACTGAAAAAAATGGACTTCTTTCCTAGATAATATCTACTCAGTATCTATTCAGTTTTAATTATCTTTTTAACTAGACTTCGATTAATTTATTGATTGAATTAGATTTGGTTTTTTTTTCTAAGATGTAATCATTTTGATGAGATGAGAATTGGTCAAATGCAAATATTAGGCCGTTTCACGTCCGACATGCCCACGCATGCCACGGTTTTTTTAATAGGCAAATGCGCCTATAGCGCTGAAATTCTTTTTACCACTAATAGGTCCAATGTGTTTGTGTCGCATCACATGAAGTAGCGCTTAGCAGGCTTACCGTTGCAAGCCATTGAGATAAAATTATCTGCAAACCGCTGCATTCAGCTGCATTTTCATACTAGTTTATCGCTAGTACTGTGTGCGCATCATCATTTGACATGCATATTGATAAGTTACTTAATGTTTTTAAGGATTTGAGTGATAAGCTAAGTAAATAAAATGAGCTTACTGCTGGCCTGTCGGTTCAGCAATCTCAACGGCCAGCACGAGCGCTTCGATCGTGATCGTGTCAACGTGGAATGCAACAAAATGTTACTTCTCATGCCACACTGTCACTGGGCGCCAGCCCTAATTATGTTTGTTTGCATTGTACTTGTAAAATATTGTTACTTGTAACTGTCCCATTAATAGTTTGTAAATCTTTTCAGTTGAACCGCTTTCTCTCCGTTTAAACAGTGGTCAACATTATCAGGTTAAAGGTGTACAGTCCATTCTCTATATATATGGCGAAGTCCAAGAATTCTGAAAAGACTCTGTTCCCAAAACGTAGTTGTATAAAAAATAATGCAACATAAGTGTTGTTGTCAAAATATTGTCAAAATAAATTTTTCCCATTGCGGATTTCATAATAAAATAGAAAACTAATAAATAAAAAACAAAATACTAAAAAAACGGAATTAATTTGTTTGTCTTACTTCAAGACTGATATATTGGCAGTATTTGTAGGCGTGGATCGTCTATTAATGCGTATGTATACACAAGTATATTTGATAAAAATAATGTTTAATTGACTAGGAATTAATTACGTATCAGTTCTTATTCCTCAGTTTATAAATTAAGTTAAAATGTGAATAAATATGAACTTCGTTCGAACGCATGCTGTTATTTTTTTCTACTACAGAAACATGGATTCTAGAGATTTCTATAAAATAGTACCTATAGTTAATTTATTGTCAAGTTTTAATTCAACATTTTGATTTTTGTATGATATGTAAAACAAGTAGGTTTCTGAAAGGATTCAGTTTTTATGGAAGTAATATAATTGGTGATGCAAATGCAATATTGTTTTTGTTGATAATCTAAACAATGCACCTGTCAATTTTATCAAAATAAGTACACAAAGTAAGTAGCTTTATGTTTAGGGACTTCCCTATGTAACTAAGAACCATTTCATATCAAAATAAAAGAAGGCTCTGCTATATTTATCTTTGTTTATGATAAGAATACTCAGTATTAAGGATTTGAAACAACAGAATAATGCAAGTGGTAAACTTTGAGTTGCAAAAAAAACAAATACATATTTTATAGTAATTAAACATTATAATTTCTATTTGTTAAAGATTAATATTTAAGAATAACATTTAATTGAAATATGAATGAATTGCCTTAAACATTGGATAGTGCGAGGCATGTGAGATCTGCCTTGAAAACAAATGATACGAATGCAAGATATATTCCTAAGTCCAAACAAACTTGATTCAAGTGACTGTGTAGATTCTGAACCTAACTCAATATGTAAGTACTTGTAATGAAAACAAAATTGATTGATTTGATTTTTTTATTCAAATGCTTCTGTAGTGTTGCAAGGTCATACAGAAAATGCAGAGGTGCAGAAATGTTAGTTTGTTGCATGTTTCCACAACATAGTCAGCATAAAATGTTTCCACTTGTCATTAATACTCCTCTGTATGATTAATGTTTGATAGCTAATAAATAACATATATACAGGATTCTTTTAGTATACATGTTATGGGCCAAGTGATTAATGTGAATAATAAACTTGTTCTTCAAAAGGTCGACGGAGCCCCGCTTTGCAGGGCTCCTACTTCTGGGTGGTTTAAAAAAAAAGTAACAAAGAGGATGGATCTCTTCTAACCTAAATTGTCAGAGTCTGGGTGCCATTACTCACTTGGAGCGATATGGCTGGGCATTGTGAATACTGCCCGTATTAATCACTTGGCACATACATATTGATAGAGGTAGTGAACATAATGTAATAATACATGCAAAAAAAATCAGGTTTAGAATTTTCACTTCTTTTTCATTAAACATTTACAGACGCCAACACATCAACCTTCCTCAACCTGTCAAATATCATTAATAGATTTTGGACCATATCACAATGGTGGAAGGTTAATATTTGATTGGTAAGATTTGACTGATTCGGGTAGGTTGACTTGCTGGCATCTGTCCATTCAGTAAGTTAATAAAGTAAACTTTAACTAGTCTTTCGAATACGAAAGACTAGTAAAACTTTATGGCCATATGAATATCAGAAAATCATTGTCTTGTTCAACCTAGAGTACAGCTTGTATTGTAAATTTGCAGCAGACTTGATGCGAACCCGGGACAATGAGTAGCCAGCACCAGTACATGAGCGTCAACAACACACCAAGTGCACGCATTGGCGATATTGAACACATTAGTAAGAAAAATCACTTGTTATTTTTTAATTATAAGAGTTTTAGTGTTTTTCCAAGTTTGTAGTACCTATTCCAGTTTGCCATCATAAAAAAATAACTGTTCTTTCTTGGCTTAAAATTTTATCAGATGCTGTTTTCATTAGGGTATTTAAAAGATCATTCTGTATGTGGGGAAAGCATACAGGATGATGTTTTATCCCACAATAAAAAAAAAAACAATGAACTATTTTCATTCTTTGTGAAAATGTGGTATCTATAACTTAAACCTTTAAACAAAATCAATCAAGCCATCAAAACCTATAGCTATATGGGATTTTAGAACAGGTTTAAAACTTCGTAAATCGATTTTTGATTGAATTTCGTAGCGTGACATACATTTAAACAAGTCATTTTCATTTTTATTAGTTTCACAATGTCCTAAGACCACGACTGGGTACTTATGATTGATATCTTAGTTTAAAAATAAATTTCGCGAACACGCAAAATGTTCGGGTTGCGTGTCATTTAACATTCATGAACGTCGGTTTTGTACTTGAACATGATCGTTAACCAAATCGTCATCATGCTTATTAAACTGCATGGCAAGTATTCGTAATACAACGAAATATTTGGTAACGAGATATGTAGTTCCTTATAAATTGATGATGGAGAGAGATTTCAATTTGGATATTGACTGAACTGTTTTTCATTAGAGGATAATGCTTCAACAAGCCTTTGTTTCGCTTTACGCAATAGACGGCAAGCAATGTTGCAGAAGTCCCCAAACTTATTCTTACAGACATCAGATTCACAAGCCTCAAGTCTGGTTAATTTATTATGAGATATGTCGGGCAAAAACTATCAAGGCCGCGCTCTTTACTACATCGATCAACATAATATATATCTTAAAGGTGCCTCAAGTGAATATGCGACTTAAGATTGCTACGTTGTCAGTAAAAGGTATAACTCTAGGAAAACTACGAAAATAGAGTTGTGCGAATGATGCCCAAGCACAGGGCATAGGCCCTTTTTTTATCGTGGGAAAATCATCAAATGAGTCCTCCCACCCTGGGCAGGGCGGGAGGGACTGTACTGACTAAAATCCACGGTGTCCTTCAATAGCCCTTTATGTTCCGGGATCACGGTAAAGAAATGAGTCTCGCGACCCCGGCAGGCAGGGCATAGACCCTGGAGGGGCGCAGAAATTGTCAGGGCACAGTTTAAAAAGCTCGCACTCAAGAAAGGCTATTTACAGCACAGCGTGCATTCGAGTCTAGGTATGCATGTATTGGGAGCGGATATGCGCCGCAATTTGTTTCCGTCTCCACTCGCATTGTATGTCTTTAAATTACTAGATTAATCGAACCTGAGTACAGAAATGGAGCGATGGAAGTAAACACTTAGACGTTTGCCAACCAATGCGCGTGTTAGAGTTAGCTATAGCAATACATTGAATATAAATAGTTTGATTTGTTACCATCCGGTCAGGAACGCGTATTGCCGACCCAGTTTCATTTACTAACACCTTTTTAAGGAAGGAAACACAAACTAAGCTTATATCGAATATAAATAGAATTATGATCTCTATAATAGTTGCTATAAGATTGATATTCCGCCAGGCCACCTGTCGGAACACATAGGGTCCCTGTGCCTGTCGTCCGAGTACTCCGATGTGACGCTGGTGGTGGAGGGGCAGCGGATACCGGCGCACAAGGTCATCCTGGCTGCCAGCAGTGACTACTTCAGAGCGCTGCTCTATGGCGGCATGAGAGAGACTAACCAGGTGACCTTGGCATATTACTCGAAATTATAATGTATCTTCATATCGATTCCGATCGTTGTAAACAATCAGGGTCTACTTTCCAAATCAAAAATCCAAATAAAGATAAAATATATTCTTTAAAATGTCCAACCACAAGCAGACGTCAAGGAACGATGATCAATATTTTAATTGAAATATGGTCATCATTTGGACCATAAAGAACTGGTTTTTGATACCTAGATACCTAGGGATTTTACTGATGTACGTGATTTATTATTTTAGGCAAAACTTGTTGCTGCCTAATATTTTTTAGTAATTAAAAAATGTTTATTTCTCATCATAATATTACACAGTACACTACATCATTAATTTTTGCAGGCCGAGGTGGAATTACAAGCGCCGCTGCAAGCCTTCAAAGCGCTCCTGCGATATGTATACTCAGGTAATTATCGAGGTAATAGCTGATTACTGATTCGTTATTAAGCTACAGATTCAGCTAATCCTCATTATAATCTATTTAGTACGCTTTTGGCTTTGTAACAAATATAACTATTGCTGAACAATATTACAGAGAAACGCGCCCCAACAAGGCTTCTTTTTACTTTAGGTTTACTAGATTACTTCTGTTGACTTCTGACTTATGGTTTTGGCTTATTTTATTATGTTGCTAAACTCAAGTGGAGGTCAAATATTATCCAATAGGAATATCTTTACCTCAATACCTATGTTTAGGAACATTGTGTATCTTTATGCAAATATCTTATACGAAACCAAGCAGAGCATCTTCCTGTAGGATTGAATCTACCATGGTCAACCTGGGAATCCCTGAATCGCCTACGGACTCAGGTGAGATGATGTAACTCCAACCTGATAAAGTGGGGCTATCGCTTTCGAACGGCGGATGTGGACCTGCGCTGGAAACCTTGCTTCACCTCCTATCTTGCCCTCTTAAGGCGCTCCCTCACCGCGAGCAGTCACCTGTAATGTAACATAAAAGTGCGTAATTTGATGCTCTATTGTCTTCGAATGTTCGAATCTGTAACGTTACATTACAGGTGCGGCCTTAGTCCAAAAACAAGCAGCCAAATAGATTCGAAACCCTTTGCCGTTAAGGCATGAGCGAAAAAAACTTCTTCAATAGCTCTGCAAAAAATGTTCTTGTTCCAGGTCACATGGGTCTCTCCCTGCTGCGTGAAGACACAGTGCTGGATATGCTAGGCCTGGCGCACCAGTTCAATTTCCAGGAGTTGGAGACAGCCATATCTGACTACCTGAGGCAGGTGCTCGCGCTCAGGAATGTCTGCTCTGTGCTTGATGCTGCCAGGTATGAAATATTGTCTATAGTCTGACACTTCTGGGTTTCCGTATTTAAATGTATGTAAGAGTAACCAAGTTTAATAACAGTTGGTATGATGAATAGCAGAGCATGTTTCAAATACCATCAAATGACTCCTCCCACCCAGGGCGGGACGGGAGGGTCTGTCAGACTTGTTCTGAATAAAATCCACAGTGATCCTTCAATAGCCCTTTCCGTACCTGATGAGACAGTCCCGCGAAAAAGCAGATTGATGGGAGCGAATTTTCTATAATCGAATTAGGATAAGATACATTGTGGTTTTTGTTTAAAATCTCCACCCCCTAGCAATTTTTCCTGCATCGTCCGTGATTGGATTAAATCTCCGTCATGTGAAAAATAAATGATAGCCCTCTCATTGTTGCAGACTGTACGGCCTGAAGGCGCTCATGGACTACTGCTACAACTTCCTGGACAGGAATGCCATCGAAGTGCTGCAGCATGACACCTTCCTGCAACTGTCCGTGGTAAGTGTCCTTCACTACTCTGAGATTTGTTTGTACACAGTGGAATCTGTTTATAATGACATGGAAGGAAAATAACAAACACGTCATTATTCCCGTTTTTTGTTAGATGAATTTAGAGATAAAGAAATTAAAGAGAAAAAATAAAACAATAATAATAGTACTAACAATTACCCACTGAAACCCACTGAAAAAAAGTCAATCACCCGCAAATATACAGGGTAAAATTTTCAACTGGGGGTAGTATATAAATTCTACACTCCACACTCCTGCTTAGATAACTAAGCAGGCCCTATAGCCAAACAGCAAACGACAATCGTTATCGCTCAGCAGTCACTAATACATTTTCAACTTTATATACTTGAGAATAAAGTTGAAAATCTATTAAAGACTGCTTAGCGATAACGAACGAAACAAACGAAAACGATCTGTAAACTCCAATAGATTTTCAACTTTACACGCTGGGGTATAAAGTTGAAAATGTATTAGTGACTGCTGAGTGATAACAATTGTCGTCTACTGTTATCTGCTGTTTGGCTAAGGGCCCAGGAGTGTAGAACCTTTAAATTTGAATATAAAATGTTTCACTTAACCCCTGATATATTTTATATTTTTTAACCTGATTACGAGACAAAAAGGAGTCATTTATACCATTTATTTCGGCTATAGGAAGCGCTGCAAGGTCTCCTGGAGCGCGACTCGTTCTTCGCGCCCGAGGCAGACATATTCAAGGCGGTCTGCAACTGGTTCAATGCTAACCAGATGTGGGTCAAGTCAGAGCCGGGGCAGGCGCAAGTTGTAAGTATTATAAATATGTGTTGATTTGTCAAATGACCTATATCATTTACCTTTATCATTAGATTGGCAACTTATATTTGTGAAAATACTACAGAATAAAATTAATTAGTAGATGATTCTTGAGGAAAGAAAAATTCAGCTGCTAGTGGGATCTGAACCCGCGTCTTCTCGATAAGTACTCCAGACCCTTCACCAATTAGGCTACCGCAACTCACATTCAGAAGCTGAATCTTCTACATATTTCCTTTGACAGTTTTACGGTAACGTGGCGCCATCTGCGTCTGGAGTTGGCTACTCATTTTCTTCCATTGCGGACGAAATCTGCGCTCACTTGAGTCATGTCATCAATCTCAGCATTAGTGCAGGCGTGTATCCTGATGCTTTAAAAGTTTCTATTGTCAAACCACTATTTAAGAAAAATGATAGGGAGTTAATGGAGAACTATCGGCCTATATCGCTGATTCCCATCATCTCTAAAATATTTGAAAAATACATTTATAATCAATTAAATTCATTTATAGAAAAGCATAATATTATATGCGAGGAACAGAAAGGTTTTAGAATTGGTAAAACTATTAATATGGCCATTTATGATTTTTTATATAATGTTACATATAACGTTGATAAAAAGAAACCAGTCTGTGGCGTATTTTGTGACATGACACAAGCCTTTGACTATGTGCACTTTGATACACTCTTAAATAAACTTGAGGTATATGGAATTAGAGGAAATGTCAACAATCTAATTAAATCTTACTTACTTAACAGAACTCAAATAACACATATAAATCAAATTAATATGAAAAGTAAAAATGAAATTATGTATCAGTCCTCAGAACGTACAGTTTTGTTTGGTGTGCCACAGGGGAGTGTTCTAGGGCCCCCTTTGTTTATATTATACATAAATGATCTACCGAAAGGCATCCCTCAACCTCAGACACTATTTGCCGACGATAGCACCATAACGGTACCTTGTAAAAATGTTGATACCTATGAAAATGACATTAATTATTCTATAAATTCTATGGTAAAGTGGCTGGATGATAATAACTTAAAAATTAACCTGACCAAAACTAAATTAATACATTTTAGTCAAAGGATCAACAGTAAGAGTACTTTAAATATACACTACAATGACCAGCCTATAGAAGAGGTAGAAAGTACAAAATTTTTAGGGCTCCACATTGATAAAAAATTGAATTGGGAAACCCATATCGAAATCTTATGCAAGAAACTCAGTAAATCTGCTTATGCCCTGCACACATTGTCGTCTATAATAAGTGTGGAGGCAATTCTTACAGCCTACTATGGTTTGACAGAATCCCATCTACGATATGGTGTCATATTTTGGGGCAACTCAACAAAAAAAGACACGGTGTTCAAAGCTCAAAAGAGATGCATTCGCTCAATCTTTAAAATTAAACCTACTGATAGTTGCGTGCCTTACTTTAAACAATATAAAATACAGTTGAATCCGTTTAGTATGACATTGAAGGGACAGTCATTCTAAGCGGACGTCATACAAAGCATTTTGTACAAAATAAACTACCTCCTGTTTTTGTCAATATGTATTTATTTTAACAAAGAGACAATATAGAACTAAGTCAATAATAATAATTGTATTACCCACTGAGACTCAAAACAACCATGCGCATGCGCCGAACATCATCGGGTATCAGGTGACGCTTGCGAACACCTTGTCGAAGGTGTTGAAAGAATTTTCTATGAAAACCAAACGTCGGTGTGTAATACGTCATAATAAGCGGTTGGTCATTATAAACGGAGTCATAATAAACGGATTCTACTGTACTTACTTTGCCATGTCTGTATATTTTGGAGGTAGCGGTGTTTGTCAAAACAAATCCACTCCGATTTAAACTATTGGATGAAGTAGTGCCACGTAACAGGCGTGACAACTGTAGGGTATGCTCTCATACTGCGAGAACAGCACTTATGCGTAAAAGTATATTCTGTATGGCTTCCACGATATACAATAAATTGCCTAAAAGTTGGAGAGAACTATCCTTGTCACTTCTCAAAAATAAGCTGAGAAGTTTTTTAGTTAATAAAGCGTATTACAATATTTTAATTTTTTTGAATGAAAAGGACTTTTCTATTCCGACCTCGAAAACACATGATTAAAAATGTCAATTTAATGTTGTAATTTTTTAAATTAATTGACTATTGATACTTTTTGAATGCTTAATAATGAACAAACTGGACATAATTATCTACTTCATTTAATTTTTGACATACTTATACAATAATATCTTGACATCAATTATCATTTATTTTTTATGTATTTTGTAATTAAATTTCAAATTATACGCAATGACATGTAATTTTTTAAATATTCAAAATTTGTACGCCGATATTGGCAAAGCATGGACGAGCACAACATAATATTTAATACCTTGCATGTCTGATTACTCAGTTTATGTAAACGCATGTTTGACAAATAAATTATCTTTCTTTCTTTCTTTCCATTCTCCCTTGCCAGACGACACAGCAACATTCACTCCTTTCCCTTTCCTATCATTGCGTACACAATCCATCCACCTTTTCTTTCATCACTCTCTTATTCACATGCTTATCATCTCCCCTTATCACAAGTCCATACCAAGACAGAAAAAAAGAACAAACAAACTTCTCGAAAAAAATCTTGTTGAGCTAGCCAAAGCGCTTTTTAACGTGGTAAAGTATCAAATGAGTCCCCCCACCCAGGGCAGGGCAGGAGGTACTGTCAGACTTGTACTGACTAAAATCCATGGTGTCCTTCAATAGTCCTTTACGTTCCGGGGTCATGGTAGCTCGTTAGTCCTGGGACTCCGGCAGGCTTTAGACCTCTAAGGGGGTTCCGTCATAGCCAAAGCGCTTAGATTATGTTTTCGGCTAGCTCTACATACTAAGCTGAATATTATGCTCGGTTCCAACAGGAAAAAATCCTGAAATGCGTGCGTCTGACGCTGATGACGCTGGAGGAACTCCTGACGGTGGTGCGTCCGTTCTCCCTGGTCACTCCGGACATGCTGCTCGACGCTATACAGGAGAAGACGCAGACCAAGAGCACAGAGCTCAGGCATAGAGGACTGTTGTGTGAGTACATACATGTTGCTTACTCCCGTGAAATTTCAAGGTCCAAGGACATGCCGGCAGTTTGTTTGTTTGCCATAATTATATGATTACTTCCCATAACTTGATCCATATTTGCAACAAATCAAATCATTTATTTCAAGTAGGTAGGTTATATACAGGCACTTTTGAATTGTCAAAAGAAAAATAAAATAGTTTAAAAATAGTTACGGTGCTACAGTCCCAGTCACAAGGCATAAAAACTGTGAAAGTACTGTAGATGTCCATTCCAAAGCGTAGATCTCTATGGAGAAGAATGTGCAAGAAACTCCATGACAAACCTCTATGGACACTATCGAATGGTGTAATAATACAGGGTTCGAATCCTGGCCAGGATTATTGATATTTCTAAAATCCAATGATCTGCATCATTGGATTTTAGAAATTTTTAGTTTTCGTCAAAATCGGCCTCTCGAATCGGCATATCGAAATTCCTAATAGTTTCGGATATGGCCATTCACGCCCAGTTGAAAAATTCCTGTATATCTTTCGGAATATTTTTTTTTGGGGAAAAGTGCAGCCCACATGTATTACAGCCCATTTACATTTACTATTTCAATAATTTAGTTTTTACCGTGAAGTAATTATAAAAAATTGAAATGAGAACTCAATGTTTTGAAGAAGTAGTGTGCTGCGAGTGTCATCAATAAAGGCCAAAATTTAAAATATTAATGGATTTATTTAAGAATATTTTCCTTAAGTTTGTCGTAAATATAGGGTGTGAATCACACCCTAAATTATTAATAGACCATTTTTGTATTATCTGTCTTATCGATGTACTATCAATGAAATTTCCGGTGATAAAACAAAAAACTCGTATATAAAGGTGTTCGGGGTTCGGCGGCACTATTAACTCTACCGTTCCGTCGTTGCGCAGGAGTTCAGGTTCCTCATGGCGCTTCTGAGTGAGAATTCTCCATTTTGACCCATATACAGGGTGTTTCTTTTAAATTGGCCAAAAGGGAGAAATCCTTATTCATAAGAGATACGGGAAAACTGTCTTAGGAACCTTTAGCTCTTTTTTGATACTGATAATTTTTGCGTAACAGCATTAAAAAAAATGTTGATCAATTTCACTCATTTCTGTGGACAGCTCACACTTGACCAAAAAAATAAAAACGCCAAAATTTTCAGTATCAAATAAGAGCTAAAGGTTCCTTAGAAAGTTTTCCCGTATCTCTTATGGATGCAGAGTTCCCCCTTTTGGCCCACTTAAAAGAAACACTCTGTATACGCTTCTGGGTTAAATTGAGACCAAAAAATAACGTTTTTATTTGTCCTACAGTACCAGAAGAAAACGTGGCGACTCCGAAGCGCGGTGCTCGCGTGATCTCGGGCGACATGCGGTCTGCGCTGCTGGACGGCGACACGGAGACGTACGACATGGAGCGCGGCTACACGCGGCACACCATCAGCGACGCGCCCGACAACCGCGGGATCATCGTGCGCCTCGCCACCTCCACCATCATCAACCACATCCGACTGCTGCTGTGGGACAGGGATAACAGGTATGTGGGTTCATATGTCCCAGTCTTTACGGCCCGTTCACGACCTTCACGCCCGCTCACAACCGGCGAGCGGTAAGATCATATGTTTGAAACACGCCACGATGGACCGTCAGTAGCAAATTCGCGTACTTTTTTTTTATACGTGGTATAATCATCAAATGAGTCCTCCCACCCCGGGCACTTGTACTGACTAAAATCCACGGTGTCCTTCAATAGTCCTTTATGTTCCGGGGTCACGGTGATGGAAGCAAGTCTTGCGACCCTGGCAGGCTAAATTCGCGCACTTACAAGGTAAATAAAGTAACAACGATAGGTTGCCAGTCGCACCGATCACAGCTTGAGAAAACCGTGAGCCGTCATACAATTATTTTGCTAAAAAATCACAATAACCTTTATGTGTGTAACAATAAGGTACCTATTCGTTTGCTCTTGTGGAAATACAAAGATATTTATCAAGTTTGACCAGTTTTGAACATGACATTCATATTCTTCTATACATTTCACAAAACAATAAATAATATCGGCCCTATATCAACGCTATATTGATCGTCAAAATCCTCGTATCTTGTTCACAGATCATACGCTTACTACATAGAAGTATCAGTAGACCAGAAGGACTGGGTGCGTGTGATAGACCACAGCAACTACTTCTGCCGCTCGTGGCAGAACCTGTACTTCGAGCCCAGGGTCGTGCAGTACATCAAGTTGGTCGGCACCAGCAACACTGTCAATAAGGTACTGTGGAGTAGATCGGTGGAATATAGAGTAGACCAGAAAGACTTGGTTCGATCTAACAAAGTTTTGCTTGCAGATATGATTACCAATCAACTGTATGTCTTCTATGAGATTCTCCCATAGATTTCGATCGCCAACTCTCTCAATCTCTCAATTTAACTCAATAATCATATTTTTATTGATTGATCATTTCGATTTTTAACTACATAATTTTATACTTAAAAACCGAAATGAATAGTTTATTGAAAGTTTACTAAAATAAAGTATCTTATTAGAGAAATTGTGTTTTCTGATTATTGGTTAAACACCTAATTAAACGCTAGCCGTCGTACCACAAAAACTTTTAAACATCTGTTGAACACTTGTCTAAAAAAATGTCAGATTATGACGTTGAAATAAGGTTCGTTTTGCAGTCACACTTTTTTTAGACAAGTGTTCAACAGATGATTAAGTTTTTGTAGTAGGGCTGTAGAAATTGCATGCGAGTTGCAAACAAGTTTGACATTGCGGTATTTGTTTGATCATCGCTTCGTCGAACTTCTTTCATCATCTTATTGAGGCTTAAAAAATACCCAATTTAACGTTCACGTTTTATTTTGAGTATTTATTATATTATTTGTAGGTGTTCCATGCGGTCGCTCTAGAGGCCAAGCACACGAGTAACGTGCCGCCGCTCAGGAACGGTCTAGTGGAGCCGGTACACAACGTGGCCACCGTAGAACTGTCAGCCGTCGTCATCGAGGGCATCAGGTCAGTACTAACACCTAGGAGCCCACCATGACTACAGAAAAAAAGAGACAGCTATATAAGTCGCGTAGCGCCTTCTCGTTTCCACAGTGGAACTACTCTTGCTTTACGACGTCATGGTAGACCATCATGTACAAAACTAACAATAGGACTCGTTTTTAAAATTCTCTCTCTCCCAATAGTAATTAGTAAGGCCGCTGTACACATTGGGCCAAGGCGGTGGGCCAAAATAATGAATTCCAAATGTCGGTGTTTACACATTGGGCCAACGTGTGAACACTGTTTGCGAAGCTCACCAAGATCCTTTGATTGGTACACGAAAAACCGACAACATTCGGTTGGCCGGTCAATACTGCCGCCAACTACCAACATACCGCCAAGTAGGTCAGTACACGCTGGCACAATGTGTACAGCGGCCTATAGATAGAGAACAAGTATGCTGATCGTTCAAGAAGATCACAGTCCATTAACTAACCCCATACTCAGCAGTGCTTTCCTCTAAGGACTTGATGTCGAGATTGATGGACTTTCAGCTTTATGCTCTGAAAATACAGTTGAAAATCTATTGGAGACCATGTAAATTCAACGTTGCACGCGGGTCAGGGTCCTTAGAAATAACATTGAAGATTCACACAGCCTGGAATGATATTAATTTGTAACAAAAAAAAAACTTACTTAACGCTGCTTTCACATTTGGGCGACAGTTGCGCGACAGACGCTGCTTATGCGCTGCGGCTGTTCATATAAAATGTGAAGGAAAGTGCTTCTGCCGCGCTGTTGTTGCGCTGCTGACGTCCTAATGTGAAAGCGGCCTAAATAATACTAGGCTAGAGCGTTTTCAATTGGGACTAGCTGAGTAGAACCCGGGTAAGAAATACGTTAAATACCACAAGTTCAGCTGACCCTGTGCGTCTCTCATATCCATCTGTCTCCACCAAGATCCACATTAGAAGGTTTCATTACCAAAAGCATGATTGTTTCTAGTCGTTCCCGCAACGCCCTGATCAACGGCGACACGGAGCACTACGACTGGGACCAGGGCTACACGTGCCACCAGCTGGGCTCGGGCGCCATCGTGGTGCAGCTGGCGCAGCCCTACCTGCTGGGCTCGCTGCGCCTGCTGCTGTGGGACTGCGACTACCGACACTACTCCTACTACGTCGAGACCTCGCTCAACTACTGGGACTGGGAGATGGTGTGCGACCGCACCAGGGAGTCCTGCAGGTAACTGATGGACGCTTTATGTCCCACTGCTGGGCAAAGGCTTCCCCCATATCCTTCCAAATGCTCTTTTCTAGTGCGACTTCGTACCACCTCTTTTTAGGCCGGCTTCGACGGTGTCGTCCATTCTCAGGCGCGCATTGATTTCATCTTTTATCCAGCGACTAGGGCATGCGGATAACGTGGTCCGTCCAATCCCATTTGAGCGTGGCTACCTTAGTTTGACTTAGGTAGTCAATTATACCAGTTTTTTACACTTTTGTAGAACTAAAATTTCACTTTCCTTTCTAGTTATAAAAACGGGGGTTTTGAGAAATTTGGGTATTTTCGTGGCACTACTGACTGTTATCAGGCCTATTTGTGTGCATCATCACTAACTGTGGATGGGATCATGGGAGCAGATTGCACGGCTCTTATATCCATATCGGCACCTATTAAAAAAGCGTTGATAACGAGACATTATACCTGCGCCTTAGATCCCGCCGGCTATATCGCCGAAGCTGAAGCCTTGACATATCGTACGAAATCGCCGACTACGGCTTTGTTGAAAGCGCCGCTGCCGCCTTGTTGCTGGTTTCAGGACTGAAGCCTAAGATGCACATAAAATATTACGCGCGAAATTAGTTCCTACCCTGGAAACTGAGCACAATATCTCAAAAGATGAGCAATGAAAATCTGTAATCGTTTATGTTTTCTAGGTCATGGCAGGTGATATACTTCAAACCGCGACCGGTTTCCATCATTCGCATCGTCGGCACGAACAACTCTGTCAATGAGGTACAATTTTTTTTCATTTCTGCCACACCCTGCAAAAAGGGTTTTCTGATATGCGCTTTTTATGGTACTTGTTTTAAGCGAGAAAACATAACTGATGTTAGTTGAGTTGTTCTCAGGTGTTCCACCTGGTGCACCTGGAGTGCCCCGCGCAGGTGGAGGAGCCCCGCGACGACCCGGCCGCCAAGAAACAGCGCCCCGCACAGGACAATGTACTCAACCCACCTGGGAACGGTAAGACTACTTGGGATCTTCTTAACTGTGACCCTGGTCACATTAAATTATCTAGGAATACTTAATCGGAACTGAAATCAAATCGTAGAGTTTCGAAATCCTGCCAGAGTTGTGTTAATGTTTGAAGGAGTTGCCATGGATCTGGAAATCAAAGTTCAATTGAAGGGATAGGGTGGGTTTTATTTGTTACAAGTTTTGGCTCTCCCCTCCGTTCAACCCAGAGCAGTAGAAGTCATTCCATGATCTCCGACCTCCGTCCTACCAAAGTGTAGAAATCACTGCATCTTCCAGTACTGGTTTGCTACCCCTACTCTGATTTGGCTGGTAAGCGATGAACCAACGCTTAGCAGCCAAAACATTAAGAATCATGTCCAACATAAATACAATATACTGCAGGAAAAGGGCAGCACCAATACAAGTGTGTTATAAAAACGTACTAACTGTGATTGCTTCTAATTTTGTAAAGTAAATATGGCACACATTAAAAACAATAACTTCTCCGTCCTAGCAGGCTCTACCTCCAGCAGTCCTCCCCCCTGCGCGCCCTCTCCTCCCTCCGGCGAGGGCAGCAGCGCCGCGTCCGACACGTCCTCCCGGCCGCGCTCCTTGCCGCCCGCGGAGACCGCCACCGAGGCAGAGGAGAGGTATGAGGACTGAACACTGGGACTATAGCTGTCGGCATCTCTACAAGGTATCTTACGAAACGATGGATAAGTTTGGACTTTGTATTACGGGTCAACAGATGTTACTTGTGTACTAAGGGAGCGATTTGCAATTTCTACAAACTAAAAATGAAAATCGTCCTTGCTACTACGGTATAATGATGCAAATCGACTGACTTACGTCGTAGTGGCGAGCGTGTTTGGTTTTTCATCAACCAGTAGATAACTGCACATTTTATGTCATATGTCGTAGTGGTAAGAATGATTTTCACTTGTAGTTGGAATCGGTCGAATTGAGTCGCACCGCGCCATCAGCAAACTTCTTAAGGGTCGTGATATACAACCTCCGATTGTAATCTTGCGATTGTTCTGTATTGATTCAGTTTTACTATTTGTATATCATGTCCCTAACTTGTTGACCCCTCAGATTAGTTGTTTTAATAATGTTAAAAGCAGTGACTAGCCTTTATATACGCCCAGTGTCAGCTTTTTTAACTGTGCCCTTGTCTAGCCAAAGAAGCGTCAGTTTCGATCATAAAATATACGAGTAGAAATATTTCTTTCGAAATTTTTAAGACTCGTTTCTACTCTCCCTCACGTTTTATGACCACAAGACCTAGAAGATTCTAAATATTTTATATAAAGAAAAAGGAGTTATGCGACAGCTATACAATACAAGTTTGCACCGATATGTTAATGCATATCATGCCACAGGCAATTAAGACGTGATTGAATGGCAGTATAAATATATAATTGTATAAACTCTGCCATTTATGAATTGTGATGTATCCATTTTAATCAAATTTACACAAAATTATTGACTGTTTGCATGAACTGCACGCGATCTTAGCAATATTATTTAACTTTTGTAATGTTATCTGCACGATTGTTTTACGATATTTTTCTATATTCAACGAATTAATTTACTGAAATTATTTTGGTTTGAGGATGTCCTCACAACGATTATTTATTAATATTGTTTTATTAGGAAATGTGAAATTTGTGTGTGTTGATTGATCGATAATTTTAACATCATACTGTACAAAATTATCAACAAAAAAAAAATGGTTTTAAATGTGTAAAGAAATGCGTTGGTGATTTAAAGATATTTTTAAGACATTAAATGAGCAACTTTTTTTTAAACGTCATGAAAATAAATCAAGCGACACAGCGTTAAAATGCGCTGGTTGACACGTATGTACGTATTAGTTATCATATCACTCCGATAGTTAACGTTGCTTGACCCTACTTCGGAATATTGTAAGTTGAATCTTTTACATAAGAACCTGTTTAGTTATTTAGTGTATAAGCTTATATTTCTAGTCTGTTCTCTGTCATTGTTCTACGGCTACGGTTGATGCAAAAAATAATGAAAAAAAAGGATTAGGAAAAGTAGTTATTTTTGCATGCATCTATTTGGCGTAGTAGGTAACAAAATCGCACGTTTTTATATGTTTTAAGTGCAAATTTTCATGCAGCAATTTACTCTTGAACACGCTTTTCGCTTAAGCGGGGTATTCACTTCTCTGACATGCCCGCGAGCAAGTCTGCAGACATGCCCGCCGAACCTCGCTACTATAGAATTGTGCAAGGTTTGCTAGTAAAGGAGCGTCGCAGTCAGTCTGGCAGACTTGCCCTTTACTCGTCCGCGCGATCTCATTTTATCAGCACAGGCACACGAGAATCGTAATAACCGTGTAACCGGTTGCGACAGAGACGACAAGCCGATGAGCCTTGGAAGTGTATTGTGGCGACAGAAATGCCCTTACAAACCCGCGGGCATGTCGGTCTAGTGAGTTCCCCGCTTTACTTATGTGCCTTAGGCGTATTGCCAATACGCGTAGCAAACATGAGGATTGGCTTGACTTCAATCTGGTATTTTTTTATTTCAAGAATATGTACAGGAAAACCTACCTTACAAAAACTGTACAAAAGGTCTATACTGTACTTTGGCGAAGCGTTTAAATTCTCCTCTTTGCATCTTCCCTGTAAGTTCTTAACATTGTTACGTATTTTATTTTTTATACCATACATTGTAAGGCGTCTTTATTTTCACAAAGTAACTAGTAAGTTTTGTGACTAGAATAGATTGGGAATAAGCTTAAATGTAATAAGCCCAAATTATTATTGATAGAAAATGTAGTTTTAATTTTCTTCAAGTAATTAGTATTGTTCATGTCTCCCGTCTTCCTCATACATTGTAGGTAGTTTTACAATGTTTTCTGCTGTCACAACTTGGCATTTTATCATAAGCTGCACATGTAGACGGTAAGGAAATAAGTTATAGTAAAACATTGTGCTTGTTAGCAGGGTTGAATGCCCAGGATACGATTACGTACAATTATCACTACAAAATAAGCTGATTATTTTAAAAGATAGTTTTTGCGTATCTGTTATGCTTAAACGTGATACTGTAACAGCCGGGCCACACTCACGGCATTTCCCGTTTATTTGGCCCAGCCCTAGTGTAACTGTTTTAACCTATCAATGTTATGTTTTGTCTATGCCTAGGTTAACACCATTAATTGCGGTATTGGTGTGAGTAGGACAACGAATCGATATATGAAGTGTCGCGTGTTCTCGATTCCACGTCTGATGATCGTTTTTGCCACGAATGTCGGCGAATAGATTATACTTAATCCAATTATATATGAATATTTTTTTCTACTTTTTGTAACAATTTCATCCACATAATGTAAGGGGTTTGAACATTTTGTAATGTATAAATTATTTTACTGAATTGTTACTGTACAGTACAGACCCCAGAACATCAACCTAAGAAGATAGATTGGGGTAGGTTGATCTGCTGGCGACTGTACTTGTTAGGTAGGAGTAATATTAGTATTTTATGATATGGTTTGGATGTTGTTACTGGCTACCAATTAAGGATGAGAATTATACCTGAAGATCATCAATTACTGTCCTATTACATTTAATTGAGATTATTAAATGGCATAAACAAGCAACAAAAATGCTCCATGTCTAGATACAACTTTGAAGTAACATAATATGGATTAAAAATAGTAGATTTTACAACAAGTGCACAAAACAAATCATTTTTATCCGAGATTTTTAGCAGCTCGAGCCAAAGGCGAGAGCTGATAGTAATATCGAGGATAAAAATGGTTTTGTGGACGAGTTATAAACTCTGCTTTTCATTTCGATTGCGAGGAAATAAAACAGTAGTATATCATAACATTTCTATAATTAAAATTCAAAGTAAAATTGTAACAGTTTTGAATACTGAACGAAATTGTTTTTAACGGCATATTAACGGTATTTTTCCGAATTTGTTTTCTTTTTATTTATTTTTTTCTTCACTGGACATTTTAACAATTTTGGCAAATTGAAGAAATTAATAAATGCACGAAAAAAGAGCAAGAGCTGTTTCCCACCGTTTTTTTTTTTTAATCTTACGACATTGACGACTTAGGCTGCAGACCTATACATACAGCCTACTATTAAATTAATTTTGTAATAATAATTTTCTTAAATCAACTAGCCTACCGTACTTGAATTAAAATTTATATATCTATTATATCTTAAAAACACATAAGGCAAATAAATTAAAGTAAATATTAGATTAAATTAAAGTAAATTCTATCTATGAACTTCTTGTTGCATTTGGCTGTATGGCTCATTTCTTTGCCTTAATATAATACATTTATGAGTAGATACGTTAACGCCCTTGTGCACAAAATTCGATTTTGTGCAGCCTATACCCTGCACAAAGAAGCACTTTCAGAGCAAGAGACGTGAAAACATTCTTTTTTAGTTCTATCCCTAGTTTGGTAGTTACAGTAACATATGAATCACTGTGATAAAGGTTTAAACCAATTGGTTTAACAGTTTGTAGACTAAGGTGGATTGGCAAGTTAGTTGAGTAAGAACTTTTGATAGTGATTGTAGTTTGTAAGGCAGAGAACACTTATGGAGCTTATAATATGTTTAATAAAAAATATCAAGTATGTTTTGGGTTTTATTGTTTTTAGATTAAGCTAACTATGTAATAACATATTTTGTTCAGCAATGTATTAATTTAAGGCTGTTTACAATAAAGTGAGACAACAATTTATATCACAGAATTGTTTATTATTCAATTAAACTTATCAAGTAACTTTGGATCCTCTTTCTCTTATAACAGCTTTTGATTGTCTCAACAATTTACTTGGATGCACTATGTTAGGATCTGTCTCGTCTGCTAAGTCATCTAACCTCTTCCTCAACAGCTGCTTCAAGTCTTCTATACTGGGACCTCTCTTCAGTGCAGATATACCAATGATATCCTCAAAGGATATAACATTTTCTGGTCTGATTTCTTCAGGCATTGTGTCAAGCACTGAATTGATATTCCTGTATGCTTCTTTAATACTTTGTAAAGTCTCTTCAGTGCCAGGCAAGTCCATCTTATTCACTGCCAGTATGGCAGGCTTTTGTAGAAGCTCAGCATTATAAAGTTCCAACTCCTTGTTCAGTAATAGCACAGTCTCCAGACATGTTCTCTTGGGATGTTTAGGGCTGAGCTGGAAACCTTCCACATCAGCTATAAAGAGCAAAATCTTGGTTCTCTCCACATGTTTCAAAAAGCTGTGTCCCAGTCCAACATTAATATGAGCGCCTTCAATAAGTCCAGGCAGGTCAGCTATAGATATCTGCCTGAGATCTTTGTAAGCTATGATCCCTTTATTAGGCTTTATTGTTGTGAATGGGTAGTTTGCTATTTTAGGGTGAGCTCTTGATATGGCTTTCAATAAAGAGCTTTTACCAGCATTCGGGAAACCAACAAGACCAATATCAGCAATTAATTTTAAATCCAGTCTTATGTGATGTACTTGTCCGAACCGACCCAGAAAATTTGTTTCTGGAGTGCCCCCTGGGCCACCTCTTGCAATGATCACTGTTTCACCTTCTTTATCAATAGATCCTAAAACTTTGCCATCTTCTCTAAAGACAGTAACACCAAGAGGAACTTCAAGTTTTATGTCAGAGCCTGGATTACCAACTATTTTTGTTTTGCGGCTGTCTTCTCCGTGTCCTGCACTAACTGTCTTGCCACGATATTTGCCCATTATTTTCCTGAGGTTTGCATCTTCTTTCCCAACACAGTACACACAGCCTCCCTGGCCTCCCAGGCCGCCAAACTTTGGGAGGCCAGTCCCACCTGTACCACCTTTTACATGAAGTCTGACAGAATCCAGGAACTTACTGCGAAGATAATTACGTGGCTTCTTCAGTTCTTTTACGGCGAATAAAGATCTGAATATGAACACCATAATTTAAAAGTTTTGTTTAATTCTCACATAAATACCAGTGCATTTCTAGGTTATGCCCGCTTGTTTTCGTTTCGTCTGACAGTGACATGACATTTCTGACACCATTTCGTTTAATGCACGAAAATTGGTATTTTTTTTCTATGTAAAGCGCCGTATTCACGTTCCATCTTGCTGTACGTCCCGCCAAGGTCATACACGATACGCGAAGCAAAAACACCGTGATTATGACGTACTGGACGTACGTCAAGCCTATTCACGTTGTTTTTGCGTCGTGCATCGTGCATGACGTACAGCCGTGACAGATGGTGAATACAGCGCTTAAATAATTGCTAACCTCCTATAACAGAGTACTATAATAAATGAAACTGACAAAACCAAAACCTTGAAATGTCGAGAAAACCGAGAAAACCATGCTTAAAAAAAAGTTGAAGATTACAGGTGACAGGTGTCAAAAAAATGACATTTGGTTTCTTCCCTGCTGATAACACTAGTTATCAACTTATCAGTCAGCAACAGCAAGAGGAGCCAAGAGGAGGTTGTTTATGTTTTCATAAAGCCCTTTTCATATCAAATCAGGTAGATTTAGAACAGGCGAGTCGAGATGTAAGGCCAATAATGCTCTAGCATTACCATTTTTATTTATCCCCAATAGATAGAGCACAAATAAATCCATTACTTAGAACTTAAAAGTAAGAAATAAAGGTCCAAAAGATGCAACTAGTTTTAATTACAGTCACACTGGCGTGTGTAATATTAACTCCAGTATCCAGCAGCATCGGAGACACTTCTGGAATTTATGCGGACTGTTTAAATAAAATTGAAAGAGAAAATTGTATCAACAGTGAGTACCTTTTGTCTTCTTATTGAAGTGCTTCTGTTACTAAAACTTAAACCAAAAACAAAAAAACAGAAAAAAAAAGAATTGTTATCTTTAATAATTGAGTTCATTAATATGTAAGTTTTAAAACTTTAAAAATAATATCCTTTCCCATTCAAGTGGACATTCAAAATGTATGAAATACCCCGATTATAGAACCCAAATTGTTTCAATTTTGGATTCCGAGCAAAGTGGCAAACATGCAGAAGATAAGGAAGAGTGTATATGTTATACAAGTTCAGGTTTTCTTTTGGTCATAAGCAAAACTACAAAAGCCAAAAAAGAAGCCTAAAATTATAATACCTTACAGATGGTAAATCATTTAGACCTGAGGCAGCTATTCAGCAGGACTTCTGGAGCTACCTGTTACGATGGTCCTGCAGAGAAGAGTGTCGCTACCACTGTATGTGGATCACTGTGAGAAGGTTCCATGCAGCTAATATGGATACTCCCAAGTTCCACGGAAAGGTGGGTAGGCTGTTATTTTATTTCGATTTCTAGATCTTTAGCTAGGGCTTTTTGACATGGATTTATATGAAATGAGTAGTCCTACCCAGGGCAGGACAGGAGGGACTGTCACACTTGTACTGACTAAAATCCATGGTGTCCTTCAATAGTCCTTTACGTTCCAGGCCATGGTTACCTGATAAGACAGTCCCGTGTCCCAGCAGCTTTGGCCTACTAAAGGGGCTCCGTTATATTGCTGACATCTTTTCCAGGCGCGCATAAAACACAAAGTGCCGTCGACCCGCCCTATTTCTTTAATTGATGACAAAAATCCATTATACAACTAGTAAATATTTTTCTCTATAGTGGCCCTTTGTAAAAGTTTTGGGCATGCAAGAACCGGCGTCAGTCATAGCATCGGTGCTGAACTTTGCAGCCAATGCATACATGTACAAGCAAATGAAACGGATGCAAGTGTCCAAAGGTCCCGCCACACCTTTTATTAAATTCTGGTGTACTTTCGCTATGGTAAGCCCTTTTTTATGATTCTTTTAGCTTTTCAAACATTTTGGTGATAATTAGATTAGTCCCCCAAAACACCCACGCTTTACCACTCATGGCGTTGATGTAGGTACAGATTGCTTGAAGTAACCAGTATCAACTGCTCGACCATTAGAATTGATTGCTAGTGCGGTCAGCTAAACACGGAGGTGGATAACTGACTGGTTTATTCATATTAGCGCATACCTATACACTACGACTGAAGCAGTCGTATATTGAGCAGTCGATGACTAAGTATGGCCAGCCTTACATTTTATTTTGATTTTTAAAAAGTGACAACTCTGCAAAAAATTCTAGACTTGGGAAACTGGTACCCAATTTATTATTAAGTCTTATTTAAACGATGCAAGAAATTGCATTCAAGATTAACAGTACATTGCGGTGTTTGTTTCATCAACTGAATTCTTTGTCCATTAATAGTCAGCAGTGTAGTCAAACATGCATGCATATTGCATAGAATTTCTTGCAGCATGTAAATACGCCTTAATAGTAACTTGATGACTGGTTCGCTACAAGAAGACTAGCATGTTTTAATTGAGTCAAGACGATATTTGAACACTCTCGTACCCATTATTAAATTAATTCGTTGAGTACTTATATAGAAAGATCATGATATAGTGTTATTTGCAGATGACACATCACTTTTATTTAAACTTAAACGACAACAGCATGTTACTGATGAGATAAATACTGCTCTTTCTAAAATAGTGCATTGGTTTAGTGCTAATAATTTACTTTTAAACGAGCAAAAGACTAAATGTGTAAGATTTTTGACACCTAATGTTAAACAGGTGAAAACCAGTGTACTAGTAAATGGTGCTGAATTGGATCTTGTGGACACCACTGTGTTTTTGGGTATTACTCTGGACTTGAAGCTGCAATGGGGCCCTCATATTACTAAATTGTCGAAACGGCTCAGCTCTGCAGCATACGCGGTATACAAAATTCGTCATTTAACTGACGTAGAAACAGCCCGTTTAGTATATTTCAGTTATTTTCACAGTGTTATGTCGTATGGCATTTTGCTGTGGGGAAATGCGGCCGACATTCAGGCTATATTTGTGTTGCAGAAGAGAGCCATTCGAGCAATTTACAACCTCGCTAGCCGGCATTCACTGAGGGATAAATTTAAGGAAATAAATATAATGACAGTTGCCTCTCAATATGTATATGAAAATTTGATTTTTGTTAAAAAGAATATTAATCTTTACACAAAATATAGCGACATTCATAGCATTAATACAAGAAACAAGGATATGCTAAAAGTGCCCGCGAGTAGGCTCCATAAAATAAGTAATTCATTTAAATGCCAAAGTGTACGTTTCTACAATAAACTCCCAAACCACGTTAAAGAACTAAGCCTAAACAAATTTAAATCAGTTATTAAACAACAATTATGTAAAAAGAGTTACTATAAAATCAATGAATACCTTGATGACAAGATGGCCTGGGAGTTAGCTGCTCCGATGCACCCTCAAGCATCAAACACCCTGTGACGTTTTTTATTCTTTGATAATGTGAGGAATATGTGGTTTCAGAGGTCGTAAAGCTCCTTACGTACTGAGTTGAGCTTCTATTCTCTGACACAGCCATGCTTACACTGACTGAACTTTCTTTGTAGTCCTTTCTTAAAAAGACTATCTCAGGCGAGAACCTACATGATCCTCACAAGTATCTGTATGTATGTATTGACGCATGTTTTTTTTTATATACAAGCTGACATTTCCTTTTTTTTTATATACTATCTGACATTTTCGATTTTTTTTTATATACAATCTGACATGCATTTTTTTTTTACACTTTTTATACAAGGTGTTGATTTGCATCCTGGTCAAATTTAAGGACGTAATTATGCTAATGATTCTCGACCCAAATTAACAATAAAATGGGTAGGTATTTTTTTATTTTTTTATTCCTGTATACTGAAATCCGTAAGTGTGAACCAACTGTATCTAAAGGCGGCGCGTCTGTTACAAGCCTTATAACCGCGCTTTCACACACACACAAACAAACGCAAACACATACGACAACGATCATTCAAAAAATTCGTAGTAATCAATCCCACCCCAACCACAGCGCGGGTACTCTCCCGCTCCCGACTCCCGCGCACGCGCCTAGCCACGCCCCCGAGGGCGGCCCCCGCGCCCCTAGTCCCTAACCAACCATAGATGATACACTATAATATCGCCGCAGTGTGCATGCGCTTTGAAAGTACCGCTTCTCGAAGTGTAAGATGACGGAAAATTATTGCAATGTCGAGTTGGTGGAGATGGTCTGCCTGTATGCCATCAGTGGAGCCATCCGGATGTTCACGGATATGTTTCCCGCGAGAAGAGGCCTGGCCTCCGCGTTCTCCGGACCTGACGCCTCTAGACTTTTAATTTGTGGGGAGACATTAAAAGACTAGTTTACGCAGAGGACGTGTTACAGAGTTACGTGCAAGGATACCTAATTAGTGCTTTCGACACTGTAAAAACGAATGTGTTAGTGTTACGTAAGCTGAAGGTAACAGTAGGTACATATCTAATGTATTTATTTGTACATTTTGTAAATACGTTGTTGTTATTCAAGTTTTTAACTACGCCAATAATACCTAAGAATCGAAAGTATCACCAATTACTTACATCTAGCAAATCTTTAAAAAACCTTTTTTACTTAGTACTTAGATCGGGATATGTACCGGTCCTAAGCCCGGTAAGTAGGAAGGAAAATTTAAAACCAACTAATGTAATCTCCAAATAAAAACAAAATCACTACGAAAAGTCTAGGCTGAACGAGTAATAAAGCAAAACTAAAATCTTATTTATCATCTGATAGCAGGTCAGTGAACTTTTTACGGCGCGGGGCGCCTAGTATTACGTGGTATTACTATCATTCGTAAGATTCCGTATTCTACTGATGCTTAAAATGTGACAATTATCGAACGACATTTATGACAATAATGTAAGTTATTTTCGAAATCAAATTAGGTAAAATTATTGCTCCCGGTCGCAAAGCAAGGTCATTTCTCGGTCGCGCACGTGCACGCTTGAATTTAGTAAGACGTCGACATTCACGCAAACAGCTGCTTGTCGTTGTGTGCGTAGATTGCGTTCCTGCGTAGTAGGGTGATTCTCTTTCGTTTGTATTGAATTAAGAGTGTAATTCTGAAATACGGTTAAATTTCAACAACAAAAAAAAGCAGCGTTTATTAGTTATTACCCGGTACTGTACTTTCAATTGATTATTTATGTCTTTTACGACAACCACCTGAAATTTGACGAGGATGCAAATCAACACCTTGTATACAACCTGACATGTATGATTTTTTTATTTTATATACAATTTTTATTTTTGTGTGATTACTTGGATCCGTGTGGGTCAACTTGTTGTGTTTTTATTTATTTTTTATAATTATTGTGATGTCTGACAGTTTGAGTAACTTACGCGGCCTACACAAGTCCTTTCTTTGGTATTGTTCGTCGTGTCGTTGAGCTCCTTGAGTTATGAGTCGAGCTCCACGGTAACTAACAAATGCTTGCACTGACTGGACAGGTCCACTCAAATTTGTGTGGTTCTTTCATCAAAAGACCATTTCAGACCCGGCCTGCATGATCCTCGTATAACCTTTTCTGCATTTTTAATGTCTGGACTTTAAAAGAGACAGTGACCTCTGAGTTTGTTTCGGCTGTTTCTTCTCAGAGTAGTCAGGTACGAAACACCGGCCTCTTTTAGTTTTTATGAAAAGACGTGTAAAAGTGTTGATATAACCTACTTGCATAAATAAACATCATTTCATCATTTCATTTCATTTCATAACAAAGAGTCGACAGGAAAATATCGCTATCGGCGATAAGGCCTCTATTGCACTCTATTGCACTTGTAGAACAAGAGCAATGTTGTTAAATAACTGTGCACTTATTTCGCTATAGAATAAAGTATCTATTGTATTCTATTTTTGGCGCGAGATGATACGATGACGTCAAGACGTGGTCTATAATAACTTGTGCTTTAGGATTCTCAGGATGTGTACTTGCTAAGCACGAAGTGCCGAAGCAGTGCCGGTTTTAGCAATACTAGCGCCCTAGGCGAGATTTTCTGCGGCGCCCCTAACTGCAATACAAACCCGTATGAAAAAAAAAATACAATAAATTCACGTAATTTAGTCAACTGAAGACTTTTTACTTCCGTTCGATCAAACACAATGAAAAAGTTCTCTTTGTTATGCATTTGTGCATGTTTGCAATGCGTTGCAATAGAATGGCGTTTTACTCAATTAAGTGACGCAAAGCATCTAATTTTGCACAAACTTTCCTTGAATTATGTAAGTTTTGTGTTTTCTTTAGATGTGATTTGGGTTTATGCCCTAAAAAAGGGATGAAATAAATTGGGTTTATGAGAAAGTAGGCCTGCGGCGCCCCTTCGTATTCGGCGCCCATGGGCGGTCGCCTAACCGTGCCTTACCCTAACGCCGGTACTGTGCCGAAGGCCGTAGTTTCAATCGAAGCTACGGGTTTTTCATAAAGAGGTCGAACAAAAAATTAATTGCAATTTTATTGGAAAGTCTTCCCTATGCTTAAATTTTTTCAAAATTCCAAATAGATTAGGGAGTAGGGTTCATTTAAAAGTTTTCCTTTACTTACGGACGGGCCCGTTTCTTCGTGCATAGACTTAGAGAGTAGACCCTGATATCATTATTCTTCGCCCCTCAGGTGTGCATGAACGCATGGGTGTGGTCCACCATATTCCACATGCGGGACACGTGGTTCACAGAGTTCATGGACTACGCGTGCGCTCTGTCCATGGTCATGGGACTTTTCGTCGCCGCTATCGTCAGGTAAACATCGTTAAAAAAATATTGTCGCATACTAATATTTTTTACTGTAACTTGGGTGACTTTACAACCTGCAACACGCATCGCGACAGGCAATAGTTCACTTTTTTTTAATGTTGCCCCACTATACATTTCTCCTGTATAGTGGGTGCGTTTACAAACAGAAACCAGATACACTAACACCCAGACCCGGAACAATTATTTGTAGGTCATACAAGTATTGGTTCCTTGGCTCGCGGGTTCGATTCCCGCATGAAACGAACCCGCGAGCCGGCGACAAGCTGGAAGCACCTAAAGCCCCGGGGGACCTGACGTCTTAATGCTACAGTAGTTCCACTGTGGGAAAGAGACAGAGGTATACAAGTTTTCTAGCGCTTTCTCGTTCCCTCAGTGGAACTACTCTATAAACAATTCCAAAAAAAACACAAAAAAATAAAGAACTAGAAGTCCTCACCGATCGATATTCGTATCTCTGGGTACAGTTATACGAGCTATATTAGTTTGTCATTGTTCCAGAGTATTCTACAAGCGGGCGAAGGTGCTGACGTGGGTCCTTCTGTCAGTGCCGCTGTTCTACTTCGTGACTCACGTGCGCTACCTGTACTCCGGCGTCATCAACTACGACTATAACATGAAGGTTAACGTTGTCTTTGGTAAGTACGAAAGGGGTTAGTGTAACTTTTTTATTTTGGTAAAATACTTCCACCTGAGTCTTCCCACCCAGGGCAGGGCGGAAGGAACTGTCAGACTTGTACTGACTAAAATCCACGCGCATATATTATCTATTCCAATGACGCTATTCGTGCGATTTGCAATTTCTACTATCGAAAAATGAAAATCGACCTTGGTACTACGAAATAATGATGATATTCGATTGACTTACGTCGTCGTGGCGATCGTGTTTTGTTTTTCATCTACCCGTAGATAACAACGTGTTTTATGTCATATGTCGTAGTGGTAAGGATAATTTTCACTTGTAGTTAGAATCGGCATGGGGCAGCTTCCTATCCACAAGATAATCCCAGGCTCTGTTCCCCAGGTGTGTTGGGCTCGTTGATCTGGCTGGGTGTGTCGTGGTACCAGTGGATGCAGGGGCGGCGCTACGCGTGGCGCATGTTGTCGTTCACCGTGCTGTCCGGGCTGGCTCTCTCCCTGGAGCTGTTCGACTTCCCTCCCAAGCTGGACATCTTGGATGCGCACGCGCTCTGGCATTTTAGCACAGCGCCTTTGCCTCTGTTGTTTTATAGGTATAGTATTTTTTAAGATATGTATAATGTAAGAAATTTGATTTGTTATAAAATGGCCAAAACTGGAGACCTGCACTCACCATGGGGTGGCTAAAGTTTGAAGAAGAGAGAAAGACATGACGTATTTATGTAATGTATATGTTATCCATCTATCTATGAAAACTGTATGACTACTGTTTATTGTAGACGAACACTGTTGTGGGTAAAGTTGGTGGATGTCAATGACGTAATCAAGCTGTAGCAACTACCGTTTAAAATAGCTTTTGTTTTTGTAGCTCATTTTTTATTTTCCTCGTGATCTGCTTTGTTCAAACTAGACATCATTTATTGTTTCCAGGTACGTAATAGATGACCTCCGACATCTAGGGTCCAGAGAAATGGAGAAATTCGCGCTTAAACTGACTTGAAATGAGAAAATTGTACAGATTTCGATCATAAAGGGCTACAATGACAATTCGGCATTTTATTCATGGAGAGGCCTTTAAGTAAGGCTAGAACTCCCAAGGGTCTATATATCCTTAGAAAACCCGTCAAACACGCTAGCGCCCTCTAGCGCATCTTGTAGTACCATTCTTCAAAACAGAATCGCAAGTTTGTTGAGTCCGCGCACATTAGCGGACGCCTTAAGAATTACTCCATAAATGACTACGCTAAAAAAAAAAACTTCTTGGGCTTTAATTTGAGGCAGCTTTGTGCAATCTTAATATATATAAATCTCGTGTCACATTATAATAAAATTCGCACACCATGTGCAGTTCGATCCAACTTGAGAGATAGGATAGTTTAAATCTCATAGACCGGGTCCTCCACCCGTGCGAAGCCGGGACGGGCCGCTAGTTAAATAATAAATTTAAAAAAATCTAAGGCCCAGTGCTCACAAATTGGCTTGAGTCGCTTTTCCCAAATGTTCGGCCCACTTTTGCGTGAACATAATTATTAAATAACTACTAAATGGGATCCTAAAAAAACAGTTCCTGCAAAGCGGGATATTGTTCAGCATTGTTTTCTGACGCTTTAAAAATAGATAGTATTATTATTTATAACTTTAAAATTGAGTAGCTCTCCATTTTTAATGTTTTAAATATAAAAAAGTACTTTATATACATTCCGATGTTGTCGTTTTTACCGACGGTATAGGTCGAGTTCCCCAAAGTTGAAATATTCCTGGAATGTGTAAATGTTGTTGTATTCTGAGAATACAAATATGCTTAATAATTTTGTTGAATAAGTAATAGCTTTTTTACATAATCTCGACTGATATTGAAAGGAATTTCTTGTAAAAGCTACAATACAATTTCTATTTTTGTATGCTATTTTTAAATAAAATGTCTTTGTATATTTTTACGTTTCGCACAATAGGCTCTGTATTACAGCCGTTGTTACATAGAGCACACGCTTGCTAATGCCACGTGTCGTTGCTTAGATGGCACTTAAATATTGCAAGTTATTATGGAAGCACGATAATGTGCTGTTTTATATTTGCAGTGAAAAAAAGCGATGTCTCAACAATATTTATAAAATTTCTATAAAACTTTCTTATAAATGTTTCAATAAAAAGATTAACATGAAGACTGAAATTTTTATTACACGTTTTTTACACAATGCATGCACACTCACAAAGACAGATCACAAAAAACCACTCAACGATACAAAATATTCCTTAACCTTCAAGAATGAACTTCTTCCACTGCGGGCCACAATGGATGCCCATCTTATGTCTCTTGAGCCACGCCACCCCCTTGGACGGAGCCCTGCGCCTCGGCTGGCTCCGGCTAGTGCTTGCTTGGTCTGTTCTCGGTTCAATTGCTGGCACGTCCGCGGTTGGTTCCACGAGCACAGTTCTAGCTTCGTAAGATCTGTAGTACGGAGGATTTTGGGAACTTGAATGCTCGGAATAGTTTCTCTCTGAGGAATGCCGTGGGTTGTTGTTGTGGAACATAAGCTTTTCGTCCCAGTACCTCCGGTACTCTTGCTCCATGTAGGGAGACTTCCTCTTCTCGGGGCTTCTGTCCCTCTGATGAACGTGTTTGTAGGATATCTTCGAATGGGTCTTACGCTTTGGCAGGTTGTGTGGACGACTCCTGTTCGTCAGATTTTTCTCTATTTTCTGACTGTATACTGTTTGATAGTCATCGGAGTCGCTGCTGGTTTCTTCCTCACTCTCAGTTTTTTCAACTCTTTTTGGGTTGCTTTTTGGTTTTTCTTTCGACTTAAACAGCTTTACGGATTTCAACATCTTGCTTAACAAGCTTTTTCCTTTTTTCTGTAACTTAATTAAAACATTATTAAAATCATAGAAATAAGACAGTTTTAAAAGTACACCTTGTTTGTTTGTAGAGTGCGTGTATGCTTACATGCTTTTGTTCCACCTGGCCCGAGGTGTCCTGCGTTTGCTTGTGGTTCGTCAGCGTGGTGTCAGTTTCGGCCTCGCTGCTCGACGACTCGGACTCGCTGACGCTGTTGGAATCTAGCACCAACGCTTCACGAAATGATTTTTTCTTTACTTCAGTTATTGTGGGCTGTTTAGTTTTAGCATGCATATATTTCTCGAGCCTTTCCTTCCTAGTCCTAAGCTCAGTATCAGTACTGGCCACCGCGTGAGATCGCACGCTTACTTCATTAGATGGTGATTTACTGTCAATTGTTGAGTTAAAGGTATCCGACGTTTCCATTATGTCTTTCTTCATAAATAATTCTGAGACAGCCTGCACTACGTTCCGAATTACTTTTGGCTGCTTTTTTGGCTCAGTTTTCAAAATGACTGGTGATTTAATACCTTGTAGTGGTTTCTTCGGTTCATTATAATAATCGCTTAGCGAAGTACCTTTTTGTGGAAAATCTATTGTTAATGCCATGGATTTGTATATTTCTTTAATTAATTTATCAGTTTCTCTACTGCGTTGTGCTTTTACTTGTTCAGTGTTGGTTGCAATCGTTGTTGCTTGCTTCATGACGCCAGGTTTAAAATGAGAGGTTCGGTAACAACTCGAGCACATATTGCGCCCCGTTGAGGGCTGTATGAAAACTGGAAAGTTATGGAAACATTTCATTCCTCCTTGAGGGGAAAAACTAAAATGGTTAGGGCGTATCTGTCGCGAACACGATGTCACATAGGGAGCTGGGTTCATAGCATACGGACTGTACGTAATGCTATTCATCAAACTTGATGTCTGCAAGTTATTCCGTGATGACCCATTTTGGACGACTGCATCTTTTTTTGGTTTATTCTGAATAATTTGCCCTTTTGTTTGACTTGACTCTTTAACTTCTGCAAGAACAGATTGTAGAATACTTTTGATTTGATTCAATGTTACTTCTGTTTTATTTTCCACCGAAGCTACGTTCATATTGCTCATTTCTGTTTGACATTCATTATTATTAATAACAGTTGTCAGACATTCGGCGTCTTTCTTGGGCATTGGTATCAGTTGTGAACTTTCTTGTTTCTGGGGTAACTTGCATATTTTTCTAGGATATATATTTCCAAAATCAATGCAACAACTTTGTGATGTTTCAATGTTTATTGACCGCTCTTTTCTACAAATTCTCCGCTTTGGCAATATTCTAACTGGTTCTGTTCTATTGAATGTAGCGGGCATTTTTCTCGAATACCTATTTAGTTTATCAGTCATTTCTCTTGTTTGTATTCTTTGTCGGTGATTTGTATAATCAGGTCGTGGGCGCGCAGTATAGTTGTTGCTCGTAGGTAGAGGGTATGACTGGTAGCGATTCTTTGTCCGGACATTCTCTGGCCAGCATTTCATGTCAATTGAAGGCTTTGCCTCTTTTCTTCTAGGTCTATCCAAGTCTTTTTTAATCTTTACTGGCTTTTCTTTCACCGGTACTAGGTCGTATTGATCGGTATTGTAGAAAGCACTACCTGTGTTTATTTGATGGACCATATAAGTCTGAAGATTTGTATGTTTGTTGAGTTGTGCATCGATGTTTTGAAACGGTCCGCGGCAGCACGAGCAGACATCGTCGGTTTCAATATGGCAGTTGGGCTCGCAGTGGGACTGAACGTCTCTACAGATAGGCGATGAGAAATCAGTTTGTATGGATATGTTATCGCCCAACATTTCAGGTTTGTATTGCCTGCTGATCATGTCAGTAAGATACGTACGTGTCATAGTGTCATTTTGTTCGTGTATAGGCGTATCTTCTGGTAAATTAGACTGAATGAACGGAGAGCTATAAGTTTGGGCGTAGTACACGTATGGTGAAGTAGCTTTTTTATTTTTAAAGATCTTTTTTTTCTTTTTAAGGAAGTTTTGACGTTGGAAGTAAGGTTTTGATTCGCATAATTTAGATGCAGTGCAGTAATGATTCATGTTGTAAGGCTTGAGGGGCTGGGTGTAGTAGTCCGTGTCGCACGGCTTCACCGGCTGGATGAAGCAATGGTCCATGGTGTAAGGCTTCGCTGGCTGGGCGCAGTAATGCTCCAAATTGTTAGGTTTTACTGGCTTGTCCGGGCGTTGGGACATGTCGGAGTTATCCTTTGAGAGGTTAACCGGTGTCGTATTTGTGTTTAAAGCTGGAAACACAAACGAGACGTTAGACCTTCCTTTGTGCTCCGAACATCCACCTGGACAGTGATCGATATCTGACTCTACGATCGCGGTGGTGTAGGACTGCTTACCCGGTTTGCTATGTTTCATTGATCTGCTGTGTTTGCTTTCTCTGCTAATTCTTTCTGGGTTTCCTGATGGTGATGATTGTAAAGCGGCGTTAGCGTCTTCCAATTGTTTTTCTAAATGTATAATCTTTTGTTGCAAGTCTGTCACATCTATCGGTATGCAGGATATAATTTTAACTTCAGTTTGTGATGGTGTGTTGCCTGAGACAGAAATAAATACGTTTAGGAGGTGCCTACGTACTTTCGCGAAACGAATGAATAAAAAATGTTGTCGTTGGTTATAACGCATTTGGCTAAACTGGAATAATACAGGAATCGGCATGAACTGTCCCGCTTAATGGCAATAATATGATAACCCCCATAATGCTATTGAGGGCCTGTTATTGTGAAAGTAGATACATACTTTACCTAAATTAAAAGCGACCCTTTTCAGGAAGTTTTCTATACCCTTGAAGCGTTTCTTACACAATGGTCCAGATAATTGATCTTTGCTCATGTTGCCAGTACGCTGCAAAATGTGTGATTTTTCGTTAATTATGTAGGTACTTATCGACACAAAAAATAATGAATTGTTAGCATAGCTCTAGCATAGCATGAGTACGTGGGCAATTCATTTTTCGCTTTTGATTTTTGACGGAACTGTTGGTTTGGCGAAGTGGCTGAGCGATAGGACTGCCGTGCTGCATGTCGCGGGTTCGATTCCCGCATGGAGCAAATATTGGTATGATTTACAAGCAGTTATTCCGGGTCTGGGCGTTTGTCTATGTGAGTTTATATGATTGACGCAACCACGACACAGGAGCAATTCCTAGTGCGCGCCCGCTCATAGCGCTCTGTATTTCAAGGAAAAAGAGCTAGTGGGTCTTAGTAAAGAGCTGACCTAGACTTACCTTAGGATAAAGGCAGGCTCAATCCACCTGTAATCTTAAAATGGGCGGCGTTCCAACTGATAATTTCATTTTGAACAATTCGAGATATAATGTAACAATGAAACTTAAAACTAAGTTATAAGAGCCAGAAAATGGCCAGAAATATCGGCTCACATTTGGCTCTCTGGCATTTGTAACATCTTTCAATCGTGTCTGTGCATTCTAATTTGACAAATGTTTGAATTCGACAACACTTTCGATAAGTATTTTAGCGGCCAGAATGACTGTCATGAATGACAAACAAAAATGAGTACACTAGGGACACACTATCGGGAATTGTCGTTAATTATCGCGTATGGAAGTTTATACGAACACTAGCTGTGCCGCGTGATACCTATTATTTTAATTCGAACCGGGACTACGTTTATCTTTATAATATTAAATTGATTTGAAGACTATTATCGCCCAAAATTAAAAGGAAATGCCGTTATTGTAGTCCTAACGTTAAAAGTACAGTACCTACTGTAATTGCCCTTTTTATTTATTTATTGGACCTCCAACAGAGGCTACACAATTTCATGCAATTTTGATTTAAACAGGGGACACTATAAGTGCGCGCTTCCAATTATAGGAGACCACATTTTCAAAATATGGGTAGGATAGGTGAACAATTTTTGCAAAGATTCAAGCGACAGGTTTACGCAGTTCATCTCACGTTCGCCCTGATCCCTTTTATACTGGTTGTCCAAGGTTGTCCCGAGAATTGTGGATCAACTGAATAGGGCCGTGGGAGAAGTCATTTCCAATCAAATTGATTGGCCTGTTGGTCTAGTGGTGGCCCTGTCGTGGGTTCGATTCCCACCCAGGACAAATGTTTGTGTGATGAGCATGATCATTTGTTCTGTGTCTGGGTGTAATTTATCTATAATATGTATGTATTTCAGTTGTCTAGTTCCTGACAGACCTGATGGCGTTGTGTCATAGTTGTGGAATATTATTATAATCTTTTTATATTTAGAGGTCGTCCTGCGAATGGCACCAATAGGGAAAAAGTGCAAACTCCTCCCATCAATAAATATATGTTGTGAATAAACACTCTGTATTTATTTATTTACCTGTTCTGGGGAAAGGTTTTGCTCAGTATATACCTAGTAGTGTGGACTAAGTAGTCATATAAATATAATAAATCCTTTTTAACAATATATTCTTAAAACAAGGAAAAACACAATAATTTTCACTGACTTCACGCACAATTACAAAAACATCCGTGGCCTAAGGGTCCTCGCATTTGGTTCACCGTAACTCGACTTGTCTTTCCCCAACAATGTCCGTACTATGAGGTTCCTCGGAGAGAAAGGATTCCTTTTATAGAACATTTTCTTTAGCATCGCATTCCTTATTTTCAGATCACCATCGGCTAATTCCTTCTCAGTCTTCCAAGAGAACCTCATGGGATCAGTGTCCAGCTTGCCGTGTTCCGCCATGGCTTTGGCTTGCAGTTTCTTCCAGTTTATCAATGGTTTCGTCAACGGCCGTGGTAGCGCCTTGCTTTGTGTCGCCGGCGTCTGCGTGGAGCAAGTGTTTTGATATTCGAGACTGGTATCACCTGGTGCTTGGATCTTCTTTTTTATTTTTCGAAAGATTGACATCTTCCTTTCACTCTGCGTGGCAGTACTTTTCACTTCGATTTCTTTCAAACAGACAGGTCCTTGCGGCTGTTGCATAGGTTTGTAGGGACTATCATAGGCGGTGTGAAGCGGTGGCGCAGTAGGCCGCTGCTTAGAAGGGTAGGGAGGTGCAGAGGCTTGTTCCCGCGCCCGGGAGTGCTGCGCCACCGGCGACGCGTACATGTCGTGCAGAGGCGGCGGTTGTGCGTAGTCTGGTAATCCAGGGTTGTATGGTGGATTGTATGGTGGATTATATGGCGGATTGTATGCCGAATTGTATTCTGGTTGATATTCGTTAGGTCTTCCATAATTAGACGGCATGGGTGGAGGCTGGTAGTACTCTTGGCCATGCATCATATAATTCGTCACCTCTTGTCTGTAAGGTCTCTCTCCGTACGATGCTCTTGGTGACCTTCGTTTTACTTCCACGTCTATAGCACTTTCACTTTCGCTGAGTTCTTCAATAACATCTTTTTTCTTCTTCTTTAATATACCAATTGACCGCAGGACATTTGAAAATGCATTCCGTTTAGACTGAAAAATATAAAAGTAAGATTATTTTGTTCTTCTTATAAACAGGAAACTTAATGACTAACCAAATGAAGTTAAAATAGGTGTATATAGTGAGTTCTTACCTTATCCTCAGTAGTTGTTGTTTCCAATTCAGTTTCAGATATAGACTGCGATACTTGTAAACTTAGCTTTTCCAAAATAGTATCTGAATAACTAGCGTTAGTTCCGCTGATATATGGTTCAGAACCTATTCGAGATCCTATAGCTTCACAACTTTTTGAATAACATTTGAGAGGAGGTGTTCCTACTTTGACATCATGCTTAGAATTTGTATATCTGGAACTTTCCCCAACACTCCTCGACGTTAACAGTTTGGCTTCCGCCATTCTAGCTGCATGTCTGTCAATATTACTTTCATGACATTTTTTTCTAACTGGTCCTTGTGCTACAAACTTGTAAATTTCTTTTATAAGATCTTCTGTTTCTGTGGGACACGTTTCAGCTTGGCAGGTTGTGGTGGTGTTTTTATGACAGCAATGTTCAGGCTCCTTAGCGACATTGACGCAGTTGGTGCATGTGTAACTTGGGTTAGGCATCATATAGCCGTTCTGCATCGACATAGGATAAGTCATTGGACATACTGGCATCATGGGATAGCAACAAGGATTTTGAAATGACGACATATACGGAGGAGCACCAACACCAAAATTGTTATTACTATTTTGCCGGCTGTTAGGTAATACACTGCCATTTAAGTTAGCACTATTGTCGTTCGTTACATTTATACCATTGTCACAGGTTTTCGCGCAATCATCAGACTTGTCACCATGTGGCGATATTGTTTCTTTCTTTATTTCATGTAAAAAACTTTGCAGGATGTCCTTTATTTCGCATAGTGCTTTGTCTGTTTTATCAACAGGTGTTTTTTCCTCTTCTGTTTTGTTAAATGTTGTATCAACAGTGGTATTTGCGTGTCCGTTTGCTACATATTGTACACTGCTCATAGTGGCGTTGTCTTTCTGACAAAGTCTTTGTTTCTCGACCTGGCATGTCATGTGTTTATGTGTTGTGCGTGGCTGCTCTATAATAAAATTTGGGACTTGTGTGGATGTGACATCACTCTCTGGTGTCATGCGCTCACGTTGAACCCATTGCCTGTATGGTGAGCCCTTCTTAAACGAATGTTTGACGTGATTCATGTAATCTTCATACTCCGAGTTATACTGTGATTTAAGATTAAGCCGTGGTCTTAAAGTCCTAGGTGACGGCGGGACCTCCCTATAATAGTCATACGGTAACATATTTTCTTCACTGAATTTTCGTCGTGTTTTTGGGCTAGACTTTTCTTTTACGGGAATATAGTCGTAAACATCAGAATTATTAATTACATCTACGTGAACCCTGCGATGCTTCCCTCGGGTACGTTTCTTAGAGCTATAGAGCCGAGTGTCGCAAATACTTCTCATTTCACTGACGTCGCTGTGTCTTCTTCTTTGCTTGTGTCCGTCGTAGCAACATGAACACAACTCGGGACACTCCAATATATCTTCACGAAGTGAAAATTCTTGATCCCGGCAAACAGGTGCCGAGATCTGGCTGAGGCCAGACTCTCTTCTTCCGAACATTTTCACCGGCTTATATTGCCGTTTTATTATGTCAGCAATAAAATCTTGATCAATTTCTCGATTGTGATGTTTCTCCTTACGAATTTTGATAGGTTTCTGTTCGTAACATTCTTTAAACAAATCATTCTTGCTCCTTTTCACGCGCGTGCGCTCTGTGTATTTCTTCTCTTTGGGGTAATACGGCAGCACCGGTTCCGCAAATTCCTGTTTTAGGTATTTGGTACCATGAGGAAGGCCAGAATACCCAGGGCTTGAATGGTGCATTCGTGGGTTTATGAGTGAACGGAAACTGCTGCTAGAATTAGCAGAAGCAAAATTTTCGTAAACAGATCTCGTTCTATATTTATGTAATTTTGAGCCGTAATCAGATAATCTATGCAGTTTACTCTTTTTAATTTTTGTTTTAGAAACATGTTCTCCGTAATCTTCAGGCATGCCCTGGTTAGCATCGATAATATTTTGATTTATCGAATAATTTTCGTTCTCTTCAGGCTTTCCGCATTGACGACGATTGACGATTGAGTTTGAAGATTTTCTGCACGGACCGTTTGACGATTTGTACAGAAGTTGTGTCTCGTTGCTTTTTTTCCGCCGAGTAGACGACTCACTTTGTTCTCTGATCGTTTCAATGTCGTGCCTCACGTCTGTCGGTATGCAGCAGTTGGACTCCTGCACTTGGCTTTCGTCCGCCTGGAGACAGCTCTCGGACTCCCTCCTGGAGCAGTCGAGACACGCGATATTCTGACAGTGCTTGTTGACTTCGTCCAACTGTTGTTCGAGGCCAACTATTTTTCGTTTTAGATCAGTAACATTAACAGCTATACTGGAACTTATTTTTATATCAGGTTGCGATGAGCTACCTGCAAGCAGAGCAGGAAGTTTAGCGTCTGTGGTGATGACTGGCTACTTGTGATGAGTGGATGGTTACCTAGCGCCTTGCGGAAGAACTCCCGGATGGCCCGGTACCTGCGCTTGGTTCGGGGCGAGATTCGACGTCGTGGGGTGCGAATGTTCATCACCGATCTTCACGCCGCCGACGTCTGCAGACAAATATCTCATAAGCATAGTGTTTTATCGAATTTAATCGAATTTATAGATTCGCGTTGATGATACTCGTAGTAAAGTTTGATCTTTAGGGGTGCCTCTAAACAATGTAAAAAGTTATCATTGGCGTTAACTGAGGCCAGCCAAAATGCAGATAAGGGAGATGTGTATAAATACATATTTCTGACTCTAGCGCATCTCTAGACTTGTTAACAGTTAATAATAATAATTTGTGTTCCTATTGCACGAAGATAACCATACCAAAAGAAGTTGTTAATACCTGTCCTGTTATACAGTAATTCATGAATCGCGCAAATATAATCCATTGTACAGAAATTCCATATTTGCCTGAAAATATATATCGAAGTGACAATTATTACGCTTATTAATAAATTTTATTTTGTGATAAATAATTAAATATACGTTTGACTTTTGAATTTCATCTGACTTTTGCGGCAATATGTTTTTATTCATCGAAAGTACATTTATGGCCAGTGATGGTCATTTATGATAGAAATATATCCGACAGTGATGCAGTGTTGCCTTGCTTGAGTCCTTCTGTCATAGAACTATACGAAAAAGTTATAAAATAATCTGGCTGAATGTCCTGTAAAATAAATTGTGCATTACAAGACTACTAGGAGCCGCCCTTACTGAAGAAATACCTACAGACTTGCACAGGGGCACACACGACTGTGTCGGGTAATCGGTTTACATAAAATATTTTGTCAGATCTCTTTGCACATAACAAACTCTTTACCTATTAGTTCTCTATAACTATTTGATTATAGAATGTTTTGACGTTGTCACTTACGTCATTCACATTTTGTATATATTAGGAAAATAAATAATTGAAGTTAATGCTTCAATTTGCATTAAAATGCTTTCAAAATTCTTACGAAGTACGTATAGATCACGGGCTGGACTGCTGCTAACGAGGAAAGTCACTCCAAAAGTACATAATGTGCGGTATGCAGACATGATACCGGCCACTCAATACGACGTACCGTTCCCAAGGAAGTTGAAATTAGGCTACACTCTCAAAACATATTGGGAAATAGTTCCTCTATTTCTTTCCACATGTACGGCTTTGAGTTTAATGGTCGGTTTTATAATATGGTCCTGTAAAAATAAGGTATGTAAATGAAATTATGATCAGTGAATAATCTTAGTTTACAACCGTGTCGTGGGTACCACACTTGAAAATACAGTGTCACGTCTCCGTCCCTGTCGAGGGTCGTTGTGTGGAAGCAAAATGGAATGGACGGGGTGTTTCATATCTTTGGTTTAGAGCTTATTATGTTATAATTTTTCTGCGCGCTGAAGTTCTGAGTAGCTTGCTCAGCTATGATCATGTATCGAGCATAATCTTGGTTCTGTTTCTATTTCGAATTCCCTTTATTTGACCACTGGGGTTCTTTACTTTGAGGTGTGACCTGGAAGAATTAAGCAAACCCCTATTTTTAAAGTGTATCTTTTCAAATACAAAAAAGTAGTTCTTCAAAATATGTATTTGTTTGTTAAAGGTCGACGTTGTGTTCACAAGCCGCAGTCGTGAGTGTATTTCTCGTACGATGGACCTACGGAACCCTTCGGTACACAAAATTATCATCATCAACCAAAGATACGAGCCCTGGTGCGAGATGGCGGACGTACTTGATAAGTTGGAAGATGCGGAGAAGAGGGCCTTGATGCGCGCGAAGTCCTGCGCGTACCCGTAGGCCCGGCGCGAGGGACATAGAACAAGTCTAGTATCTTAGTAGTCCAGACATGTGAAGACCAGACGCTACAGTGCAACAAACAGACAAACTCCGTTATTGTAGCAGTCTCGCACATCATCGTTTTGTTCTTAATTGGCGGAAACTCAGAAATGGTGTGAAGATAAATTAGAAAGAGTGCCTCGTGAATGTAGGTTCAGTTAAGGTGAACACTAGAATCATAAATATGCGTAACCTTCTAAGCACAAGACTACAGAAATTAAAGAAACTTAAGAAACGATGCAAATTGTGAAAAACAAAAATTCAGAGATTGCAGTTTCTGTCAACATCCACCATGTAAACGTTTGTATGTGTGTATATTTTGATACGTTTTGAATATACCTACATTATTTTTGTAAAATTCTATCTTGTCTTGTTTTATTGTTTAAAATGACGTACGAGTTTCAAACATGTCACGACATGTAGCGCACCAATCACTGCTCCATAAATAAAATAATGATGAAAGTAAATGGCTATGTGGGTATTTAGTTTCATCATCATTCATATAATTATGTAATTTATTTTATAGAAGGCATCTCTCCTACAGTATACTCTTCGCTACAAACCTTTAAAATATAATAATAAAACACGACTTTATAAAAATGCGTCTAGGAGTAAGCCAAATGAACGGAGCGTATCGCTCAACGTCTGCGCGGATTCGTTGTTGAGTGGTGTAGCGGGTGCTACGATAATTCGTAGTCGCGTGGCGTTGCTTGTGCTTCGCAAACTCTTAGTCTCCAGATGTAGCATGTGCTACGCAAACCCGTAGTTACCAGATGTAGCATGTGCTACGCGATCTCGTAGTCGTCAGATGTAGCATGTGCTACGCAAACTCTTAGTCGCCATGTGTAGCATGTACTACGCAATCTCGTAGTCGCCAGATGTAGCATGTGCTACGCAAACTCTTAGTCGCCAGATGTAGCATGTGCTAACAGAGCATTCTGCATTTGACTTTTTGAACAGATAAAACCTTTCTGTGACTTGAAAAAAGTATTAATAAGGAAAGTAAAAAAAAAGCACAGCATTTCGTTTCCAATATTTTTATTTTTAAATTAGTGGCAGTGAAGTTTTTGGGTAATAATCGAGTGTGTAACAGAAGCCGGTATCTGTCTCACGTTCGTTGAGTGAATACAAAAATAAATGTTCTCGGGTTACGTATGATACGAGTGAACGATGCCAGTACGTCTTGCATTCGGTGTGGACACTGCATTTTGAAGGATGGACAGCTACCGTGATATATTATGAAATTGAGCTTTTAAAACACAACATTTATTAAAAATCCATCTCATGATCTTCCATGTAAATATAACGATACATAAGTCTACCTGTTTGAAACTATAAGTTTTATTGAACTTGCAAATTATGCTTTTAACTGCTCATCCTTCAAAATGCAGTACAAATGGATTTAAAAAGGTTTGTACGTGCCATATCTAACTTAACTAATATTACTTACAACTCATAAATTGGCACTTTGTAAAACAACACTTCTTATGGCATATCCTAGGGCACCAGTCCTCAGTAGCCTATTATAGAAACTCGCTACATTAAGTTTTATTCGACATTTTATATAAAACTCTACCGCGTACCTTCGACGTCACACTGTAGGAGAGAAAGTTGCAACCATTACGTTAATTTTATCTAGCCTTAAGAGAAAGCAGTTATTCTGCAACATTATGTGCTACAGTCTGACGTCGAAGTCAGAGTTCTACGATGGGATTGTAAAATAAGAACGATTTGGCACGTAACTTTAAAACGAGTCCCCTAAGTGCTATATAGTGTATGAATAACTAACATTCAATATTTTACGTATTTGTATTTGCACGAGTGCTCACTGCGCGGTAAGTTGTGTACTGAGTTGTAACAGATGCTCGTAGGATCCGGAATCACACGAGAGCATTCACTGCTAAATATCAATTCCACGTTTGGATTTCTCAGCTTCAATATGCGAGGAATAATAATTTTAAAATGTGACGTTCAATAGTATAATTTACAACGCCATTACATACACAACGTCGACTCTACGATGATCCTAAAAGATCACTTTTATTATATTTCTTAATGTCCGTATAAACTGGATTACAAGTAAATGCTACAAATCAATACCCATCTTAAGGACTGACTTTAAAAAAAAACATTGACGTAACTATTTATTCGCCTATAAAAATGAGGTTCAAAAACGAAAGTGTTTTTCGAAAAATTCTGTCACCGTTTATATATTATTAGTTATCTAATCATTATTTAGGTATGTATATTTCGAATGAAATACAATTTGGGAAGGTATTTACTGAGGACAAGAGGGCTGATCTTGTTTATAGTAAATTCTTGCTTTAAATATATGAACAACATCAATATTAATTACTCAATTCGTGTGATAGGATTTAAATTCATTATTTGTTCTACAAAACGTAGATTTGTCCCCAACGAGCAAGAATGGCCCTGTGAGTCCCCAGCTACAATATTGTTACACGCGACTCCAACAGTTAGAGATGATATACTTAATATTATTTCAGTCCTGGAACTATTATCTGCACCACGAGGCAACGAGTGCTCTACAGGCATGGAAGTCTATAATTCAATTACTATCCAGACTTTGTCAGACACTTACTACAGTAAAAATTATTCGCTGCTCTGTATACCATTTTGCTTATTAACCTCATAACGTATTTGTATTGGTTGAAAAACAGTATTAAATCGAAATTTCTTTTCTGGTTTTCATCAAATCTATAGAATAAATTCCATAACAGATATAAATAGCTCACGAATAGAATGTTTCTCACGAACAATCTGATAGTAATTGAATTATAATGATTTAAATGCCACTGTTGAATAGACAATGCAACAATATCATTGTACACAACGATCGAAGTTTGAAACAATGCAACAGTTGTTCTCGATATCCTGTCTTAAAAACCTCTCGTTAGTTAATTCAAAAGCTGTCCTCAGACCGTTGCATTGCTCGACACCAGCCTCCCAAATTCCAACCGCGGATCATACGCGTCACAAACCAATTTTTACAATTTATCATTACTCCTATACACATAAAAATATTAAAACGGAACGTTTTAACTAGATATAATATCGTGTGCGTAACGGACTGTAACTCCATAGACTCACCATTAGCTGTACAAACGAATTTAGGAATGATAACGCAACATACACATGTAGGACGCACACTGCGCGACTCGAACAGTTCGAGGCAGACAACTCGCTGGGTATACAGTTGTCAGCACAAGTTTCGGTGAATGCTCTTTCTTAAACCGGTCTGGCGGTCTGGCTTGTTAAAACAACACGTCTCCCAGCGTGTTGCCTGCTTCAAATGCATTGACAGTCATCTTCGGACAGAACCAACACAGAAATCACAAGTCATTGAACATCTAACTCTCAGTATTACCTTACAAAACTTCAAGAGATTTTCCATCGGAACCAGCTCTCCACGTCACATTGTCGAAAATATTCGAAGTCAGAATGTATAACATTTGACGTCACACTCTACAATGTGACGTCGAGAACATTCACAAATTACAGAACTGTAACTCCATTTTTTTCCTCTGTCGCTCGTACGAACAAAATATAAGTGCGACAGAGACAAAAGATAGGTCAAAACATCTTGACACCTCAAAAACCGGCCACTTATTTTATGGAACCTTTTTATAACGAAACTTACAGCTTCCCCTAAACTTTAATAGCGATAGTAAATTGAAAATTAAGTAACTTTAGGACAAGTCACAATATCAAACTTTAAAAATCAAATTCTATCCAATAATGTATCAAAACATCAAAATTTATATTTTCGGTTCACGAAAATAGGTTCATAATATAATTATATCGAATATATAAATATATTGATCGCTGAGAAATAGTTAAATTAGGAATGAATCTCATACGGGACTTTAACGACCCGTTCAGAAAAAGACAATGAGAAATAATATACAAGTATTATGTTCGGACAGTGGGCCCACGAGCGATTTGGGACACGATGAGAGTACTATTATCTAATTCGACATTTATGTGTAAAATACTGTAGCAATCACAGTTTGTTCATTTATTCTTCCATACGACAGAGATTCATTTCGTTCCAAAAAGCTCGCGCATCCGCGATCCCTCTCGCCAGCACAAACAAAGTCACGCAAACAAACTCGCCACGCCTGACGTCGACGTCAACTGACGTGGTGACGTCACCTATACGCGACGTCAACTATAAACGGAACCTCATCACAAACAATGTATTCACGTACTCCTTCAATAATATCCAATAATAATCGTTAATATTACACCTTAAATAACTATACAATATGAGAGCCTCCCGGCTGTAAAACTTATGAAACCACATTGTTTTGTTATATTATACATTAATGCGTGACCACCACGACCTCCGTACTATACAAAAATTAAAAACATTATACAGTAATACTACGATACCATATAGCTAATAAATACAAGAATCAACTTACCGACTACCAATACCCATTAGCAAGATGACTGATGCATGACGGTAGGTATATTCGTATTTTAGATACAACCATTTTTATTTTTAACATTCAATTTTATTAATTATAATAATTTTTATATATCTATTAATGTTATGACTCTCTCTGAAACATCGTCATAGCTATTGGAACTGTCGCTCTGCGGCGAGCACCGGCGGACAGCCGCCCGGCGGGTGCTCCGGCTGTGTCCTACAACGACTCCTCGATACAATAACAAATTAACTGAATACATGAGCAAGTATTTCCTCCGAGTGCGAGCGACACGCGGCGGTCTCGACCCGCCCTCGCACACACTACAACGATATCTTTATTGTTACGAGTGTCACACTCTGCTGATTTCATTTTAGACTTCGTCGACTACGGGTTGCATCGATGATGATGATGATGAGTTTATTCAGAAACTTATTCCCCAATATTAGGCCAACTTGTGTGAACTGTGTGGTGCCGCGCGGCGCCGCGCGACGGACGAAACAAACAGTATGCACGGGGAGCGGCGGCGACGGGCGCACGCCTTCAATTTATTATTTACCTAAGAACATTGACAATAACCTCGATGATAGACATTTGTGCGGGTGTTGTGTTCCGGTGACGCATAATATAATACACAGTACGCTACGCGGACGAGGCGGCGGCCCTCGCCACGCGACCGGCGCGACACTTAAGTAATCACCTTAGAAATCGATAGGAAGTCAGTTTTACTTACAATAATTCCGCTATTTATTAACTAGGGTACGGCCCCGCACCGCCGGCTGACACGACCGGGTCGCGGCGGGAGGCGGGGCCGCGACAAATTTCATATATAAGTCTCTAATTATTCACTTCGGCGAGCGATCCGTGTGAGCATCGCCGGCGCAGCGCCGCGGCCACCGGGCGGCGCGCGCCGGCGCACCCGGCTGCGCCCGCGGCCCGGAGGCATGCTGAGCGGGCCGATCCTGTCGTTTCGCCCGGATCTACGACGAAACCTTAGTAACGAATATTGCTTTCACGCTTGTCGCGTTCGGCTCTGGCGTGGTGCGGGCGTGCGGCGCCGGCCGGTCAGCGCGCGGCGACGCGGCACAACGCGGTGCGCACGGCGGCGGCGGCGGCGGGCATGGCGGCGCCGCACAGGCCCGATCAGAGCCGATCTTCTTCTTCTTCCTCCTCACCCTCGTCTCCGGCCTCCTCGTTCTCCTCCCGATAGCCCGGGTGTTCGCTGATCGCATAGTAGTTTCCATTGTAGATGACGCCCAGTTCCCGCAGTGCATCCCCTCTGATAGTCGCCTTGATCGTCCAGTTGTAACAGTCGTCCGACTCGGACTCGCGGTCTAGTCGCTCCACGTCCAGGATCTTGGAGCTGAGTCGCTCGAGGATGATGCCTATGTCCTTGATGGTGAGATGCCGTTTCTGGTCGACACTGAGCTGATCGATCAGAAGGAGAAACTTCTCGGAGGTGACAGCTTCGTCCTCGACGAGGGTGTTCTCTGTTTCGCTCTCGGAGGAGTCTCGGTCGCCGCGGCGCGCAGACTCTGCGTCGAGGAAGCGCACGTGTCCTTTGGGGCGGCCCTGCGGCGAGGCGCGCGGCTGTGCGTCCTGGATGGGCGAGGTGGCGACGCTCTTGTGCACAGCTATGCGGCGGCCCTCTTCGTGCAGCGCGCAGCAGTGGAAGTCGCACTCGTCGGGCGGCGGGCGCGAGAGGGGAGCGTGTGACGCGAGAGGCGCGGGGGAGGCGGCGGCGCGGCAGTCGGACGTATGTACGTGCACACCGCCTGGCTGCTCCAGCGAGCCTGGCGCTCGCGACAATCTGCGCGGCGCCGGGCCCGGCTCGTCGTGGTTCACGACTGTGATGTGCGGCGGCGCGGGCGCCGGCCGGTCGAGAGACGTCTGGATAACGAGCGAAGGCCGCCGATCGGGCTTGGGCTGACGCGAGGGAGATCGCGCGGCCGGTGACGCCTGCGGCCGCTGGTCCCAGTGGAGCACCACTGTGACGCGCCCCTTGTTGTCCATAATCTTCCATGAAGGTGTTTCATCGTGCAGCTCGAGCGCGTGAATTGTTTCGCATACTATTTTAGGTATCGCCGATATTGCTGGAACAGAAAAGAAAAAATTTGAACAGCTGCCCAAATATTGTGTTTCCAGAATGTACTGAGCGATCTACAGGAAACAAGTATCAGCTGCACTGTTGCATTATGAGTAGATCTCTTATCATCAGGCTGTAGAGTGTACTCACCAGCCTTGATGACGTCAACTCCGGTGGGGTACCAGCGCTCGCCGGGGCGCAGCAGCAGCAGCACGGTGTTCGGCGGGAGCGTGCGCCAGTACTCGCCGTCTTCTACCTGCGTGCCGTCGCTCTCGAGCACCAGCCGCACCGGCTCGCTCGCCGCTACCGATAGCTTCTCCTTGCCTGGGTAAGAACAGAATTATAATAATAAATAATCATGGCTGTATGTGTATCAGCACTTTGTGAAGTACTTTCAAAGTTCTATATTATCACGCCTGTAATCAGCAAAGGGTTAGGCAGAGGTGTTCCTAAAACGAAACCCACATATCGCCAGTTACCTATGTCAAAAGTTTCATTTTTTTCCACTTTACCTGACCTGAGATTCGACTCGTTTACGACCACTAGAACAACGGCTTTCAACGTCCAATATAACAAAAATTCTTCCTGTGATAGTGTCAGACATAAATACATAGATCAAGTCTAAGATTGATGAACGTCATCAAAAGGTTTTACGAAAATCCAACAAATATATTAGTATGCTTGCACGCTTTCCTTGAAACAAATGACCTTTTTGTTTATGTAAGTACATTATGTAAATGTCTACGACAGCAACTTTGCAGTGAATCTAGTCCTAAAATCGCCACAAACATTAACATTTGAAGTAATTATTAAAATATTAAAGGCCTGCAATAGAATTTAATGTCGAATGCCAACCCAAGTAGTTTTATCAAAAATAAAATTTTAAACTCCGGAGAAAAATCAAAAATTCCTTACATTTTCTCGAAATATGCGACCTCTCTAGCAAAACTGATGCACTGCATTGTAGCCCACAACACGATGCGTGCAGATACCATTCACCTCTCCCAAAGGTTTCATAGAATTTAAGTATTGATTTCATTTGAAATCTACAAGATCAAAGTCGATTTTAAATTAGTTTTCTACTCTCTTTTGAAGATTCTATTAATCCTGAAATATCCAAAATCCGGCCGCAGTCCTGAGAGAAGCCTAAAAATACTGAGATCTCATAATCCTGAAATATGATAACCCTAAACTCGAGTCTACACATCAACGAACGGTCTACATAGGAGTATTATTACAACAGACACATTTTTATCACAAACGCATATTACAGACGCCAGCAGGTCAACCTACCTGAATCTGTCAAATTTTACCTTTGGATTTTACGGCTGAAAATCTATTAAAGTTTGAAAAACTGTGGTAGCTTGATGTTCTGGCGTCTGCACAATAGTAACTTAACCGTTGGAAGACGACAACCTTTTCATAAACTAAAACCACCACAGATATAAGAATATATGGATCACGCACAGACATGACTAGACTGACATGACTAAAACCTCCCAGAAACTAAACCCGTGGCTAAGTCCGTGTACTACACTCTAAGCACGATATTCATTATGTTGACCGGTTCCAGGCATTTTTTCGCGGATGTAACATTAGTTGACACGAATTGGAAATGTGTAACAATATGATTTTACCAATTTTCCATACTTTTGATTTGTTGTCAAAATTCATCAATTAAAATGGAAGTAGAGTTTACTCAAACGTATAAAATTACGTTTGTACGGGACCGTATCTTCGTTGATGGACTTAGAGAGTATAGCTCAACACCGACACACAAAGAATTGAAATGTAACAAAGTCCAAATGTTCTTACCAACTAAGAATCAAAATCCAACAGTAATACACCCCTCACAGACACGACCTATCCTCACAGCTTCCAGTCCAGACTAGCGCTGATCGCCAGGGCCCGTAGGGTAGGCAGAAAACAGGTCAGTCGGTGCAGTCGGCCGACTAACGCGGTTGACCTGACCAACGGCCTGCTGCGCTCAGCTGCTAATTGACGATCAAACCAGATCACTCGGTTCCATAAGGCTTCTGTCCCACTACACGTGGACGCGACTAATAATTACTATCTTTTTCTAACAGTGTAAAAGCTTTTCATATAGAAGCAATATGAGCATAAGTTACCACGCGTTCACTCTACGACTTCACAGTTATTTTAGAAAAAAAAACCTCTTATTTTTCTTACGGTGTTTATCTTTACGGACCAGAGATGTCTAAGATACATTTAAAAAGCTTATACAAATTCGAAACGACGTCTTGCCCGGAATTAAGCTCTCAATTCAACTTGACTATCAAGTTTGGAGGATGCAATTATATTACGGCTATTTTCTTTTACTAAGGTTGATTATAGTTCCCATTATTGTAGTGTCAGTAAAAGAGATAAGTAAATATAATAATTTTTAGACACCGAGACCTTTGTCAAGCAAGCACTATCTCTATTCGCTTTCCGCTTATCGTTTGCGTTGGGACTAGTACCTCAGCGGAATATTCTTTGTTTTTTGGTTCAAATTGGTTCCCGAGAGTGTTAATTAACTAGATCTCGCTCGTGATTGGGATGGATAGATTATCTATTTTTGAAAATGATAGTTCTATGAATTTTCCATTAAATCAGTTTTTCTTGCGATTAAGAGAAAATAAAAGCTTTTTCAAAAAAAAATGTAACCGCCTTCAAAACCAACCAGTAAAAAAGGGTAAAATAACCTACAAAATAACTTTTCTTTCGGAAGTCGGTGTTTTTTTTTTAATTGTCTTTTTTGCCACCGACTTCCGAAAGAAAAGTTATTTTGTAGGTTATTTTACCCTTTTTTACTGGTTGGTTTTGAAGGCGGTTACATTTTTTTTTGAAAAAGCTTTTATTTTACTCTTTTTAGTTTAAATATTCAACCCAAATTCTTGTCAAATAGGTACATCATTTTCTTACATGTGCACTAGAATTTTGTAATCCGTAGCACCGGTAATAACATCGCTCATGTACAAAATTAGCTAATAAAATTCCCTATCTCAAAAACGACTGAACCGATTTTGATGAAACTTGCAATGTTCCCTCAGTTGAACGATACCTAGTATAACAAAAAAAGAATGACCTAAATCGGACTTGTACTTCCGGAGATAAGCGAACACAAACTAAATCAGTCGATGCCTACTCCTTACTGTTAAGGAGTTGTACCTTCCATCATCAGCTCAGCTACATGAGATTATGATTACCACACGCAAATACTTAAATTACTTCATAATATTTGCGAAAAACTATATGTGGGCCTATAAAATTTGAGGGTTGCCCTCGATTTCTCCAGGATCCAATCATCAGATCTTGACTTGGTGAATATGGGACCACTCCGAAAGCATCTCCTTTCGAACAAAAAAAGAATTTTGAAAATCGGTCCACAATCGCCGGAGAAATCGCGTAACAAACACACAAAAAAAAAAAAAACCTACAGTCGAATTGATAACCTCCTTCTTTTTGAAGTCGGTTAAAAATATAGGACATTTTTTTATACGTTGCCCCACTAGGGAATTCTCCTGTATCGTGGATGCGTTTACAAACATATAAACTCACATACACAAACGCCCAAGACCCGGTACAACTACTTGTAGATCATACAAATATTTTCTACGTGCGGGTATCGAACCCGCGACACGCAGCGCAGCAGTTCAATCGCTTAGCCACTGCGCTACTGGTGTCGTTAAAGATTCTAAGTATCCAAGTCAAGACAAGACACCTCTTGGTTTTATCTTCAGTTTCAAAATCATTTTAAACAATTCTAAGCCCTAGTAGTGATTACAGATGTGAATATTATGATTAGTCCGCTATACCTATTTAAGTTTACTAAAGTATTCTATTGAGAAGAATGTTTGATAGTGAAGTGAAGTGATGATAGTTCAACAGTTAGAGAAGACAGTCTAGTAAGCGAGGCTGTTACTTCAGTACCCAGCTATTCATTAAATATATCGTATAACTTCCCTTATATTCAGATATATAGACGGCTAGTAGTAATTTCAGGTTAGTTTTTTATTAATAAAAGACATTTCCCCATACTAGGATTTTCTCCTGTACCTGATACAAATATTTGTACCGCGCGGGAATCAAACCCACGACAGAAGTTGATCGATTAGCGACTGCACCAACCGTGCTGTCAATTTATTTGATGGTAGGTATGCATGGTTATAAATATCAATGCAATCCTGTTGAATTACAAGCGTCTTTCATTCAGGCCAAGATATTACAGTCATGATGTATAAGATTAGAAGGTTAAAATAACAGTAAATTAACATAATGTAAAAGGCAACTAATCTTTTGTACAGTTAATTAACATAAAGTAAAAGGCAACGAATTTAACATAATGTATGTTAGGTAAAACCGAAATAAAGAAGTACATAGGTAATCGTAAAATTTGAAATAATTTTGTTCAAGGTCATCAACGACGTAACCCTATAATGACGATTTTTTAATGAGATAAACCCTTTATATTTTGTGTATACCCTATAGTTATTTGGAGGAAAATTTATTCAATATCAACCGAACGACGAGGACGTCCACCAACAAGGTGGACGACCTTATGAAGGTCGCCGGAAGACGCTGGATGCAGGTCGCTTCCAACCGGTACATGTGGAGATCAAAAGGGGAGGCCTATGTTCAGCAGTGGACGTCCTATGGCTGAGATGATGATGATGATGATGATGAACCGAACGAAATTAAAAATAACAAAAACGTAGCAAATCACTGTTTTGAAATCATCTTCTCGAAGGTAGTGGTAATGCGTTGAAAATAATTATCAAGGGTGATCTCGATTTTAAAAAATCCTAATCAATACTTTGTTATTTAGAAGACAACTAGTTGACAATTCACCGAAAGAAACTGAAATGTACAAGTAACCGGTTACTCGGAAATTACTATATTTTTTTTAATCATCTCATCCAAGGTCAATGACGGTTGACGATGATTATCAAAGAGATAATTTGTCAATAAATCCTTATCAACCATCAGTCACTATCACATAAAAGCTCTAATCTAATACTAATATAAAGTGAGAGAGGTTCTTCCCCCGCCCCTGCAGGTCCCCTGTAGGTCACTGGGGTGAACCAGAGCGCCAGGGCACTCACATAGGGGACAGGGTGAACCCGCGCAGGGTCCTGTGAGGTTGTCTACCTTTTGAGCAACCCTGTACGTAGGGTTATGTACAGGGTGGTTGGTAATGTTACCTACATTATAATTATTTGAATTAGCATAAACACTTGTATTTAGTTATTTTTTCTTTGATGTTTAGTGTTTATTTGTTCTTACAGTGTCATATTTAAAACTTCAAAAGAATTCAAATGATAATTATTTTCAAGTTTTTTATATAACCATATATCATTTCATATATTTATTATAATGCATAATGGCTATTATAGTGCACATTAATGGCGTCTGAAGTCAAAGTATCTTTATAAAATAGACATTTTTTTTTTAAATAAACATAAATACTAATTAATAAAAGTAATTATTGTTCAAAGCTAAAACAGCAAAGGGGTATCTAAACGGAGTCTTATCCCGTTTGATTTAAGTCGAATCTGATTTGATTTTATAACAGGATGTCGTTAATACGTTGTGTTAAACAATTTTATACAAAATTCAAGCCTTTAAATGCCCCACTGTAGATCAAAAGCCTCTTATTACACTTAAAAACTTTAATAAGTCTCTACGACTTATCACTCGATAAGATATTTGATAGAAGCGCACAGTACTGACCTCTGTGAATTAACTCCTCGAAGCTAGTGACCACCAAACCCTTCCTCACGTTCCTTGAACTGTCCCATATCTTGAAAGGCCTCTTTCCTCTGACCTCCTGAAAATTAGAAAATGGAACATGAAAAACTGAACACTTGAAAATACGAAGAAGTTTGGAAGATCTATAAATCGGGCTCCAAGTTATTAAACAATTATTTTTTAACTGCATGAGTTTGTACTGAATAAGGTAAATTAAACAAAATTTTTACGTTTCAAAATTCAAGAGTTTTCTATACATACCATTCCATTATTTTATTTTCCATACCCATAATTTATTTGTCATGAGCCCATATTGCCCCATTGATTGATAAACAATTCTTAATATTAATTTACAATTGAATAAATCAATCAATTTCATATAACTCGTCATTATTTTTTCCATCATAATATCCATGTGATAATTTACAACAACACTAAACTGGTCATCCGTTAACAACTAATTTAATATCATCATACAGTAAAACTATGCTACGCCCCAGGGGCTACGGTGTAGTCCGTCTACGACGTAGCGGTCGTCCGTAGCGCCTGCACTGGCTGCAGCGGTGCAACGCCCGAGCGACCTCCGTGCCTCCCCCCCCCCCCCGCACTCGCCCTCCCCCGCCCCCGCGGTCCCCCCGCCGGCCCCGCTGACACGCCCCGCGCCCCCCGCGCCCCGCACGCACTGTGCGTTGACCCACTGACATCACCGCCCTGCACGATCTTTAATCTAGACTGGGACTTGCAAACTTGCGAACCATTAAAAAAGTTTCGTCTCAAGTGTTCGCACGATATCACCATCGAACACGACTCGCTAACTATTCAACAAATTGTGAGAATTATGTTTCAGTTATTATAAAATTGTTTTGATAAATTGTGGCAGTAGCCGTCCAGCGGTCGGTGCATCGTACTATCTAGAGAGTGGTCGCACCCCGCCACACACGTGCGACACGACGCGGAGCTCCGACACGACACACGAGCCGCGAGAGCTTCAGAAACATACCTCTTGTATTTCGACTATCATTTTTCCTTCACTCACTCACAGGTTCGTAAAAAAATACACGCGTCACGTCACCGTCACTAATATGGTTATTAAAAATAAAGTGTGTAAAGATAATGATCACTTGAGTCTTGAAGTTAGGATATCGTATGTGTGGTGCAAATAGAGGTTATATTGAGTAGTGAGGGAGGCGGGCGGCGCGGTGCGCGCCGGCGGAGCGCCGCGGCCGCACTGGCCGCCGTGACCGGGTCGCGCGGCCCCGCCCCCGCGCCCTCCCCTCCCCCCGCACCGCTCCCCTCCGCGGCCCCCGCACTCCGCGCCCTTCCTCCCCCGCACCGCGCCCGGGCCCCGCACTGCAGCGCTCACCCGTAATCTCTTGATGCCGTAAGATCTTGAAATTAGCGATGCCGATGATGCACTTTTGGAAGGAATGAGAGTACATCGAACGAAAGCCTTTTTCAAACATACAATTTATAGTGAAGGCTTTAACTAGGTTACGTGTATCGGGAGCGCGCGGTGCAGTGCCCTCCACTCGCGGAATTCGATGTTAGATAGTACGAACACATACGTACACTATAGTTGGTACGTAACGTCATAACATGTAGCTACGAGGAACATTGACAGTAAGTTATATGTTATAGCCTTTTCAATTCAATAATGGGAAAGAATATATTCAACTAACATTTTATCACATTCATGTATATAAATAAAACATTAGAATAGAAATAAGTTTCATTGAAAGATACAATTGTTTTCCTCTTTAAGAATCAATTTTTTTTGAGACAGGAGGAAAACGGGAAAATCATTAACGTGATGTTCATTTAATCACAAATAAGCAGCTTAATTGAACAACTTTAATAAAATAATTACAATACTAGCAATGTTGTAGCTCTTGCTACGATGCTACGAAAACCGTAGTCACTGTGCTACGAACCTCGTAGCTCACGTGCTACGCCTTTCGTAGCAAACTTGGAAATAAATCCCCATCGATACGTGTTCGACAACTCGATCTTGTAGAAAGCTCTTATAATGAGAAGTGAGTCTGGGTGATTTGGAAATAATACCTTTATATATATTATATCTTGCAATTTTTCCGTTGGGAAACACAATATTATTACTCAGACTTTACACAAAAATCCAATGATAAAAATATTTGTTATAAAATCGAGTCTTAAGTGCACTTTTCCAGTAATATTTTTTTAGTACGTTCTGTCCGTATTCTACGCATACTTTTAAAGTTTTTTTTGCAAATCTGGACGGTTAATGAGAAATTCTTAAAGAAAAATCCAATATTTCAAACCTGTTACCAAAAAACTAACGAGACGATGTATATTTTCTTGAAGATTCATCCTAGATATTTTAATCAATTTTTGGATTCCTGCTAAAAGTAACTAGAAAGTGGTGAAACCTTGGGACCGACCGGACCCATCTCATTTTGATACTTTAAAACTCTAATATAATATTTCATTTTTGGTTTTGATTTTAAAACAAAATGCTATTTGACCTTTTCAAAAGTTTGGTCAAACTGTTTCGGACTAATTATGGGACTCCTATGATCACCGGTCACCTCACATATGTACGGAAGTGCTACGTGGCTACGGTGCTACGAGCAGTGCTACACTGCTACGCGGCTACGGTGCTACGAGCAGTGCTACGCTGCTACGCGGCTACGGTGCTACGAGCTGTGCTACGTTACGTCTTCGTTACAATAGTTATTTTCAACGTTCTAGAATTATTTTGTGACAATGTTATGATATTTTGATTTAGTTATGATAGATGAGTTTACCATTATCATGGCTGTACTTTGTTTACTATCTGATGTATTAGATATTATTTATCTTTAATTCATTCATTCATTTATCTTCTTCTAAATATAAGAAGTTTTGGTGATTACTAGTCAAAAGTACAAATATCAACAATTTGCAATCATCTATGCTGTAGAACCACAACCTATTTCCCATATTGTACGACTCGCCCTAGATATTAACTCTTAGTTACTGCTCTTTTTCCTCACATTCGGCCAGAATTTATCGTTTTTTAATACTTATTTTATTAAACGAAGGCGTTACAATAACGTGACGTGCACGCGTTACAAACGTTAATAACGGCGGATTAACCGTAATTACGGTGGAGTTACGGCGTTACGGCCCACGTGAACTGTCACGTTAACGTGAATGTCATATCGTGACTCTGCGTCTTCTAATTTTTGAGCCTTTGAGGCTCTTAACCTTGTCGTGGGTTGACTTCAAAGGGCACCTTACCCTTTTAAGAGCCAAGAACGCAAAGGGCAACTGAAGAAACTAGGTGGACTTTTTATCAGTAAGAGTCTGACAGTTTATTGTCCTCCACTGAGGACGGAAGTACACAAATGTTGTTTTTTTAACCCTCAAAAAACCCTTATGTACAGGACAGTAAACCATACTAATTTCTATGATTAAATCGCTTCTGCCGCGTACGGAACCAGAGTTTTGGAACTGGTTCCATACGAGGCTTTTCATTTCATTAGTTTAGTTTTAAAAACTAACATAGATAATAAATCAAATACCTACATGTTGCCATTATGTTTATGTCTCAGCGAATAGGAGGCGAGCCTGTTACCATTAACCAGGCTTCAAAACACACTGCTGTCTATACCGGGTGTAAGGGACAGCCCTCTACAAACTTTCAGGGCTTGCTCAGTAGACGTAACTGAACCTTCCACAATTTTTTTTCAGGAAATGAAAATAAAAATCAAGTTTAATAGTTAAAAGTTAGTTAGTTTAGTTTAAAGTTTAATACTTTTGTTACCCGGTACATTTTACAGGGATAGATTTATTTGGCCCCATAGTAAAAGTTGTAATAAATGGTTAGATCTTTCGTTTGGAATAGGTTTCAATTGTGAACAACAAGCTTCATTTTTTTGGACCAGCAGTCAAGGGAAAACTTGCATTGTCTTTTCTATGGTGAGGCTGATTCTTTTTCATTTCCTGAAAAATAAAATTGTGGAAGATTGTTCAGTTTCGTCTTCTGAACAAGCCCTGAAAGTTTGTGGAGGGCTGTCCTTTGCACCCAGTATAGATTTTTTACTTATTTAAATTATTAAACACGCTAAAAAAGGCTTTAAATCAGTTAATCATATTAATGAAGTAGATAGCTACAGAATCCCTAAAACCTATTTTATAAAAATTTCAAATGTCTACTAGCATTGATACCCTTACTGAAATAACGTCCGAACATGTTTGAGCGACAGAAAGAGCCCAAGGCCGCGCTTTCAAAATAGAATTGTTCTTAGTTGAGTCCACTTCTGTTAGTGCAAGGCTAACCCTCACGACTGCTGTGTTTTGTCAAGTGTTCCAGCAGTTTATAAATGCAATGTACAGTAGAGACTCAAAAGCGGTGTGCAGCAATTACAAGGCAATAGCTTGAAGTTTAGTTGGACTTACGACCTTCTATTTTGAGAGACATATGCATCATCAACTACTGATTGTATAAGATTCATAATTTCAACGAATTACTATGTGTCCAGTTGGCCTAGTGGTAAGCGTTTCACGTATTACTAAGTATGCGGTGAACAGCGAGGCGCGAGTTCGATCCTCACGCAGTGAAATTCTTTTTGTAAGTTTTGCTCAACTGTTTAATACTGTAATGGGACAGGAATATTATTATAATCGTTTGTTCACAATTTCTGTGAGGTAGGCCATAAGTTTTAGAATATTTAACTTGATCGGAATCAAGTTGTCGTTCGATTGTGGTTTTCTGATTACTGGCGTGTGATTATATGGATAGCGATATATTTATGTTCTCAAAATGTTGGCGAATATCAATATTGTGGCAAGAACGAATATTATTGCAATGTCATGTTGAAGTTCATCAAATGACTTGACTGTTGACTGAGGGATTGTCAGATCGTATGAATGTGATATCACAAATTAGAAGTTTGTTAATTACATAAATAAATAAAACAAACAAACATTTTAATAGAGCATGACTTTTTTATTTCCACCAAGACCAAAAAAAAAACATAAACACATAAAACTAATATTTAACTTTTTTATTTAATAAATAATAAGCATGAATAAATTGTAAATTAACATGATTAACTAACAAGTTATTGATTAATAATATCATGATAAAAAAAAACTAAACAATAGCTTAACAAAAATTTTAAAATGAAAAAATTCTATATGAATTTAAAGAATATTATCCAATTTATTTATAAGAATAAATTGCGTTTAATTATATTTAAGAAAATACAGGGTTTTTTTTTTATAAAGAGCGGCTATTTTAGTATGTTATCACATAAGAAAATTAATGTGTAATTTTGTCTTTATGTTAACAAAATAAATTATTAAAGATATGATTATTAAAGCCATTTGAAATAGTAATAGTTCAGCAGACCAATTTCTCTATGCGTTTCAAGGCCGCGTTACCTTGTTACTATTTCAAACAAACGTCCAATGGCACCGCGGTCCTGGAACGTAAAGCGCTAGTTGCCCTTTGCGTTCCGGGGCTGCGGTGCCAAAATTTTTATTTTAGTAAATCAAGCTTTTTGCATTCTACTAAGTGCGATTTAGCAAAAAAATATATAATATGGCAATAAATGTTCTATTACTGAAATAAAACCATGAAAATAATAACCGCTCTTCATAAAAATATCCTATTGAGGTCATTAGTTTAATTTTCGTTTTCTTTACGAAAAGAATGATTGAAACTTAGCCTCAAATCTAACCTCTAAAATAAATAAGAACTGTGAATAAAATGATGTTTTGGCTTACAGTCTATTAACAATTAATACAACAACAACCATATAAAAAATAATTATGGTCGTGCTTTTAAAAGTTTCTTTAATTCCTATAAAAAAACGGGTTTTAGCTGATATTCGGTATAAGTTTTCAGTCTTGAGTGCACGATGAAACTGAACTTCATTTCGTGTTGAATTAGTTACTCATTGGGGGAAGCCATTTTCTTCTTATTCATTTACCATAATAATTATGATGTCTGACAACCGTCGACTTTGCTCTCGACAAGCTTATAGGGCTTGGCATTCCTCATATCTCATATCCACAGGACTCATAGTATTTCACTAGAACAAAACATGGAATACTATTATTATCTTTACCTATGCAAAATACAACTGTTAATTTATTTTACTAAAAGAAAAAACTATAAATAACAAATACTAAGTATCTTTTAAACAAACCTTTTAACAACTATAACACTTTTAAGTAGGGAATCTTATATAATAAATAAGAATATCAACATGTGAAATAATTAAAAAATAAATGTTAATACTCACACTTAGTCCGGTTTAATTTGATATTTGTATTGTTTCATCCATATTTATGCAGGGCTATAATATTCGCCCTCAATGATTATATTATTCTCACTGTAAATATTTCACTGCAAAACAATAACCTTAAAACAGTGTAATACGGATGTAAACATTCGTCACACAAAATAACCAAGAATCAACAACGTTCTATTATGAGACTCGAAACGAACTAGCATAGTTATGTCTACCTCACAAATCGAAATAATTTACTTTTGTAACTTTTGTTTTGTTTTCTCCGATCTACCCACAAACTTTATTATAATTGAATGATGATAACGGACGACACACAACACTAATGACTAGAGTATTAGTAATTATTAAGAAAAAAACAATTTTATTTATCAAATTTCTACTAAAAATGCATTAAAAATAACAAAAAGAATAAAGCAATTATTAAAAAATATTTAATAAAATAAAAATTTAGAAAAAAGTGGGGATCGAACCTTCGCCAGTAAACAAATTATCCGAGCACGTTAACCACTGCGTCAGCCTAACTTATATAACAATGGTTGAAATTATGAACCATACCATAACTTCCTTTGATTTGTTTAGTATTAAAACAACTTATAATAAAAGGTCGTAAGTCAACGTGAAGCGTCAGGCCATTGCTTTTAGAAATTGCTTCAGCACTTTTGATTTCGACTGTACAATATTAAGAAAGACTACTGAAGAATTTGAATAAAAAATATTTAAAATAAAAAACTGGACCTTAATAATGAAAAAAATTACCTAGTTGGAACTGTTGGATTTTATTTTTTTTAGTATCCCAGACATTTATCCTCTCGTGGGATAACTCAGCCCATGTTACTGAACAACGTTTGTTCCAAGACTTTAGAATTTTTTTCATACAAAATGAGAAATTGATCGGGCTCATCAGTATGAAAAATCTTTTTTTTTTGCCAATTTCCAAAATTTTTAGAACAAACATTGTTCAGTAACATGGGCTTAGTTACCCCACGAGAGGTTTTGGAAAAAAGGATTTAACATTACATTACAAAAGATAGGTACGAAAATATTTTTTTTTTTTAATAATTAATTCAATCTTCTTACTACTAAAAATACGATTTTTTTTGAGCTAGGATGCATGGTTGTTAGTCACTCTTTTACATAGAAAGTACTGGACAGTTATGGATGAACTTTGATACACAGGTAGTTTATAACTTGAATTAACACAGGATATATTTTTATTAAAGGTTTACTCTCCCGAGGGATACTATCCGAATTTCTTAGTGAACGACGCCGTAGTTCAAAATATTTTTAGATCATACAAATGAATAAGGGCGCACAAGTGAAGCCTTATTGATTACAAAAGCAACTTTGACTCTGCAATGAGCCAGAGTCATGAGGCTCAAACTTTTATAATTTCTTTTATTTGATAATATAAAGGTGTTTATTTATGTGTTAATTTATTAACTTAAATTAAAGCAAATAGATCCGAAAGAGAAACTGTATCATATAAATGTCTTTTATATTTCTCTTGTCGTGCCTGCGTTTAAAACTATTTAAACTGACATAATTACACGAATATCTAGACCCGAAACATCTACTTGTAGATCATTCAAATACTTTTTATGTGCGGGAAACGAGCCCGTGACACGCAGCGCAGCATGTGGACTGGTCAGCCACTGCGTGAGCCGTGGCGTCAAATGAAAGTTGTAACAAAATATTCATTCGTCTTCATAGGAAATTCCGTCACAATGCTTGTTTACATTACTTTTACTGCTTCATCCTATTTTTACGTAAGTAACATAAACAGTTGATAGATGGCACGCTTTGATTCGATAACGTTGATAATGTCAATTCATGACAGCTCTATGTTGACCTTTGAAAGATAAGATTACTTTCTATTTATTCTAAAACAGGTCAGTAAATAAAAGGTAACACGTAACTAAATTAACAGGAGATAGAATCATGACATACTGAAAACAACACTTATTGTAGACATAAGTTACGCCTATTACCAAATATCGCGAGATATTATTTATGCACATACTTGTAGACGAGCCTATTGATATCAAATGGGCTCAGCCCAAAAACACACGAAAACTAAACCAAATAAACTTTTCAAACCTGAGAATATAAGAAAGTAAGATATTTTTAGTACGAATTCTACCTTGTGATAGTGGGCCACGTTGGGCAAAACTACACCGAGCCACTGCATCACAGTAACCGTGGACTCATTTGATGATTTTACCTTACAGTAGTTATCTTTCCCGAATGGTACAAAAAACGAAAATAAAGATAGTTTGTACACAAGATAGTGTCTACACTATCTTTGTAATAAATACATTTCATAAACAAATTTTTAATTACGGCATTATACAAATTAAATCCTACCGCCTACTGCCTACCCACCAGCGGCCATGCTTGATTGATCGCTCAAGTTGCCAAAACAAGTGTTACGTTTGACCTTACATGTGTTAATTACTTGACATTTACCTGTATACTTGTGTAACACTTAACAATAACATGTGGGCTTTAACTTGCACGGTTAATTAATCACTTAAGTGGCAGTGGGCTGGCCTGTCAAAAAAGTATTGTTCCTTTTTTTAAAAAAAAACGTCGATTTACAATGCAACCACGTGTCTTTTACAAAACAGAATATCGTTGTTGAGAGAATGAAAAAGAGAACAAAAATATAATTTTCCACGTATCCTATGAGTAATTGTTCAATGGATTGTATTGAAATGACCGGCCATGAACTACTTTTAATTTTTATATTAACTTTTAAAAGTGAAATGTAAAACGTTCTTTGGAAATATCGTATAATTGCAAGTAATTGAGGAATGCCAGCCGTGAACTTGTTGAATGACTCTGTGTTGTTTTATTTTTAAACATTTTTCACGTATTTACATAAAAGATATTTTGAGATGAAACTTAAAATGGTTTTTTTTGGGACTTATTAGAAATAAAATATGTAAGTCGTCTACGATAGATAACGAGTCATAGGGAAATATGCAAGAAGAAGATTATGCTGCGCTGACCGCCAATAAATTGGCATTCTGACAAGACGATGATGGTGATCACATGTCTACGGGAGTGCTACGCCGCTACGTTGCTACGCTGCTACGCGGCTTCCATGCTACGGAATATAACGTTACGCTTATAGGGTTACTGTTCTTTTGTTTTATAATTTTTGCATTGGAAGAGAAATAAAGGCATTGAGCAAACGATAGGTCGACTGGTTTTTGACGTACTATTGAGTGGATTGGTGACTGAGAATATCATTTATTATTTTTAAACGCATTAACGCATGCGATGGGCATCGTAAAGATGTTTTTTTGAGGAAAGAAAAATTTCCGATTGCAAGTGGGTTTCGAACCTTCTTCGCGTCTTCTGGATAGGTACTCCAGACGCCTTAACCAACTAGGCCATTGCAATCCACACTTGCAAGCCGAAATTCTTTATCATTATACTACCGCAAAGCGTTTCTAACGAGGAATAGATCATTCATCATTCAGGAAGAGATCATTAATCAATCATGTTTTCCTTTACCATTTTGAGAATAGTAACCATAAAAAAATACAAAGATAAAAAGTCTCTGGATTCGAATTCACGACCTACCATAACAATCAATGTAAGACCGATGCATGATATGACCAGGCCACCACAGGTCCAACAAAAAACATAACTTATATCATCACTACCACCCAAAATAAAATACTTTTTTTTTTCATGGTAAAATCATCACATGAGTCCTCCCACCCCGGGCAGGGCGGAAGGGACTGCCAAACTTGTACTGACTAAAATCCACGGTGTCCTTCAATAGCCCTTTATGTTCCGGGGTGATGGAAATAAGTCCCGCGACCAAAATAAAATACTTTAATCTGATTTCTTTTGTAATTAGACAAATTAAGGGCGGCGGGGTGTAGATGTCATAAACTGCAACAGTTTATGACTCCCCCTCTCAATACCCCCGTTGGGGTGAGGGGGTACAAATGAGCAGCGAGGAGGTAACGGCCGTCGCGTGTGAAACGTTTATTTTTACAAGATCTGCTCTTATTGGAGTGTGAATGGCTGCGAGGTATGCAGACAGGAATGCGGACTTGCAAGAGAACTAGTGGATGTGAAATGAAAATTGTTTGGCGGTAAGTATTTTTAGACAGAGTTTATTTACAAGAGTTCTTGTAGATTCTACACATAAAAATGGATGGAAGTTATTTGTTAGAAAGAAGAACCTGTCATAGATCAAAGGACGTAGTTATTTTTTTATATCTTTGGTTCACAGCACACCATTAATTTCACCTGTATCGTAGGTTGATTTACAAACATTTAAACTCACATACAGAAACACCCAGACTTGCATAAAATTCTTGTAGTCCTAAAAATATATGTTCCGTACGGGAATCGAAACCGCGACACACAGTAGTCAATCAATCCCACCACTGTGTCAACGAACGTTTGGCACAGTGCACAGTCAGTGGTGCGATTGACGTCAAGTTGTTTCCGTTGTACATTTTGTTCAGAATCGATAATATTTTATCACAACTAAGTATGTATTCTCGAAGGGTCAAACAGTTACCATGTGCCAACAACCTCATACATCCACATATTCCGTTCTGTTACTAAGAAATGTCTGATGGGAAGATCCAGTAAGTATGCCCGTCCCAAGAACTAGTGCTTAGCGCCACTACTAGTCTAACCGGATGACAGACAGGAGTATCCATGAAGTTTCTCGTCTGTTTTTCTCCATGGAGATCTACAATTTGGAATGGGCAACTACGGTACTTTTACAAGTGATTATGCCTTGTGACTGTAGGTAGCTCCATTGTAAGTTTTATTAACCATTTGAAGTACGTGTTATGGTTAATTTGAATTAAACTCTTTCAGAAAACTTAAAGCATTTGATGATTTTTGATGAAACACGTAGTTTTAAGGCAACATATTTATTTACAGTTGGTCAAACAGCTGAAAAAGTCTGTGAAAGGTATAGGCCTGGCAAATGTTATTGCGTGACTGTCTATGCTGGATAACGCAAAAGGCAACTGAAGATAGGAGCCAAAAAGGGGGAGTTCTAGTCAGTAAGATTCTGACAGTTCCTACTGTTCCACCCAGAGCGAGAGGACTCATTTAATAGCTTTTCCCAAAAAGAAATGGGTTGTCTGTCAAAACCTAACATTATGAAGAAGTAGCAGGTTTGAAGAACAACTCAAGCTTTTGGGATTGTATGAAAGTACCGCCGTAAAATCGAAGCCAATATCTAAACGAACTGTCTCATCAGACCGTAACCCTGGAGCGTACTTCCGGCTATTTGGACAGGTGGATTTTAGTCAGTACAATGTCTACAGTCCCTCCTGTCCCATCCCTGGATGACAAGAATCATTAGATGATATAACCAAGATAAAAAATAATATCTAAATAGCTAACCTCATAAGCTTATCAAGCAATCGAAAAACACAAAACTAGGTGAGATAATAAATTAATAAATCGCGACTCGCCACTCACCAGAAAATAGGTAGTCAGGGCAGCTAAATGTATTCAACAGTCAAATAATATCGTCCGACTATCGATCAGATCCAGAATTGGGACAAGTTTGATTAAATTATGCTTCTAAGCTCTCGGAAGTGGGTTAGGTGCAGTTTTTAGAGCCATCCAACGCCCAACTTATACATAGATAATGAGACCAGTCGGAAATACAATTCAACTAATTAACAATCGTGAGTTGTGTTGTGATTTGAGGTATGATTTTAGATTGATTTGGCGTTTATCAGATAGCGACCGCTAAGTGAGAAATAAACACAGGTAAATTTACATTATTATAGGTGTAGCTAGTAGTATTAGAGAACTGTGGCTTTCCTAGGGTTTTATGATGTGGATGATTGAAATGTCATCGTGGAAACAAACAACGTTAATATTTCATTTTTTCAGCTTCTGTGAGGAAAAATTAAATTTCAAGAAACTAGAGTTATCAAAATTAATATATTGGAAATGTATACTTATATCTTAAGAAGAATTGTGACGAATTAACACATTCGAGTACTTCTTTCGTAACATATTATCTTATGACAATGACCACAATTTTCGAATACGTCCTTCCACCCTCGGTGAAACGAAAGAGACCTCTAACTATTGCTAACTAAAAAACTCTGTTCCGCCACATGTCCTTTGCGTTACAAGGCTGCGACGCGCTTTTCGGCCAGTACAAACCAAAGATAAAATACCTAAAGTAGAATAATTATACTGCCATATTTTTAGGATTTTTAATACACGATAGACATTCAAGTAACTAATAAATTAAATAATAATAATTAACTACTATGTAAATCTTTTTCTTCGTCATCTCAACAAGTGTTGTAAGGTATACCTAAGAAGACTCGAAATATTATTAAAAAATAATCTTTTATCCTTCCAAGTTCCAAGAGTTAAGTCCAACTTGCTACCAGACAAATATCTTTCGAAAGACAGAACCGACAGATCACGTCTTAAATTAAAATACTTTCAGAAGTCCATTTAATAACATTTCGCGATCACCCGCTAACGTAAACCTGATAATAATCATCGATTTCCCATCATTTTAATTTAAAGCAACGTCGGTTCCTCTGCCCTCCTCAAAAATCCTCGGGGAGAGGACTTTATGAGGAGATTAATGCTTAAACGAAGGAATTAAAAGGATCTTCATTGAGCTTCGCCGCCTTCGAATCGATATTTAAAGGATTTTCGAAACGCCTCTGTTAGTTATACATATTTGAATTTGAAGATTATTGTATCCTGAGCAATGGAGTTGACAATAAATAAATGGAAGAGATAAGTTTCATAATTTTCTTTACACTTTATGGACTTGTGCTACATAGATTCGGCTGCCAACCAAACCGATAACCTGCACTGTTATCAGTTTTTCGGCTATCTGGACCGCTTAGGGCAATTCTCAGAGGCTGCAGATGAAGCATTACAAAATATATAAAATAAGTACCCATACACACAAAGTACACAGATTCTTTGTAAAATAAATGCCTAAGTCTGATGCTTGGTACATAACTAAAAATTGACAGATCACCAAACTTGAATAATCATGAAATACTACATTGACTGAGAGCAGTGGTGGCCCAGTGGTATCGGTCCCGACTTACGTGGGTTTGAACCCCGCCAGGCGCTTTACTTTGTGTAATTTATTTCATCACCACTGCTCTCAAACAGTAAAGGAAAACATGTCCTAGAGCCAATAGTTCGAAGACATGTGACATCTACCAACCCGCCCGGGGCCTGCGTGGTGGATTATGGCCCACTCCCTCTCATAGAAAGGAGGCCTGTGTCCCAGCAGTGGGATATCAAAGACATTTACAGCTGGGTACTCGTAGAAGGTACTAACGGATATGACTAAGTCTTACATCATATATCACCTCTTTCTATTTCTTTTGAACAACGAATACACAACGCAAGTAATGATAGCTTAATATTAGCACATTAAAACATCCGCGCTCAAATTAGGTACCATCCAAAAATAATATTGTATTTTCGGACAAATTCTCCAACGGAAAACGAGCGATAAAATATTATTTAGCTAAGATCGTGATAAGAAAAATTAAATCCATCCTGCGGCCGACTTTAAATGAAGATCAACAGAGATTGTACTTATCTTTATGCCAAGCTTTGTGCGGTAAACATAGCGATATTTTTGGTGCTTTTTTGAGCACTAGCCTTTCTAGGACAGCGATCTTCTAGTGTTGAAGGCTTGTTTTAAACAGTACCATCGAGTTGTAGTATTATTAACTATAATATAAGGTTACTCGCGACCTGACCGTTACATGTGGCGCCACCTATAGAATCCAAAATTTTCCTAAACTATAATCAGGATGCCGCGAGACCCCGGTACATAAAGGGCTATTGAAGGACACCGTGGATTTTAGTTAGTACGAGTCTGACAGTCCCTCCCGCCCTGCCTGTGGTGGGAGGACTCATTTGACCATTTTACCACGTAAAAAAAAAACACTATAATCAGCGTGAGATTTAAATGACCTTTTAAAATTATGATTTAGAGATCAATGTGACGGTGTATTTTAAATATTTCTAAATTCAAAAAATTAAATAGCACATTGGAAAATGTGCTCTAAATACCAATAATGTACTAGTGTGTGTGCGTTCACCCCCAAACTGAAGTATTTTCCAATTTTAAATTAGTAGGTTATTGGTGTTATCATTCCCACTTCTCCTTTATAGTGGAGGACAGGAATGAAATATAAAAAGTTTTAAATATCTGTTGAACACTTTTCTAAAATAAGTATCAACTGCAAAACGACTTTTGACGTTGAGATAAGGGTCGTTTTACAGTACCACTTTTTTTAGACAAAGTTCAACAGATGTTTAACTTTTTGTAGTACCTAAGACGGCTCTTATCTTTAGTATGTTGAGCGCGAATGTGAAAAATCTGTAATTTTAAATCAATAGAATGTCTGATTGGACTCACCAGTTTTCTGAAGACTCCCAGTAACTGAGTGACGGCTTGTCTACGGACAGATGTTAAACGAAGTACAAACCTTTAGGGTCTAACCATATAAGAATGTAGTAGTAGGCAGTTGGCAGTGGTACGGTGCGACTAACATAGTCTTAACCTGAAACCCCGGATTGTTTGAGCACTGTCAAACTATGTATTTGTTAAAATCTTATATTTTTTTAACGAATCGTTATAAAAAATAAAATGATCCAAAAGATTGTCAGGCCGTTGTTTTGAAATTGTGCTTATGATTTGGCAATCTTCTTCTTATATATAAAAATCAATTGCTGTTCGTTAGTCTCGCTAAAACACGAGAAAGGATGGACCGATTTGGCTGATTTTGGTTTTGAATTATTTTGTGAAGTCCAGGGAAGGTTTAAAAGGTTTTTTTTTTATTGTTTCTGAGGCGATACCAAGTTTGCCTGGTCAGCTAGTAAGCTATAATTAATATTTGTTTGGATGGATGGATGTTTGTTCCTCTTTCACGCAAAAACCTCTGAACTTGGTTTGGTTGAAATTCGGAAGTACAAGTAACACATAAGATAGTTTTTATCCCGATTTTATGTTTCCACGGGATGGGATGGATCCTATTTCTTAAAAAGTATGTAATTTATGATATGTTAGCTTAGTTTTTGCGTTCTATACTTCTATGGCCGCGGCAACTTTTTTGAACATAACCTCAAACTTAGCAGACATGTGACTCTATCGCGCCCCGGCAGTTTGCTTGAATAGCTTCGAGTTTGTCGAAGTAAGGGACCTGTAGTAATATTTCTTACATGACTCAAGTGACTCGATTATTTCGTAAGATATTTTTAAGTCGTAACATAATATCACGCCTTTTACCCATAGGGGGTATATTTACCGTAATATTAACAAATATACGAAATAAGTTCAAATATATCTCGGATCGTATTATCGCTTTAGGAATTTGTCGATGGTAGGGCGGAACCATTACTGGATCACCCATGTGTTTTTTGGATCCGGTTTCAAAGTGATGCCCAAGTTCAGTACTATACAATAGATGAATTATGTGATTAATTGTAATAAGTCTTACAAGTATAGGTCATAAATTGAGGAAAACTTTTTGAATAGTTGTTAAATAGACAAGATACTTATGTATATAAAATATGACATGCATATTACACATCATAGTATATACTTACTTGTAGAATTGCATATTAACTTCTACCATACATCTCTAAACAACATCACTAGCTACGGTCTACGCAATGCTACAGTAGTATGCTACGAGTCGCTACGACCTGCTACGAGTGTGCTACGCATGTGCTACACCAATAGGCACGTCTTTATTGGCACGGATTGCTACTTATTATACACTTTTAACACAAAATCCATCTACCATGTCCCCGTAGTAGGTACGAGCAGTGTGTATGTACACTATAGATCACATAGGTAACAGGCATGTAGCTGGTATTACAGGAATATATTGATTTCATGGAATTTTCGGAGTTAGAGGATTCCTCGACAGGACACTATAAGTTGGCACAGATTGTGAATAATGCAGGCTGCATGTGCAGGGCTGCTGTACGGCAGAGCGAGCGAGACGGACGCACGAGCAGCGCGCGCGAGCGAGGGGGACGCCGGCTGCGGCACTGCCGCGCTGACGTGCCTGCCGGCCGCGGGGCAGATCCCCCGCCGTCCTACACACATGTTCACCACTATTAGGTACCACTGCGATGCACTGCACGCTGGACGGAGGCGCTATGCTATGATCTCTAGGGGACGACACGGTGCCTGTGACGGTAACTAGCAGGCCGAGCCAGGGGAGCGGTCTCGTGGGGTCAAGCGAGGTACGATGCGGCTGTATGCGGGTCAGAGAGCACGGGGCGTGCGGCGAGCGGTGATAGTCACCATGTCTCCGGGCGTGTCGGCGATCACCGGTTACATAAGAGGGCGGAGGCGGCGGAGGGCGCCGGTCGCGTCGCGGTTACCTCTCTGGCCATCGCGGCATGTCCGCCGGAGGCCGCGGGCGGCGCGCGCTCACGCCGCCATCGTTGAGGGCCAAGCCCGGGACTCGCGTCGCGACTCGCGGAGCACTTGAGCGGCGCTGCGCCGCGTGGGCGGCGATCGATGGGGTCCGCGCGCATGCGCCACCGGAGGCGCCCGACCGCGGCCGAGATGAGCCGAGCGCAACCGAGCGGAGCCGAGCGCGGCCGCGGTGGTGCATCCGCCCTGACCCACTTGCCGCGCACACTGACCCGTTTCCGCGCTCCCTCGCCGCTCGCGAGTCAGCGCTCGCCCGCCTGCCCGCCTGCCCGCCTGCCCCGGTACACTCCACATACGTGCACTGATTGCACTATTTAGATGACATCCTCAGATAACGCGCCATATTTATTGTAGTGTACTGCACAGTACACTAGCTTGTTGTAACGAACCGTGAAGGCAAACATCTTCCGAGAAATACTGTTTCATGGAGCGAGTTTGCTTCCACATCCAACTTTCATGTGTACCTACTACCTACCTACATTAAGTGTAGGTAATTTTATTTGCATTTGAACGTAATTTAATTTTAATACAGAGACTGCAAGCCAGTCATTACAATTGTCTTCAATTTTCAAATCAATCAAATCATCTCCTAACTTGTAATTAGACCATTCAATTTTTCGAGGGCTGACGATGTGCATTAATTCCCTCTTTGTGAAAGGCAAATAAAACTCATAATATTCTATCACACAACAAAAGTTCAGAAGTAGGTATCATGGACATGTTTCACGATACTTCCTTGACCAGGAGATCGTGTGTGCTGGCAACCAATCAAGCAATAGGTGGCTGTCACGCGACCACGGTAATCCGATTAGTCTCGTCTAGTCGGAGGAGCGAAATCGTATTAGGGATAAACCCATTTGCGGCCAGAAGCCGTATTAGTGTCCCGAAGTTCGGCTGCCATAAAATCGTGTCAAAAGTCGGCCGCCTGACTCTAATACTGTTATGAATGATACGTGATTTTGTTACAGTTTTCATTGAATTGAATGCATAATGTTCGTTATGTCTGTTGTATACCGGAAGTGGAACCTATTCTAGGATTCTGGGTTCATCAGAGTTTGTGTTGAATATCTCATTAATGAGTTGCAGTATTTCTTGCATTTTCTGGTTAAAACATTTGGAATATGTAATCAAATTAACTTCGTCTCTCCCTCTACAAGTTGGTTGGCAATTAGGACATAATAATATTGTTTATACTTTAAAGTAATGTTGACCAATTTTATGGGTAATAGTAACAATATTTTAAGAATAACATTTTTAAATATTAAGGACAAAGGAGGTCATGCCGTGGCCGTTTTATAAATTAATTTTAGCATAACTCTCGAAGCAATGTCGGTAGCTAGCAGTGTGTGATCCCCCTTTTTCAGTTTTTTTTCTCAGGTATGTGCATTTATTTTCCATCTATTTTCTTCAGTTTAGAGTACATCGTCGACCGAATGAGCTATTCTTTCACATTTCTGATAAACAAATTATGTTTAAAAAAAGACTATTTGAAATTCGCGGGCTACTACGACGTAATCACCTAACAGGCGAGATAGCTAGCCAGCAACATGGGTTGGGGCCCAATCGCTACAGGCCTTTTTATGTAGTTTGTGACCGCTACTGAAAGCTAATAATGCCGCGTACACACCTGGTCAACAGACGCACTCGCTGCCCATCCACACCGAGTAGGATCGAATGGTTCTATTCCTTTAATGCTACCGCCACGCTTTGAATCGCCGGCAAACGCCAACTAACGATATTTTTTTTTTTTACGTGGTAAAGTCATCAAATGAGACCTCCCACACCGGGCAGGGCGGGGGGTACTGTCAGACTTGTACTGACTAAAATCCACGGTGTCCTTCAGTAGCCCTTTATGTTCCGGGGTCACGGTAATAGAAATAAGTCTCGCGACCCCGGCAGGCTTTGGCCCTCTGAGACGGGGCCCCGTCATTTTGCTGACAGCTCTTTGAGGCGCGCGTGGAACACGACGCGCCGTCGACCCTGGCATGGTCCATGGTCGGACAGCGAGTTGCCCTTTACTCGCTGTCCACATGCCCACGCCTACGGTGGCCGGAGATCGTAACTAACGATCATTGGAAGGCCTATTCGTTAACCTTCGTTGGCCCTGTGTGTAACCGGCATAAGACAGTGCTTCATATTTTATAAATGAAAATCAATAAAACTATTTTGAAAAGGTAGGATACAATAAAACAGAATAATTAATTTGTTAATACTGAAATTAATGATTCTGTTGTATAGTAACATTTTTTTCCTTACTATAATCATTTTAAGAAACAAAACGGAATTGAATGTTTCTGAACGATTCGATAAATATTGTCATCTGTCAAACACTAACTGTCAAAAGTCAGCTGCAATCGAAGCGAGCCGTGCCGTGTCGCGGTCGATTTATTGCTTCTCAAAATATTCATTCCAGTGTAAATATTTAGAAAAGTTATATTTTTGTAAAAGTGAAATTCTGCGCTTTTATTATTTGTGATGTGACAGTTCTTATGAAAAATATCCGTGTGATCCGCTTCACGTATCTAAAGAACGGATGGAATGTTACTGGTGTGTACAGAGTAAGTATTTGTATAAAAATAGTGTTTACTTAAGTATGTAGACCACATGATAATGCAGCATGGATTGAAAAAGTCGGTTAATAAACCCTTTTTTCTTTTTATTGTTGTTGATAGTCGTCTGCATATGAAATAAGAACACCCACGCGAATTCCGGAGCGTAGGGCCACAATGTACTTCGAAGTTATATTTAGCTACTTGTTTGGTGTCTTCGTTTTGCATACCTTTGCTCTTTTCCTTTTTTGCATGATGCATTCGCGTGTCACTGCATGTGCAGTTTACAATGCAAATTATAGAATATATTATTTTCTTTGAATGAATAACTAAGCTGACTTAAATACATGTTTTGTATATAAAATAAAATAAAAAGTTTACAACAGTTTCTGTGATAGACATGACATCATCAATGATTAAGGATTGTTTTTGTACTGTAGCACAGGGTTATCTTAGTAACTAGAGTATCAGTCAGCTAATTAGACTTAATATTTAAGAACTTACTTATTGTTCAAGTAATTCAGTAACAATTTTATAATAAATTTATTAAAGTTATTAATCATACAGGGTGCATAGTAAACAATATAATATATTTTAATACTTACTTTAGTGTCTATTAACTAACAACTATGTACATATGGACAAAATAAGCTCAATTTCCTCATCTATACTAATATTATAAAGCCTAAGAATTTGTGTGGTAATTTCAGAAACTACTGGTACAACTTGATTTTTTTTTGTTGTATATTCCATTTATTGAGGAAGGCTATATTGTATAAAAATCACAGCACTACGACTATTGGGAGCTGAGTAGCAGGGTTGAAACCACCGGGAACAACAACAACCAGTAGTTTTATAAAGTATGCAAAGTATCCTAAAACCTTTGCCGTCAAACAAAACCATCCATCTTGAAGTCAATCAGAACTAGAAATATTTCTTTGTGAGTCATAGGTACAATGTATGTCACCAAATCCAGTGTTAAATAGTTGCCCAATTACTTTTGGACTCTCTCATGCCCATATGCCATAGCTTTTGGTAAACTTAGTAGATGTTGACTACAGTCTAACAAGATGCAGATGAATAGTATTAATCAATTGAAACTACTTCCCTAAACCAGTCAGTGCTGAGTAATACTTAGCTAAATAATCATTTTGGTGATTAAATAAAACCTGTTTCACATTCTTAATCAGATCATGTCTTATAAAGCCTTGACTTTCAGGATGTTGATGACTCAAATTCTCAGCTCAAAATGGTAAAAAAATGTTCAAATAAATGTTTGCCACAAAAATGCTGGCTCATATAATTAGGTTACCTACCAAATTCATAGATAATGGGACATATAGAGAAAGATGCTGTGAATCTCTTGTTAATAACATTATTGTCCCATTGTAGAGGGTACTATTTAGGCACATGTTAATGCCGCTGAAATAGAAATCCCTCGATTGCAAGTCTGTTGGAGAAAACACAATCTCCGCACATGGGAGTTCATGGGCAGTTCAGACAATCCACGTTTCATCTTGCAAAAAAATCTGCCCGTGAAGATTGAGTTTGTCAGACTAGTAGTTTCGGAAGTCGCATTTAACCCTGTTACCCCAACAGGGTTTAACGCGACTTCCGTTCTCGCAAACTGGACTTCACACTAGACATAAATATGGGCCTCATTCTAAGGGAAGTAACATCTGAAAGTCCCCATTGCGTGTATGAATAGCGCACGGAGAACTAGGTGCCGCCATTCCAGGTTCAGCGTGATGGGAGCGAGAGATGATCACCACGACTTATGTACTAATTTGTAGCCCTTGGACCTGTTGACGGGGTCGCGGGACGTACGCCTTTTACAGGATACGTAACATAATTTATATCTTTAATTAATAATCCTATCTTACAGGTGGCCGGAATGATGCTGGTGCGGATGAACATGCGCGTGGCGCTGGGCGCGCTGTGCGCCGCCGTGCTCGTGTTCACCCTGTTCTGGGGACATTGCGGGGAGCTCTCGCGGAGACCTAGTAAGTCCACCATGGATTCTGAGTAACATTTTGAAATATTTTTATTTTGTACGCTTAATAGTCTTAATAGACTGAAAATTCTAAATCAAAATTGGCTTTGTTTCGGTCTGGCTTAGTTAGTACAGCGTCCAGTGCATTGATTCGAATGGTCGCAAGTTTAAGTCCTATCCGTAATCGAATTTTTTGTTACACAAATAAACCAGGTTCGCCTATTCGGATATCCCAAGGGATAATACTACCGAGATGGAAGAGTATTGTATGTCGCACTAAGGTCATTAGGGTGACGCTAAAAGAATATGGATCGACCTTGGCACTCGTAGATCATGCCTAGTTTCACCAAAATTCGTTCAGTTGCTAAGAAGCGAATTGTTAGAGCACACTGAATGAGACAGTTACTTTCGTATGTATTATAAGTGTGAATGAATTAAAATGAACTGCATTCCATCTCAAAGAATGCAGTATATAATTATATACATTCGATAAACAAGCAGGTCACGAGATAACCGCTCAACTTTTTGATAAAAAAAATCTGCATTCCACATTATTTATTTATATTATACAACAACATTCTCCATCTGCTTTTAAGACATTCATCCTTCTCATTTCACATTAAATTATGTAAATGATTCCTAATCGACATTATTACTTTTTTATTACCCATTTACGACAACGATAAATAAAATGTTTTGCTTCGTTATGGTAGTTCGATTCCCTGGTCATTAGAAGCCACGGAGTAGACTTCTATCATGAAAATATACTCACCCCTATTATATTGGTGCTATAGGTGCATAAACTGACAAAAAGTGGCGTGTTCTATTAGGTATTCACCTCCGTTCGTGAACAACAGGTGTAATCTTATCTTAATCATCAGCGTTCTTCCATCTACTGCTGAGTATAGGCCTCTCCTTTCAGTACTCTATCTCTACCCCTGTCTGAGAGAACCAGGTTTTAACCGCGGTATTTTGAATATCAGTCTCAGGCCTTTGGTATGTCAACGCTTATACCGCCTCTCGGTAACGATTCAGTGGATCTACTCAACTCCACCTGCCATCAGCACTATTTGCCGCCTTGTTTATACATAACATAAAGCCTGTAAGCCGGATCTCATCTTATCTAATGTTTGTTTAAAGTTATATATTTATACGCAATAACGCCTGCATCGCGTCTTCGCAAAGATATTGTGAGGAACATGTAAAGCGTTCAAAAAACAACGGAATGAAAAATTCAGCTTCGAGGCTAATGTTTGAGATAGCCTAATTGGTAAGGCGTCTGGAATACTTCCCAAAAAACGCAGGTTCGAGCCCCGCTCACAACTGAATTTTTCGTGACAACACAACTGAAATGGTCCTCCATATACCTTGATGTTTGTTTAATTCTAAATGTTCTTGTTGCAGTCGGCTCGGTTCTGTCAAATGCGCTGTCAGAGCGAGGCGACATGGACGAGATCGAGTGCGTCATCAACGGCGAGTACTCCGTGTCTTGTCGCCGGGATCGCGACCGAGACGAGGTCTATGTGCCCTTCTCGCTGGTTCACAAGTACTTCGAGGTAGGTGCTGTAAGCTATAAGGGAGAGCTAGACAAAGTGCCGTAACTAGCCTTCCGCTCCTCTCCAGGATCTAGATAAGCAATTATGCCGATTTTGGTTCAGACGGCGCGACTCGACACAATGCCGAAGTGCGTGCAAAATATGTTGTGATCGGCGTAAATAGCTTCCATGTAGAAAAGTGGGGTTTCTCTCTAAAGCTCTTTTTCAAGGCAATCGAATGTTTGAAGGGATAGTAACATATAATGCGTATGTGCAAAAAATTAAATTATCTTTATTATGGGAGAAATAATAAATATAGTTTTTGAGGTCTACTGCACATTTGTGTAGGTACTTTAGGAACTTCTTAAATAATGTAATATATTGCGAAAATTATAATTAAACTGATTAATTCCATACTTAGAAAACTGGTTCGGAGAGGTCAAATATTTCAAGAGTGAATCATTCAAAATTATAATATTTAGATCTAGGAAGCTGTCGAAATTTACATAATATTTAGCATATTGTGTATCTTGATGAATCCGCTATAATCATGATGACGTATGTGCTAACATTTAAGATAAAAAAAAGTGAATGAATCCATGACACATACATTTTTCAATTGGTTTGTGAGTTTGGTAATTTAAAAGTGTAGGTATATATTTGGAAATGCCTAGGTTAACTAAAACTATATTAATTACTATATTAGGTTCATTAACCGCAAATCTACGTATGGGACCCGACCTTGTTGATAATCCTTATCAATTTACACGTGTATATTGGGGCCGGAGCTGATAACGTAATATTACGCACAGCCCTGCTTTTATGGGTGTTATTATTAACTGTAATGGTGCTCGTGTATGATTATTACCTCACATAAAATCATTTTTAACTATATTTATCACACTTCAATATTTTCATTGAGAAGAAATTACGAGTAATTTAGTAGTTACGTATTATAACTTAATATTAATAGCTCTCTATCTGTGGATTGACGTAATCAGGTTAAATAAAGCATTTTTCAGTTTCAGCCCTATGAAATCCGTTACATATTTCTTGCAAAATTCTGTTGTCTATTCCATAAAGTATCGTTAGTAAATTTCTAACTCATATATTTTCCACACTCCACACATTTATTTATATACTCCACAGATATACGGCAAAATATCAACAGCGGACGGCGTAGAAAAGTTCGAATGGTCGCACAGTTACGGTAAGATCTACCACCCAAAGAAGAAGTACGACCCACGAGGAACATTCACCACCTTTGAAAACTACAACGTAGAGGTTCGAGACAGGGTCAAATGCATCAGCGGGATCGAAGGAGTCCCGGTCAGCACGCAATGGGAGCCCCGAGGATTCTTCTACCCCACCCAAATAGCACAATTCGGTCTAGCTCACTACAGCAAACACATAACAGAAAATGAGCCAAAGAGACGAATAATAGATGACGGAGAAAAGCATTTAGAAAATTGGATCATAAGTAAAGATGCGTATATGGCGAGGGAATTTGATACATCGGTCCAATCGAACGTGCTGAGGTTTTCGACGTCAGACCATGCGTCAAGTCAGGTGTGGTTGAAGGTCAACTTGACGCAGGACTTTGTGCTGAGTGTGGATCTGCAGATGAAGGCTAACTCGTCGATGACCGTGGTGTTGCAGAATAAGGATAAGAAGGAGACTGTTTATCTGCATTATGTTACGACTACGCAGTTGATTTCGGCTCAGGTGAGTTTCATATCCTACACACAACATATTATAACAAATTCTTATTTTTAGTCAAGCCACATGTTGATGTTTCTAGCAGTACCAGAAAATGATTCAAATCTTTCCAAGCGAGTTTTGAATGAAATTGAAACGAAAAAAGCAATCCCAATAAAGTCTGTAAGTCGAAACCAGTTGTTGGAAAGAAATGAATCGATCTAAATTTTATTTAAGGTATGTTTTCCGCCTAAAAGACCTACTATACGATAACATATAACAAGTTTAGCGATAAACTTCTTTATAATAGCTTCATTAGAAGTATTCCAATTTGTACCGTCAATATTTCGCAGGAGGACCACATATACTACGGCATAGGCGTGGAGCAGCCATGGAGGCGGATCACTAGAGATCTGATCATCGACATGCAGAAGGGCTGGGCGCTGCAGGACAGGCCCAAGAGGAGGTCGCCTAGAAATAAGTTTAAGGTATAGAGCTACAGAAGTTCCCACTTTGGTTGTAGCGGAAGGGAGTATCAGACTCATAATGACTAATATTCCTTTAATGGACGTTAGTAAAAAAATTTTAGTCCAAAACATAGATTTACAAAAAAATTGGGCTTTTTCTTTTGTTACGTAAACTAAAATTGACGAAATACAACGCTTCTAAAAACGTCACAATAATTTTACAAGCGTTATGATGTCACAAGCCCCACACCCGAATTTGGAAGCGTCATATCTTACTCAATATTCATTGATTAAGATAAAACGAATAACAAAAACTACGTGTCCGTTTTTCACTGACGATGACAGACTAAACAACACATTTTCAAATAATTTATGCAGTCAAAATACCTTATTAAGTTTGAGTTTATTTATTTATTTGCCAATAATAGTGTTATAGAAAATTAAATGGACACAGACAAGGCAGTAAAATTTAAAAACATTTATTATAGATTAATGCCCCCCATGCTAGAAAGAACCTGTGTTATTGGGAAAATTACCTTTTGCGTTTTAAGGCCGCAGTATCTCCTTCAAAAAATCTCGCTTCTATGGTTATTGTTACCTTGGATAACTGAGTTGTTAACTAAGGGAGTTTATCCATGACGAAATGCGAACACAATTCGACCGATTCCAACCACAAGTGAAAATTAGTCTTATCACTATGACATAAAACGCGTTGTTATCTACGGATAGATGAAAAACAAAACACGATCGGTACGAAGACGTCATGTCAATCGAATTGCATCATTATTTCTTAGTAGCAAGATCGATTTTCATTTTTAGTTATGGGTAAAGTCCCTAACTTAATCGCTTTCAGATATCAAGCATCATCTTAAGCGGCAGTGGTTCCCTGGACAACGTGACGGTGTCGTCGAGCGAGCACATGTGGCAGTTTTACGCGGCCGCGCGCTGGCTGGTGCGGGCGCAGCGGGCGAGGTCGGGCGGGTGGCCCATACCCGTGCGCAGGCGCATGGCCGCCGGCGTCGCGGAACTTAAACCTGGCTGGTGAGGGAACGACCTGTGGAAAGAAAACTTATTTTTTTTATTCATTATTTACTATACAGTAGATAGCAGTCCGGGATCACCTACTGCTTGGTATAGGCCTCTCACATCCGTCTATTATCCCGCGATCCTGAAGATTTCCTCAACCCAACGGGCTTTTGGGCGACGCTGGTTTTTTGGCCGAACGTTTAGCCCTCTATGGTCTCGTCCCGTCAGATTGACCGCCGTTGACCCGGACATGGTCTTTGATCAGACGGCGAGTCACCCATTACTCGCCGTCCTGTATTATTGATCCCATTGTTTTTGGCCTCAAGCGACCCGTGCCCTATACCTGTATATTCGTTCTCCTCCAGGCACTCAGCAATGAGCCAGGGCCACGCCATCTCCCTGCTGTCCCGCGCCTACTCGCACAGCGCGGACCCCACGTACCTGCAGGCCGCCAAGCGCGCGCTGTATCTACTGGACGTGCCCAGCCACGCCGGCGGGGTCAAGGCCATGTGGATGGACAAGTATGTCTGGTGAGTAAAAGAAAGAAAGAAAAAACATTTATTTGTATAAAATATACATAAATAACCAGAAAAACAAATCTAATAAAATATTTTTTTGCGTATCTCACGTGTACGCCAAATAGGTTTTCAGATACTTCATTTCATTCGTTTTTAGGTATATCGTGTGTTAGGTTTTGTAGCTAACAACGATTAGCCAACAACACATTGAATAAGGTAATGTATCATCATCATCATCATCAGCCTATAACGTTCCCACTGCTGGGACACAGGCCTCCTCTCTTGTGAGAGGGAATGGGCCATAATCCACCACGCGGGCCCAGTGTGGATTGGCAGATGTCACATGTCTTCGAATTTGATGGTTCTAGGACATGCCGGTTTCCTCACGATGTTTTCCTTCACCGTTTTGAGAGCAGTGGTGATGAAATGGTTATGTATAATTTTAGAGTAAAAGTCTATTTATACGCTGCCAGAAATTACATGCTTGCTGTATATAAGTTTGAATACATTGCGGACTATTGACAATAAATTCAGTTGATCAAACCAAAACCGTAATGTAGTCGAACCGGCATGTTGCATCGTCAAAATGAGGCTTTACGAAAGAACCTTATACTCTAAAATACAAGTTGTTTTTTTTTTTCATATTTTTATTTCTCATTATCAATAATTTGCGAGAGCAGTGGTGACCCAGTGGTATCGGTCCCGACTTACGAGTTGTAGTTCGTGGGTTCGAACCCCGCCAGGCGCATTACTTTGTGTAATTTATTTCATCACCACTGCTCTCAAAACGGTGAAGGAAAACATCGTGAGGAAACCGACATGCCGGTTTCCTCACGATGTTTTCCTTCACCGTTCACCTAGAACCAAAAAATCAAAGATATGTGACATCTACCAATTATGGATTATGGCCCACTCCCTCTCTAAGAGAGGAGGCCTGTGTCCCAGCAGTGGGAACATTATAGGCTGATACTGACTAATTTGCAGTTCATTCCAACCAGTCCCAATAATATTTCCTCCAAATTTCCTTCCAGGTACGAAGAATACCCAACAAAACCTCCCCTCTTCGTGCTGAACGGCTTCATCTACACTCTGCTGGGCCTCTACGACCTGCACATCATAGAGGGAGAGAACTCCATATCCCTAGCGAAGAAAATGTTCGACGACGGTATGACCTCTTTGAAAAACCTCCTCCCGTTATTTGATACAGGCAGTGGAAGTTTTTATGACCTTAGACATTTTACATTGGGAGTCAGTCCTAACATTGCCCGCTGGGACTACCATGCTACCCATGTTAACCAGTTGTACCTCCTTGCAGGGTTGGATAACGATCCAATACTTATAAATACGGCTAAAAGATGGGAGGGGTATATGCAAGGGAAGAGGGCAGCACATAATTGAGATTAAATCTCTGCAGGGGAACTTCCTGTTATTCTTCTACTCTATTGAGACTCCTCCGAGTCTCTCCTAAAAGCCGCGTTTTCATTCAACTCGGATAAAATCATTCATTCGTTCACAGTGAACGTGAATGGTTAGAGTGAGCGAATATGTTCGTTCTTAATGTGTTTCGATTCAATGAACGAATTCAAATTAAAATCGTGTAATCTCATTTGAAAAATAAACAAATATTCTTTTCGAACAAATTAACTATATTTGACCGTAATCGAATGCAGTGAAACAAACCAATATATCTTATCTTATTGGTCGGGTGAAAAAATGCGGCTTAAGATATAACGGTAAAAACGTTATTCAATAACGTTATTGGTGTATTAATTCCAATTTTAGAACGTATTCGGTTTGTACCGATTAGTTGTTCTCGAATCGGGTTTTCAATCGAAAAGGATGGCCCACATTTAAACTTGTCCGTTCTAATTAGAACGTGCCGAAGTTTGCCGAACATTCACGAATGGATTAGTCTCCGAATTGAATTCAAATGATTGGGTTCGTGATTACGAATTTAGCCGAAGGTTTGCCGATGTTACTTTTCAAATGTAGAACTGTAACTGACTGAATGGGTTTTCGAGAAATTGAGCTAAAATGCTCCTTGACTGTCTGACTATAAGGTATACAAAAAAATGTTGGTTAGATTAGGAGACCGATACAAATGGGTGTAAATAATCTCTCTGAGGTAAAAAAGTAAAATATTTTTCTATGACAAAAAGACATCAAGTTCTAAGTACCTCCAAATTTAAAAATCTACTTAAAAATAACATTGTACTTACAGGTTAAATTACTATTTAAGAATCGAGTAGGTAAGCAGTACCCTCGTTTAGAAAAGTTTTCCATTTATAACATGAATCTATTTAAAATCTTAGGTACTGATCAGGATAGCAGGTAGTTGATTATATGTATTACATATCGTAAAATTAAAAAGCTTTATTGTACGTAACTTACTAATTAACCGTTTGTTAAACCGCACTTCAGGGATAACGCTTTCACTGTGAAAAACACCCTTACTGCTACGGCATAAAGGTGCTGTCAATGTCAAATTTTTACTCCTGTTGCATCTTTTTTTTATGCTCAGTGCACGAGGCCGGCTTACAAAGTAGTAAAAGTCAGTAAAAGCCTTGTTTTTACAAGGCTTTTACAAAATTCACGACTAAAACACTTTATATTTGAGGTCTAATAATTTAGTTTTTATTGCTAAATTTTAAAACACTAGATTGAAGTCTAACGTTTCAAAGTTATTATAAGTATTATTATTTCATAAGTTATTTTAAGCTGTGCCTACTGAAAGTTGGTAAAGTCGCTTATATGTTGTTGCAAATTCATGAAATGATGGCGTTTGGCAGCCATTTGCGACGTTTCCAACTTTCAAAATATTCCCTCTTTAAAGATTAGTCTCAACATGTAACTAATTACTCGACTTTTTAACCCAAAGACATTTTTAATAAAAGTAATTTGTGTTGTTTATGTCTCAATTTGAACAAATTCAAAGATATACCGCTGAAGACTGATGAAAAAAACAATTTGTAATATTTACAAATGAAAAACGTACTGATGCAAGAATTTAGGCTATGATATTTTTTAGTTCTTGCTGTTTTCTAAGCTCGAAATAATTCGAAATTTATGTAATTTGTAATTCTCTTGTGTTTGTCTCAAATTCACAATGAATGCGCCATTCAGACCAACGCTGTGAGGAAGCCTGTTTTATGTCAGATGGTATAATACATTGCTAAGCTAAATCAGTCTTATGTATTCGCCGACTCAATTAAGATTGTAACCAACACGCTGAAAGATCTGTCATTAATAAAAGAAATGTTAGAAAAGTAATGGACACAATCAATGGCAAAACTACAACGAAAAATTTAAAATTCCGGGAGCGGAGTCTCGGGACGTCAGAAAATACTTAAAATTTTACCAAGGCGTGACGTATAGTCATTCTTAAAAGATTGTATCTTCGTAAACGACCACACGCCTTTGTTACAGCTTTGATCAGAATGGCTCATATTTTCATTCAGTAATTCATTCATTTCATTCAGTAATCATCTCATGACTCACCTTATTTCTACTTATAATAATATCCTTCATGCATATTAAAATTTGTGATGTCGTATTTTTTTTTTAGTATAGGTTATTCACTTTGATAAATGTATGGACTAATTCCTGTACATTACAGTAGGGTATAGTACCTAACAATTATTTTAGAATTAGGAACAATCTCATATCAAATTATTTGTAGAATGAAACTGATATATGATTTAATATAATGTTGAAACTTATTGGATTTCGATACAATATTAATTTCGGGTGTTAAGAATACTTAGCTAACCATTTTATTATTATTTATATGTTGTCCTTACAACTGTTACGATATAATTAATTAGTCAATATTATAAGGATTAACATAAAGGAAATGCTCTAAGGTAGCCCGCTTCTACAATCTCAAATACAAAGCAGTAAATTGAAAAAAAAAAAAATCTGCCGCCTGAAATGAAATGCATTACATTTTATTTAATTTTTACAGCTGGTCTTAATATCTTTCGTATTTTCTATGTTTTTTTTTTTTGTTGGGAAGATATATTTATTACTTATTTTAATAGATGCCCAACAGATTTTGAATCATAACCATTTTCTTCTATCGGTGATTTTAACGTCTTGCCACAAAGATTTTGTATTCAAATTATTTATTTCTATTTACCGTTTTTAGGTATAATATATTTTAACTTGATCGCGAATACGCCTCAAATCTAGGATAAATGGTAACCCGTCACTGGGACATATCATGCAAAGAATTTAAAACTTTTCTACTTTTAATCTTTTTCAGTATTATGTGGACATTTCTTTGGCGATATGTGCCAGTGTAGTAACGCTTGGAATACAAAATGTCTTATTATAAACGACAAATAACTTAGTATAATACCTTATATAATAGTGTAAAATATTTATGTTGTATAAAAAATATTCGCAGCTAATTACGTATGTAGAAAATTAGAGGTAGAATTTCAGCTGCAAAGGATTGATAAAACCGGTACGGACATAATATGCGAGCATTACGGATATGGACGTATCCTAAGCGGGGCCAAATTAACGGTAAATGCCGTTAAATATTGCGATAATGAACTATAAAAATGTTCATATAAATATATATTATTGCGATACTGAACGGCCTTTCCCGTTATTATGGCCCCAGAATCACAAATACGGTCAGCAATTTGTCCGTACCAGTTTTACTGATCCGTAAAAAAACAAATTTTGTAAGCGATATGTATACGTAATATCTTGCCGCGTTATTTGTATAAAATAGTCTAGATTCCGTTGACTCTGTATTTATTACGCAAGCTAGTAACACTATGTAACATTGTTATAATGCACAGTAACATTTTGTAACATAAGTTAACAAAATAGATGAATAACCAGGCAGCTAACTAACACTTTAGTCGTTTTTAGGGAGCTGGCAAGAAAAACAATTATTTTTTAGCTGGTATCTCTTATTTTTTTTGTGCTGTCAACACACCAGTGGTAAAAAGTCTTTTTTTTTGTTATCAATTTACCATGTTCTGATGTTGCACCTGCGGTTTTGCGACATTGGTCAAGTGTCTTATGTACATCTGTTTTCAAATTTCATATTGGTTGACTGAAATAGCAGCTGGACTAAACAAATAATAAAGATTTCACGAGATCATTCAGAAACTGCTGGTCACACCTTAAGTTGAAAGAAAAACAACTTTGTAAGTGTTTACAGAATTACTTTCATTTAGTATGGAAGTAGATAGACTATAATATTCTTAGATACCTACATATCGTTATATTGCAAATAATGAAGCCCTTCTTAGAGACATTATAATATAAAGTAGTTACCTGTTGTTAAATAAAACTGTTTCTTATTAAATTAATAACTTAGATGGTCGACCGGCTGTGAACCGAAGCACAAATTTTATACGCAATACAAATTTTTGGACGTCAATTGATTAATGATAACAAAACAAAATTTATACGCATAAAAATCTGATTAAATTTAATATTTGTAATTCTATCGGTCATTTAAATAATAATTGTAACTTAAAGAACCTCCAAACCGTTCTCGATATCTGCAAAAAATAAGACTAACTTAAACAAGAATGTACAGACGCCAGCACGTCAACCTAACTCAAGCTGTTTTTCATTAATAGATTTTCAACCTCATCACAATTGTGGATGGTTAATATTCGATTGGTAAAATTTGACAGGTTGACCTGCTGGCGTCTGTATCCTCGTAAAAACTTGTAACGTTTTTAATGATAAAATCGTTAAAACTTATTTTAGAATGTTAGGTTGTTATTAGTTTAATATTGTGTGAATTGTGAGATGAGCAATCTGAAAGTAAGCGCGCTTGCTCATGACGCGATGAAACGCCCACAAACTCCAAGTGAAAAATCATCTTTACTACTACGTCAAGAAGGCGCTGCAAATATAAAGGAGGTTGTCTGTGGGTCTTTGAAAAAAAAGCAGGCTTGTCACGACGATGCAATTCAGTTGATATCCTAGCCTAGTAGTAAGGATGAGTTTCACTTCTAGTTGTTCGGATAGTCGACGTCACAGTCGAAACGGATCTTGAGCAAGGGCGCTAACTCATTTCAATGATTTTATTTGAATAAAACCTAATAAGGCTCCTTTTGTGTCTATGGAAAGAATGCGTGGTGCTAAAACTTTGCCCGCTTTGTATTTAAAAGTCAAAATTAAACATTCCATTATAGAAGAGCTTAAATCTAGTAGTAACTATGTAAATATTGTTTGTAGATCTACTTGTTTTTGTTATTAATCCTTAGACATAGGTACTTACTGTTTTTTTACTTACGACAAAACTGTGTAACATTGTTACAATTTGCGCGTTTTAATGACATTTGTCGGTTATTAATGGCTACGTGTGAACACCTCTGTGGATTTTTTTGGATTGAATCGATGGCGGCATTATTTCTGACTACATAGGTATTTCCACGCGCCAAAATAACTATGTCTGCCTATAGCGCTGAAATTTATGTTAAGTTTACTTTGTTTGTAGTTTGTAAATTATTTATTTAACCGAAAATACCATATTTATTGCCTTTTCGTTCCTATAACACGTTGTATATGAATATAAATGTTACTTACATTAAAAATAACTTATTCTGCATTTGTATTGACATTAGATTGTAGTAGGATAGTGAATGCACTTGTGAATGACAATAAAGCGTCTCAAATTGTACTTATTTGTTTTATTTTAATACTATCTACCCGAGAATGTCCATCATACTGGGATATCTGTGTAAGTACTAAATTTCATTCAAATACGTTCAGTAGTTTTTGTATGAAAGAGTAACAAACATGGTCGCGTGTCTTACGAATTTAACAAGTTATCTGACTATTGAGAAATTAGCCCTAAAAGAAACAATTACTATTATTTTTTTTTAAAAGTAGTTAGGCTGTATTTTGTGTTCAGTCCTTCCTTCCTTCCTGCGCTGTGCTTCCTTCCGTAATTTTGACAAGAGTTGGTCGATGTCATTGACACAATGACATTTTCAATGTCTGTCAAGTTTTGTGGTCAACTTTGTTTTGATAGCATTAGTAAACGCTACGTAAAAATAATTTATTTCCGTAACAGTAGATTATATGTATGAAAAATGCATTTATTTTGAAGATGACTGCAATATCGTTTATAGTGAACATGCCAAAGAAGCACATAAATGTAGGTATTGATACATAAAAATCGAAAAGTTGACCAAAACTTTATGAGAGCTTAAATTATGCGCTCCCGTTTCCAGCTGTTGATCTGTTTCTAATAATAGAAATTATGTCATTACAAACTAACTCCGCAAATAAAATCCTTAAGTTTTAAAAAACCATTTTAAATCACAGATCACAGTCATAGTGATGAAGATTTGGAAAATATTGAGTTTTGTGTGTTAATGTGGTTGTTTTAGTGAATAAGAATATTTGTTTTGAATATTGACTACTGAAAAAATGGAAGAACTGCCGGTTATGAAGAAATGTTGTTTCTTTGTGCCTCTACGACATGCCTTACTAGCATGGGGATATGCCAAATTGTGCATTGCACTTTCAGTGTTAGGAGTATACATACTGATACTGATGGCAGCGGTACAATATTACCGTTTTATTGAAGGAGATTCATTTCTTATCTCATTAATTGTCCTGCTGGGTCTGTTACTGACCACTGAAATTATCTCACATGTTGTATTCATTATTGGAGCACATAAAAAAAATGTAGAATTGATAAAAGTGTACTACTACTATGCAATGTTCATGTTGGTCGCTATTATTCTTATGACTATTGTCTGTATAATCTTTGTCACTAGGGATAGCGATGCACCCAAAGATTTATTAACATTGTATGTTGCGGGTGGTTTGAGCAGTTTGTTCTCAATTGTGGTGCAAGTTTTCCTTGTTTTATCAATAAGGAGCGAAATTATTAAACTCAGAAGCAACTGCCCATACAGATTTGTGAAGAATGATAACCACCCTGAAGGTACTATCAATTCTGTTAAAGATGAAGAAGAACAGTCCATTTACAATGGTACTACCCAAGTTTTATGAGGACAAAATTAATTGTTTCAAAATATAATGAATGGATCAAAGTAAGACCAAGTGACTAGAATGTCTACAACCAACTGCTAGATATTCATAATTTTTTATATGTATTGCACGCTTGAAGCTTTGTAAACCAGACATTTTGGAAAGAATGAACTGAAAAAAATGGGTATGAAAACTGTAAAAGTAATGGTGCTAGTATGCAATAGTTAATCCTCTTGTTTTGGAATCGGTACATATTAATGTCTTTTTGTTTTGTTTTAATAAAACTTTTATCTTTTTTACTTGAACAAAATGTAATGTAATATTATGAAAATATTGTTATAGATGTGCCATAATTTTTATACTTAAATAAATCGTAAGATCCTACCAATTTATTATAGCCTAGTATAACTTTCTGCTAAATATATATTTTTGTATTTATTAGGAAGTCATAATTATACGCAGATGTATTACAGAAAAGGCTAAATACTTATTTCACAAACATATACTAATAATTTTGTTTAGAAATCAAATAAGTGAGGACTGACAAATCTACATAATAAGGCAAGTTAGTTGTAGTGTTTTATATTCTTATTTAAATATTAAATCTTGTATATTTTTGTGTAAAATGTTCTCAAATTTGTATTAAAGCGTTTTAATATACTTTCAATAAAATCTTTAAGACATGTTTCAGTAATAGTTTCTTTTAAAGTTGGGCGACGACGGGTAATTAGTAAACTGCCGCCAATAACGAGTAGGGCGACGGCTCTAATGAGTAGGATGACATATAAAATGATTTGATCGACGCCTAAACTGAGTTGGGCGACGCCAATAATGAGCGGGGTAACTTCTATAATGAGTGGGTCGACGCTTATAACGAGTGGGACGACGCCAATAATGATTTGGGCGACGCTTATAATTAGTAAGGCGACGCCTGTAATGAGTGCATCATCATCATCATCAGCCGGAAGACGTCCACTGCTGAACATAGGCCTCCCCCTTAGACCGCCACGCCGAACGACAATTCGCCACTTGCATCCATCGGTTGCCCGCGACTCTCACGATGTCGTCGGTCCACCTAGTGGGAGGCCTACCTACGCTGCGTTTTCCGGTCCGTGGTCGCCACTCGAGAACCTTTCTTCCCCATCGGTTGTCAGTTCTACGAGCGATGTGGCCTGCCCATTGCCACTTCAACTTGCAAATTTTACGAGCTATGTCGGTGACTCTGGTTCTTCGCCGAATATCCGTGTTCCGGATTTTATCCCGCAAAGAAACTCCGAGCATAGCTCTTTCCATTGCTCGTTGAGTGACTCTTAGTTTCTCTAAAAGGCCAGCAGTCAAAGACCACATTTCAGAGCCATATGTAATCACTGGCAACACACACTGGTTAAACACCCTTGTTTTGAGACACTGCGGGATTTTCGATGAGAAGATATCACGTAGCTTCCCAAACGCTGCCCATCCTAGTTGGATTCTTCGGGCGACCTCTTTCTCGAAGTTGGACCTACCTAACTGAACAATCTGTCCAAGGTAAGTATAATGGTCTACAACTTCGAGAGTATCATTCCCAACAACAACCGGTACGGGCGCCACATGGACATTCGACATGACTTTCGTCTTGTCCATGTTCATTTTAAGGCCGACCCGTTGGGAAACGATACTGAGGTCGCTGAGCATAGCATTGAGGTGCTCCAACGATTCTGCCATGATGACTATATCATCGGCAAAACGAAGGTGAGTGATGTATTCGCCATTGATGTTGATGCCGAGTCCGTCCCATTCCAAGAGCTTGAAAACGTCCTCCAACGCGTTCGTGAACAGTTTCGGAGAAATAACGTCTCCCTGTCTCACGCCTTTCTGCAATTGGATTGGTTTCGTGCTCTCTTCCTGAAGTCGGATGGACATGGTGGCGTTACTATACAAACACTTCAATACTTCGATATACCTATAGTCGATATGACATCGTTGGAGGGACTGCAATACTGCCCAGGTTTCGATTGAATCGAAGGCTTTTTCATAGTCCACAAACGCTAAACATAATGGCCGATTATACTCCTCTGTCTTCTGTATAATCTGGCGGAGCGTGTGTATGTGGTCTATGGTGCTAAAGCCTTTTCGGAAACCGGCTTGTTCGGGAGGCTGGAAGTCATCAAACCTGCGTTCGAGACGGTTCGTAATGACTCTTGAGAACAGCTTGTAAACATGGCTCAGAAGTGAGATTGGCCTGTAGTTCTTCAACAAGGTGTTGTCACCCTTTTTGAAGAAAAGAACAACCACACTCCTGTGCCATGCTTCTGGCGTAGTGCCTTCGAGTATGACGGAATTAAATAACTTCTGGAGGACTAGAAGTACCGGTTTTCCACCCGCTCTCAGAAGTTCTGTTGTGATTCCGTCATCGCCCGGCGCCTTGTTATTTTTGAGCTGTTTAAGAGCCATTCTAATCTCGTACAGGCTGATGTCCGGGATATCCTCAGTGTAGTGCCGAGTCAGTTTAGCTCTTGCGTCTCGAGCTGTACCGACACTGGGTTGTCGTGTAGATGTGTATAACTGTCCGTAAAACCTCTCAAGCTCTCTTAGGATCTCTGGTTTCGTCGAAATGATGCTGCCGTCGTTAATCTTCAGCCTTGTCATTTGGCTTTGCCCAATAGACGAATTCTTTGCGAAGACTTTTGAGCCCTGGTTCCGCTCGATCGCCTCTTTGATCCGTGCTGCACTATAGGCACGCAGGTCACGTCGCATTGATTTCGAGATTCGTCTATTGAGTTTGCCATATTCCGACATATCAGCTGAAGATTGCAGCCTCATCTCAGTCCGGTCTTGCATCAACTTGATGGTTCCGTTCGAGAGCTTTTGAGGTTTATTGCGGCGTGGGGTCTTATAGAACTTAGACCCCACAGCTTGGACAGTTTCCACCAACCCATCGTTAATCTCGTCCACAGTTTCGCATTCGGTTAGGCACTGGAAGCGATTGTGCAGTTCGAGTTGGAAGTGTTCGGGGTTCTGGATGTGGGCAGGACCAGGTCGGAGCGTGGACTTCACCAGACGAGACCTTTCAAGCTTCACATTGATATTCAATGTGCCTCTGACGATTCGGTGATCGCTACCGGTTTTTACCCTGGCGATCACAGAGACATCACTGAATATTCGCTTCTTGGTCGTCATGATGAAGTCGATCTCATTTCTGGTAGTACCATCGGGGCTCATCCACGTCCACCTCCTGGATGGCCGCTTCTGGAAGTAGGAGTTCATCAAATGAAGCTCTTCCTTTTCCATGAAGTCGACCAGTCGCTGGCCCCTATGGTTTCGCTGCCCATACCCAAATGGCCCCACTCTCAACTCATCGCCATTCCGTGCGCCCACCTTCGCGTTGAAGTCCCCCATAACAACGGTGAAGTATGTTTCGGAGGTATGTATGGCCTCGGATATCTCCTCATACAATGCCTCTACTTCATCATCAGAATGTGTCGAGGTCGGCGCATATACCTGTATGACCTTCAACGAATACCGGTTGGTTATTCTGAGTATAAGGTATGCTACCCTGCTCGACACACTGTCGACCTTCATAACGTTGTTGATGAGGGACCTGCGGACGAGAAATCCCACACCACCCTGGGATTTACGGTCTCCTTCCCGGTAGAAGAGCATGTTGCCGGAATCTAGAACCATCGTATCCTGACCCTCTCTTCGGATTTCAGATAGTCCCAAGATATCCCAGCGCATTTTGCTCAATTCTTCCTCCAGCTCGATAATCTTCTCATCGGTCCTCAGTGTGCGGATGTTGTGTGTTGCCAGGGCCAAAGTTCGTTGGGGGTGGTAGCGGGGCATCTGCCGGGGATTCTTCGCACCCCCTGCTCCGCCGTTACTCGGTCCGCTACCCAGACCAAGAATAGCGGAGCTGCCGGGGACTGGGGGCCGTGTGCTGTGCTTGTCAATCATAATGGGGGGGGGGGGGGGGGGTTGCTAATCCCCACGCTTGGCAGGCGGCTTGGGGATCGCAGAAGTCACCGAGGTTTGGCAAGGACGCTGCTGCCCGTCCTTCGGTGGCTGGACGTAGTTTAAGGACGTACCCGGGTCCCGCCGGTGTAATGAGTGCGCCAGCGCCTAAAACGAATGGGGCGACGCCGATAATGAGTAGGGCGACGCCAATAATGAGTAAGGCGACACCGATAATGAGTAAGTAGGGCGACGCCGATCATGAGCAAGGTGACGCCAATAGTGAGTAGGGCGACGCCAGTAGTGAGTAGAGCGACGCCAATAATGGGTAGGGCGACGCCAATAGTGAGTAGGGCGACGCCAATAGTTAGTAGGGCGATGCCGATAGTGAGTAGGGCGACGCCGATAATGAGTAGGGCGACGCCAGTAATGAGTAGGGCGACGCCAATAACGAGTAGGGCGACGCCAATAGTGAGTAGGGCGACGCTAATAGTGAGTAGGGCGACGTCGATAGTGAGTAGGGCGACGCCGATATTGAGTAGGGCGACGCCAATAGTGAGTCGGGCGTCGCCAATAGTGAGTAGGGCCACGCTAATATTGAGTAGGGCGACGTCGAAAATGAAAAGGGCGACGCCGATATTAAGTAGGGGACGCCAGTAGTGAGTAGGGCGACGCCAATAGTGAGTATGGCGACGCCAATAGACAGTCGGGCGACGCCAATAATGAGTAGGGCGACGCCGATAATGAGTAGGGCGACGCCAATCGTGAGTAGGGCGACGCCGATAGTGAGTAGGGCGACGCCGATCGTGAGTCGGGCGACGCCAATAGTGAGTAGGGCGACGCCGATAATGAGTAGGGCAACGCCAATAACGAGTAGGGTGACGCCGATAGTGAGTAGGGCGACGCCGATAGCGAGTCGGGCGACGCCGACATCGACTAGGGCGACGCCGATAGTGAGGAGGGCGACGCCGATAGTGAGTCGGGCGACGCCAATAGTAAGTAGGGCGACGCTAGTGAGTAGGGCGACGCTGATAATGAGTAGGGGACGCCAGTAGTGAGTAGGGCGACGTCGAAAATGAAAAGGGCGACGCCGATATTAAGTAGGGGACGCCAGTAGTGAGTAGGGCGACGCCAATAGTGAGTATGGCGACGCCAATAGAGAGTCGGGCGATGCCGATAATGAGTAGGGCGACGCCGATAATGAGTAGGGCGACGCCGATAATGAGTAGGGCGACGCCAATAATGAGTAAGGCGACACCGATAATGAGTAAGTAGGGTGACGCTAATAGTGAGTAGGGCGACGCCGATCGTGAGTTGGGCGACACCGATAGTGAGTCGGGCGACGCCAATAATGGGTAGGGCGACGCCAATATTGAGTAGGGCGACGTCCATAATGAAAAGGGCGACGCCGATTTTGAGTAGGGGACGCCAGTAGAGAGTAGGGCGACGCCAATAGTGAGTAGGGCGACGCTAATAGTGATTAGGGCGACGCCAATAATGGGTAGGGCGACGCCAATATTGAGTAGGGCGACGTCCATAATGAAAAGGGCGACGCCGATTTTGAGTAGGGGACGCCAGTAGAGAGTAGGGCGACGCCAATAGTGAGTAGGGCGACGCTAATAGTGATTAGGGCGACGCCAATAATGGGTAGGGCGACGCCAATATTGAGTAGGGCGACATTGATAATAAAAAGAGCGCTGCCGATCGTGAGTAGGGCGACGCCGATAGTGAGTAGGGCGACGCCGATAATGAGTAGGGCGACGCCTATAACGAGTAGGGCGACGCTGATAATGAGTAAGGCGACACCGATAATGAGTAAGTAGGGCGACGCCAATAGTGAGTAGGGCGACGCCAATAGTTAGTAGGGCGACGCCGATAATGAGTAGGGCGATGCCGATAATGAGTAAGGCGACGCCAGTAATGAGTAGGGCGACGCCAATAGTGAGTAGGGCGACGCTAATAGTGAGTAGGGCGACGTCGATAGTGAGTAGGGCGACGCCGATATTGAGTAGGGCGACGCCAATAGTGAGTCGGGCAACGCCGATAGCGAGTCGGGCGACGCCGACATCGACTAGGGCGACGCCAATAGTGAGTAGGGCGACGCCAATAGTGAGTAGGGCGACGCCGATAATGAGTAGGGCAACGCCAATTACGAGTAGGGCGACGCCAATAAAGGGTAGGGCGACGCCGATAATGAGTAGGGCGACGCTAATAGTGAGTAGGGCGACGCCATTAATGAGTAGGGCGACGCCGATAACGAGTACGGCGACGCCAATAGTGAGTAGGGCGACGCTAATAGTGAGTAGGGCGACGCTAATAGTGAGTAGGGCGACGCCAATAATGGGTAGGGCGACGCCAATATTGAGTAGGGCGAAGTCGAAAATGAAAAGGGCGACGCCGATATTAAGTAGGGGACGCCAGTAGTGAGTACGGCGACGCCAATAGTGAGTATGGCGACGCCAATAGAGAGTCGGGCGATGCCGATAATGAGTAGGGCGACGCCGATAATGAGTAGGGCGACGCCGATCGTGAGTAGTTCGACGCCGATAGTGAGTAGGGCGACGCGAATAACGAGTAGGGCGACGCCGATAATGAGTAGGGCGACGCCAATAACGAGTAGGGCGACGCCAATAGTGAGTAGGGTGACGCTAATAGTGAGTAGGGCGACGCCGATCGTGAGTTGGGCGACACCGATAGTGAGTCGGGCGACGCCAATAATGGGTAGGGCGACGCCAATATTGAGTAGGGCGACGTCCATAATGAAAAGGGCGACGCCGATTTTGAGTAGGGGACGCCAGTAGAGAGTAGGGCGACGCCAATAGTGAGTAGGGCGACGCTAATAGTGATTAGGGCGACGCCAATAATGGGTAGGGCGACGCCAATATTGAGTAGGGCGACATTGATAATAAAAAGAGCGCTGCCGATCGTGAGTAGGGCGACGCCGATAGTGAGTAGGGCGACGCCGATAATGAGTAGGGCGACGCCTATAACGAGTAGGGCGACGCTGATAATGAGTAGGGCGACGCCAATAATGAGTAGGGCGACGCCGACAACGACTAGGGCGACGCCAATAGTGAGTAGGGCGACGCCGATAATGAGTAGGGCGACGCGGATAGTGAGTAGGGCGACGTCAATAGTGAGTAGGGCGACGCCGATAATGAGTAGGGCGACGCCTATAACGAGTAGGGCGACGCTGATAATGAGTAGGGCGACGACAATAATGAGTAGGGTGACGCGAATAACGAGTAGGGCGACGCCGATAATGAGTAGAGCGACGCCAATAACGAGTAGGGCGATGCCAATAGAGAGTAGGGTGACGCTAATAGTGAGTAGGGCGACGCCGATCGTGAGTAGGGCGACGCCGATAGTGAGTCGGGCGACGCCAATAATGGGTAGGGCGACGCCAATATTGAGTAGGGCGATGCCGATAATGAGTAGGGCGGCGCCGATAATGAGTAGGGCGACGCCTATAACGAGTAGGGCGACGCTGATAATGAGTAGGGCGACGCCAATAATGAGTAGGGCGACGCCGACAACGACTAGGGCGACGCTAATAGTGAGTAGGGCGACGCCGACAACGACTAGGGCGACGCCAATAACGAGTAGGGAACGCTGATAATGAGTAGGGTGACACCAATAATGAGTAGGGTGACGCCAATAACGAGTAGGGTGTTGCCGATAAAGAAAAGAGTGACACCGATAATGAGCAGGTTGACGCCGATAACGAGTAGGGCGACGCCAATAATGTTAGGGCGACGCCAATAACGAGTTGGGCGACGCCACTTTAATTTATAACATGAATTTGACCTATTCATATATGACATTTGACCTTGACCTCAAGAACACCATAAATGTTGACATATAGGCTCTGCTGCATTGCTAAATTTATTTCAGAATTTCAACCTTGATGTCAAGGCTAAGAAACATGAGATAAAGGTCAATTATCATGAGGTCAAGGTCAATGATCATGAAGCCAAATTCAATTATGATGAGGGTCAACGATCCTGAGGTCAAGGTCAATGGCTATGCGGTCAAGGTCATGATCATGAGGTCAAATTCAATAGTCATGGGGTGTAGGTCATTGATATTGAGGTCAAGTTCAATGTTCGTGAGGTCAAAGTCCATGGCATTGCGGTCAAGGTCAACGATCATGACGAGATGTTCAACGATCTTGATGTCAAAGTCATAATAATGAGGTCAAGGTTAATAATTTTTAGGTCGAAGTTCATGATCCTGAGGTCAAGGTCAATAATCATGAGGTGAAGTTCAATGATCATGAGGTCATGTTAAACGACCATGAGGTCATGTTAAACGATCTTGATATCAAAGTTGTAATCATAAGGTCAATGTCAATAATCATGAGGTCAATACATACTGATTATACTTTATTAAGACGAGACCTTGATAAATGATTGAAAGATTTAGTAGAAAAACATATGAAAAGAACAGAGTATAGTCGTGGGACACACCTACAGCCGAAATCGATAAACGTAGAAACTTGATTTTGGAGGGCAAAAAGACGGGATTTTTTAGAAAATCGTTCTCTGAAGGTGTGAAAAGGGGTGAAAACTACTGTATGAAAAATCCTATTCCTAGGGCTTATACATTTGAAACTAGGCATGGGCATGAATAAGAACACAAGTAAATAAAAAAGATTAGCACTATTCGTTTTTTAAAACTACCCTCCATTAGTCGATGTTAAAGTTTGTATGGAAAAATGATCCGATTAATTTGTAAATTAGTATTTATATACAAAAACAGAAATTATCGCCTCAAAGTTATTTGCGGTGTACTTAAAAAGAGGATTAATAACTCATTTCTGCCCGCTAAAAGTTTCCCATAGAAAACACCACTTTTGGGTGCACTTAAAGGCGGACCAAGTCGTCCTTTTCGAACAGATGGGATGAAAAATTATTTATAAGTTGACGATTCATCACGTAGATATCTAGCATGGACTGGCCTTCCCCGGGCAAGTGTTTAATAACTACTTAGAAATAGAGAAATGGAGAATACCCCTAGACCTAGGCTTACCTCTTACTTAAATGATAGAGTGATGGATTGCCCTTAGTGTTCACCGAAATCGGTCGGATGAGCATCATCACCCCAATCAAGTTTTAAATAAAATTATCACACTCTTTAGAAAGTGACCACAGGCAGTAGCTATATTGTATGTTATACTAGAGGTTAATTTATAATCAATTTGTATTTCAGATTAATTCAGTTCATGTTCTATATCTATGATCACTCACTCTTGCGAATATTATGCCAACTTAACAAAATTAAATCGTTCAACGTTCAACCAAATGAACCAAAGTTGCACGCATTGCACAACAAGACAACAAATATTTTTTATCTGTTCTCCTTTCTATTGTGTGCGTGATGTATTTTGTCATTTTTTGATTTGTTAATTTGTGAATTTCTTGAGGAAATAGGTATAAAAAATATACTGTGTTAAGTTTTTGTGCACTTTTTGGCCGAAATGAACGTTTGTTAAATAAGCAACTAGCATAAAAATGGTAGACGACACTGATATTATACAGTCTTTGCCATTGTCATGTCTTCCATTAAAAACTCGGGAATTGTTATCATTTTTGTTAGATACGCCTAAAATTATTACAAGTGATGGACCTGTTAAGCTTCCCAGGTAATTATTTAATCGTTACATAACTTTAAATAAGGTAACAGTGTAAATACTAACATCTGCTCTATTTTAAGTGAGTTACGAAACCTGTCTTTTTTTTTTGTATGCAAACATGAATAGTGTAATAGTGTTCTTTTTGACTATATATCTAGGCTTAGGCTCGATTTATATAGGCTTTTGCAAAGTTTTCGATTAGTTGGTCACAGGGAGAATAGCTGTTATTGTTGTTATTGATTGCACTGTTTTTATTCATATGTATGTAGCTCACTTTTTTGACAATCTAGCTGAGTGTCTAAAAAGTTAGCCAGAGACAGAAGTAGTTAAGAAGCCGAGGAGATTTACGTGACAATTAACCAATTGAATATTATGAGACAATTTAATTTCATCAAACTTGAGAGTTGTTAGTGACTCATTGACCTGTAAACAGTGCATACCTATCATAAAGTTTCCTGTGATTTGTTCTTATTGATTTACAGTACTTATTTGTTGTTGTCCAGGTACTTACCATGTTATTTGCTGAAATTGTTATTGTTAAGTGTAAATACTTTTATCAATCTATGCTGAAGAAACTCCACCATAATTTAGCAATTAACTACTTTGTTCATATTATCTATGTGTGTATTATTATAATAGATGGAAATACATATTAAAAATCACAGGCAATGTAAAATTTCTCATTGCTATGTAACAGACTTCATTTTTATCAAGAGTCAGCTGAAATTCTCCATAAAGATGATGAATACCAAGCTTAATAAAACATACATTTAATGTATGTTTAATGGAAATAAAAATAACTTAAAAAGGAAATATGACAGTTAACATTAATATTTCAGAGACTGGCGGGGTCTGGCCTTCCTAGTCAACATATCGGCACAAAATGCAGCATACATCCAACTGCGTCCTCAAAAGACCACTGAAGTATTGGAAATATGGCAAAGAGACCAAACTGCAACAGTGGGCCAGCTGCTGAGCCATTTGGAGCGTTTAGATCGTTTTGATGTATATGACGATCTGTGTGATGATCTCAGGGAAGCAATTAAGAGGAGAGAACTTATCGGTAGGTACTTGTTTTTTAAATGTTTAGATGATCATAAATTGCATATTATTATCATTATAGTTTTGATAATATTATTTTCATGTAATTATTATTAATTTAAGAGTGTGCAAGTATTAGAAAAGCACACATAAAATGACAATATGGTGCCAGTCCAAGTTTTCTCATACCATTGGAGGTTTAGAAACAAGCATAACCATCCCAGTGAACAGTGGATATGAAAAAAGAAATTGAAATATTTCATTGACCAGATATTATTCTCTTTCAGTGAATCGACAAGACCAAATAGCGATAAACAACAACAATAATAACATCAATCGTAGCAAAGATGAGCAGCGTGTATTCAGTCCAATCACATATGATGATGTGCCCGGCTACGAGCAGCATTACGATGCCTTTGTCTTGTACGCTAAAGAGGACAAGAAGTTTGTTGACGAGTTACTGGCAAGAATGACCGCAGCTGGGTTTCAGGTATAAAGATATTAATAAATGTATTTGAATTTATGTAACTAGTATTATATTATTAAAAATAAGAATGTATGGTCTATGAATTGCATTCAAAATAACTCATGGTAAAGTATCTTAATTTATTAATATTGTCTAATAACCAAATTAATTGGGCAGTGCAGATGTATTAAAAATAGACCAATCCGCACTGGACCCGCATGGTGGATTAACGCCCACTCCCTCTCTCAGAGAGGAGGCCTGTGTCCCAGCAGTGGTAACATTATAGGCTGATGATGATAAAAAGTAGCTTAAATTGTGACTGCAATATATCCCAAGCAACAAATTTATACCAAAATGCTACTGATAAGTGCAAAATGTTGTAGTTATTATCAATGAGAGAAACTATCGTAAGTTCATTCATGTCATGTTAGATAACAGTATATTGAGTATATAAACAAAACATAATTATACCTACTTCCATATTTTTACTTACATGGGATAAAAATCATTTCTGTCTGTTGTGTCACCTTTAATGGCTAAACAGATTATAGTGAAATTAAGCATATTATTATGTTATTTTGGGAAAAATTCTATTCTCAATGCGGGCGAAGCCGCGGTAAAATTATTGTATGAAATGATTTATGCTAATTTTTAAGAAAACCTTTATAAGTTGTAAGATACTCAATCAAAATATTTAGTAATATAATACTAAGCCTTGATTTGATTTATTATGTGTTCAGATTAAATTATTTTTATACATTTTAAACCTTATCTTGAAACTGATATGACATATACTTAGATTAAAACTCATGCCACATATAAAGATCATTAGAATCTATATTCAAGGGCAAAAATGTAATTTTAGAGAATTTATTAGGCAAATATATTTTAACCAGTGTTTTACCAACACAAAGTTATTCAGATTGACTCAATAACTTGAAATGCCCTTCACTGAACATTTATTTATGTGGAAAGGACTAGTAGTTTTCGAATATTTTGTCCCTTAAGAAATGTAAAAAAGACTAGGTCCCATGTAAATAAAATAATCCCTAATTAAAAAGGATATAATATTATGCGAACAGCTGATAGCAATTAAGATAAGGACAAGAGAACAATGCAATGAAATCATAGAACTTTGAAGTAACCCCATGTACTTATATCCTCAGCTATGCACTGAGGACAGACTGCAAGCAGGTCACATGACGCCGTACGCGCCCGTCGCCCAGCTGATCTCCGAGCGGTGCAAGCGCATCATACTCGTCTGCTCCCCCGAGTTTCTCAGCAGCTCAGCAAACACCTTTTACAGGGATTATGCTCAAGCCGTCAGCATTGGTAAGGTTTTAAAAAAAATCTACTTGATTCTCTAGTGAAATTACTGCTGCAATTTTGAAATAAGGCCTACTTCATAATATGACTACAAAAATACTTAAATTGATGGGAAAAGTTGTTAAATTAATACATATTGATTATTGTAAGTGTACTAAATTTGTAAGCCATATTTAGCAGTTGGATTAACACAGTATCCTTTTGATGACATCTGAAAAAAGTAGCAAACATTTGAAATACGGCAATTCATCATAATTTTAACATCAAGGTCTGAAGTTTTTGATTTGATGCAATTCGCGTATTTTTGTGTTATGCCTCGATTAGATACTCATTGATTGTAGGATCATTCTTTTTCTTTGAAGAATGAAAAACTTTCCGCTCTGTCTGTCATACAATAAAGTCGCTATTAGTCTTAGAACCTTCATTCAACTACCTTCCATTTCCAGAGTCGAGCCATCACAAGATAATCCCCATCATATACCGAGAATGCCAGCTGCCGTCGCACCTCGCGTTCTACCACAAGTTGTACTACAATGAAGAAGAGCGCGCCATGTATGACTTCTGGCTGAAATTGAAGCAGTCCTTGGAACTCGCACGCCACACCCCGAGACCCCAGTACAATAATAATAGGCTAGTATTCATCCACCTTTGTTTTTGGGTAATTATATGCATATAATGAAAAATAAAATTTCCTGGATGGAGGGAAGCAACGACGATATATTACTAGACTCCGCATGCACGATCTAAGGAACAAAAACTATTCTGTCAACTCGCTGAGGTACTACGTAAGCGAGGGGGACGGGGTACTGCGTTGTGATTGGCTAAGTCAAGGTCTGTTCTGTCTCAAGGTATGTTTACGGCTCACAGGAGTGGTCGAAATAAGACAGAAATAAGGCGTAATATATATCGTCGTTGGAGGGAAGGGACTGTGACTAAAATCCACCCAAGCCCTTTACGTTTTAGGGTCACAGTTAACTTTTTGAACAGTTTCTTCTTTCCACTTTCTAACATGCTTGAGCTTGAAGTGGGTTTTTGCCATTTTCGAGGTCGCTCCATCGTCAGTATACACAGGGTTATCAATTGAACTTTGATCTTGGACTGATCAGCGCCCGCATTTCTGCTAAGTAATTCGTCTATCTAAAAAGTAAAGAAAAGCTGTTTTATTTTTAGATTGTGGTTCATGGAAAATTAATTTATCCTTATCATATTGGATCTTGAATAAGCAATCTATAAAATAAATAATAATATCGGATCGTCCATGTGTTAGTTTTGTTGATTGGAGGTTGAATCATAATAGTTAAAATAATAACATTTGTTTATCAAAGCGTTGATATAGAGATGATTCAGAATTATCAGTCTCAAATGAGACTTGTCAACACACCAACTTTTTCCTCGTTTCTTTGTTATTGCTTCTTCATCATTGATTAAAAAAACATACTGATTGTTGCTAACAGATAAGTGTGTCATACATGGGCAAAAAAAAATGACTAGTCTGGATGACAAAGTGACAGAAAAACAAAAACATTTTAGACTTCAATTACTTAATTCTAATTTTGTCATAAAAACTTACAGAATCAACAACACTACGATGAATACCTCGCTACCACAGATCAAGATAGTGGAGCTGCCGTCCAGCAAGACCATCAACGATTACATCACAGATGACAGCCACCTCTTCCTGCCCTCCCCGGCTAAGAGCATCTCAATGAACGACCTGGATTTACTCAACGTCCACACTATCACCCCAGACTGCAACTCTTTGAGCAGCATGAGCCAGAAAAGTGTTTCCAGCAGCAACAAGAAAAAGAAACCTAGAATATTAAGACGTTTGATGAAAATTTTTAAAAGCAACAAACCTGAAGAAGCAATCATGATTGCTCATTAGAGCTTTTCAAATTAAGTTTGTGTTATTTTTAAATAGGAATTTAAAAGTAATTACCGACATAAGATTTCGATACAACTTCGATTTGTTGTTAAAGTGTACTAAAACATGGTTTTAGTAACAAAAATTGGTGATAAAATTGATAACTGTAGATGTAAGTTGATGAATTTAAATATAAAATAGTGATTTGGAAATGCAAATTGTCACATAAGCACAATACATAATATGAAATGGTATGTAGACATTGTTTGCAATAATTTTGGCTACTATTTTTAATTACTTTTCATCAAAGTTCTAGCTGTAACATTATGTCAGAACTCAAACGAAAAAATTTATTCTTCTCTCAATATCTTAACAACAACTCATTAAGATTCCTCAAAGCATTATCTTTATAACTTTTGGTTTATAAACGAAATAATTAAGTTTTAATAAAAGAAGTTTACTTGTAGTAAAGGTCTCAGATTAGTGTTAATTTTGAATAAGTCATATTTGTGTATCTTATATACATTTTGTCTTTGTAAGAAATAAATAAATGTGTAAGACAATACAAAATACAAAAAAATAATAATACAAAGTCATTGTTTTATAAGTGAATATAAACATTTTATATAGTCGCCAAATACATACAGAGATATTTTACCGTTTTAAATGTGTATTTTTATAAAATTGTTATTACAAAATGAAATCTTGTATTTTTAGACATTTTATGATGAGATCGTTAGATGGATAAGATAAGTCAAGAGATATGTTAGATAGATATACATCTTAGATTTAAATGATTATTCCTTGTTTATGAATTATGTAACAGTCGTGCGATTAATACGCACAAATAATATTAATTCAGGCATAGTCTTGCAAAGATATGCATACATTTACAAATGTAAACAATCGTCCGTCAATCTTGGTTAATTTTAGACGAGTATTTGTTATTCTTATGAACTAGCGCCATGCTGTGGCGTCACATGGGTGCTGAATACATGATTTATACATGTAAATCCTCCTCTTGAATCACAATACAAAAGACTAAAGATGATCAAAATCGCAGTTATAATGTTTTAGCTGGCGCTCACTGGAGAGTCGCAGAGACTTTTTCGTTGTCAAATTTATGGGGCGCTAGAAACAGGTCACCATGATGAGTTGTTCACTCCCAAATATCGGCATAGTACTCTACAAGTCTCCTTGAAAAAACGGCACTAGTGAGCGGCTGGCCCAAATACAGTGCAACCAAAACTTTTATAGTCATGATATTTACAATTTTACCAATTGAAATGTGATTTTATATAAAAAAATATTATGTGATCATTGTTCGCCTTTTTTGTAAATTTTACTGATGAAATATTTTGTCAAATTCTCTGTAAATATATTATTACGTTAGTTATATTGGTATTTCATTTCTGGATATACAAATTATCATTTTTGTCGATATAATGGAAGAACAGAAACATCACATGGATTAAAATATATAATTTATTATGAGGTTATAGCAACACTGTATATTCGAACAAGATGGTCCATCCCACAACTTGCTAAAAGCATTCTATTTCCCTCTGTAGGCTTGAATGTTAACCTTTTCACTGCCAAATGATGAGCCGCGCTGAAAATTAAAAAAAAAAATATTACAAAAAGATTTGGGCTCGTCCGGGATTTGAACCCGGGACCTCTCGCACCCTAAGCGAAAATCATACCCCTAGACCAACGAGCCGCTTAGTAAAGTTGCCGAAATTGTAGGTCGGATGGTCTTACTGATTTCGTTAAGTATGACGTGTTGGAAGTTGATAAATGATTGAAGACAAAATGTCAAGAACAGTAAACCCTAAAATATGAATACAAATAATGACTTTCGTACCGAGAAACAGATAAGTACTAATAAAAATGTTATTCATAAAATAGTAGCAATTCAAAAAATGAGTTATCTTTACATAGCACCCGCGGTTTTCAAAAGGTTACTTTAGCAATATCACAATATGCATTGGGATTAAATTCGTAAAATGAATAAAGATAATTTATTTTTGCCATTCTATTAGCAACATTGCTAAAGTGGCGTGTTTAGATCCCCAGTACGTTTTTAGGCAATAATTTCGTAGCTGCTTAAGTGTTTGCGAAGCAGAGGTAAGATAAAAGTGTGACGCCAAACAGAAAAAAAAAAATCTCTATGTTTCATGCATGATCTCAAGTTAAAAGTTTTGTAACAAACGTGATATGCATAAAACTTACCTTTTATCTAATTCCTTCAACAAATTCCATCCATCGACTCCGAAGTGATATATCCTGACGACGCCAGTCTCAAAGCCTACAGCCAGCACCAATCCCTCTCCGCTGTAGGGCGCGAAGTCTATAGCTGTGACCGAAGTGCCGGACTCTAGCGGGGCACCCAGTAGACCGTAGTCGCCGAGGGACGAGTTTGATGGACCGGTTTCTGACCAGATGCACACCTGGAAAGGATGACAACCATTTTTTAGTTCATGAAAAAAAAGTTATGGGAACTGGGAAACTCCACAAAGGTCTTTTTAAACATCATCATCAGCCTATAATCCCTATAAGGTGTGGGTAAGGCCCACTCCCTCCTCCCCTTTTCAACGGCATACAAAAAAATATTTATTTTTCGCCTACCAAAGGAAGGACATTTCAATATACATAATTATGTATTTTCATGGTTTACCTTGGACTTCACTGATATCGGTGAAGTAAAAAGTAAGAAGACACCCTACCATAATGCCTTAAAGCCAGGGTAGTTCTAGTGAGGGAAAGAGACAGAGCTATACAAGCCGTCTAGCGCCACCTCGTTCCCTCATTGAGCCACCTGGACTATAGTAAATACAAGACTACATTCAAGTGCCAAATGTCAGAGACCTGTAGTTTTTTGCAGAAGAAGCTTAATTTATTCTGAAACTCGAGATAGATCCCAGACGAAAAAGAAAGTCAGAAATTATTTTACTTTTGTTTTGGTATAACCAGGAAATATTTATTTACCTTTCCTTCTCTAGAGCCAGTACCAAACGCCTTACTATCCTGCGTCCACGCACAACACCAGATGATCCTTGTATGTACTCCATTCGTCTTGTCCGTACTAGCGACCATGTCGAACGAGTCTGAACCTTGTTGCCTGCGGTATAAGGTCCACCGTCTATCGCGCGACACTGACAGCAGATGTTGGCTGTCCGGTGAGAATGCTAGCTGGGTGACTGTCAGTTGGTGAGAGATTAGCTTTTGGGTTTGTTGCCAGGTTGAGGTGTCCCTGTAAAGATAAATTAATTTCAGTGTTTTTAAAGTCGTTAAAAAATACAGATGTCAGTAAAATGGCCCTAATTTTGTGAACTAGTATTCCAATAACACTAAACAGTAGCTTTGACTGTCGTGACATTTTATGTGTGTCGCGATAAATATAAACATCGACTTTTAGAAAGAAATGTTCGGCTTGTTTCAGATTTGTAGAGCATTGACTCTATCTCACAACAGCAAACGACGAACCATTGACAAATTTCACTGGTTCGTCAGAATTAGGTCTTTTTTTGGGGTTTGGGTACTACGAACAAAAACATCGATTGTTTATTCCAATTTTTCACACATCTAAAGTTCGAAATTTGCGCGTACAGAGTCGCGGGGAGTGCTAGAAAAAAATACTGTTTTTAAGTATCTCGTAACTGTCACATTAGTTGCCTTACCATATAAGAACGGCTGCATGTTCAGCAGTGGTGGCCTTGCAGGCGGAAGCCAGCAGCGTGCCGTCAGTACTGGCCGCCAGAGCGAACACCTCGTACCCGTGACCGTATAACTTCTGTACCTCCGGCCAGAGAGTGTTCTGCATTAGAGTCTCTTCAGTTGGTGGCTCTGGAATACAATGTTTATTGAATGATGGCCTACTATGACGTCTTAAAACGTGAGTAGTGGCACTGCGGGAAAGAGACAGAGCTTTACAAGTCATCTAGTGCCATCTTTTTCCCACACTTAAACTATTCACGGTTTAAGGGTCAAGTCACCGGGCAGCGAGTAAAGGGCAATTAACTCGCTGCCCGACCATGGACCATGCCCGGGTCGACGGCGCGTTGTGTTCCACGCGCGCCTCAAAGAGCGTCAGCATAATGACGAGGCCCCCTCTCAGAGGGCCTAAGCCTGCCGGGGTTGCAGGACTTATTCCATCACCATGACCCCGGCACATAAAGGGCTATTGAAGGACACCGTGGATTTTAGTCAGTACAAGTCTGACAGTCCCTCCTATTCTGCCCTGGGTGGAAGGACTCATTTGATGATTTTACCACGCTAAAAAAATAGGGTCAAGTCACACCGAGAGGCGTCACACGATGACAAAGTACGGATGACAATATTTATTTACAATATTTTCTTCTCACATTTTTATTTATATTTGGTTTTAACCCGCCCTGGCAGGAGCGGAAGGGATTGTCACTTACTAAGAGTCCACCCAGTGCGTCCGGATGTCCTTTTCGTTCCACGGCCCTAGTATCTTACTTAGACAGTCCAGTTTTAGTCTCACCTGTCATATCAATCGGCACGAAGTACCCGTCGTTGTCATCACCATCATCTTGTTCATCATCATCGATGAACACAGCCTTGTTTGATAACCCCAGCGACGGCACTGCTGCGCCCTCAGGCCCTGAAGAGTATCACAATATCATGTTTATGTCAGTTATTTTGAACTTTAAGGTGTCTAAAATACAGTCAAATTTACAGTAGCGCTGCCACGATACTCAGGATTGGATGTGGAATTATTCAAGAATTGGGTCACTAAAGTGCAGCCTCGTTGCTCTAGTGGTCGAATATAGTATTAGGTAGTGTCACAGGATTTTTACTCGACAACGCCAGCCAGAAGGAGGGTTATGATTTTCGAATATGTGTATATGTCATGGGCCAAGTATTTAATGCGGGCAGTATGAATACGTTGAGCTCCGTTAGTTATGAGTCGAGCTACACGATAACTGACAAATGCTTGCACTGACTGGACAGGTTCATTCAAATCTGTGTGGTTCTTTCTTTAAAAGACCACTTCAGACACCTGCATGGTCTTCATATGGCTTTAACAGTATACTCGTAATGTCTGGACTTTAAAAGAGACAGTGACCTCTGAGTTTGTTTCGGATGTTTCTTCTCAGAGTAGTCAGGTACGAAACACTGGCCTCATCTAGCTTTAAAAATATATGACGTGTAATAGTAGATTACGCACCAAGGGAGTAAAGCATTGCCTTACGTCACGGGCGTATTGGATCCCGAAGCGACACTAAGGATTCTGGTGGTGAACCTCCGTAGCGCAGTGAGGAGGTTCAAGTGTTAATTCCCGAGTGAAACGAGGGAATTAAGTTAAGAATCCTTAGTGTAGCGAGGGATTCAAGTTAGCCCAAGACAAGGCAGCTTTACTCCCGAGGAGCGTACTCTGCTTTTCACACCTACTGCGAGTGAATAAATTCGATTTTTGAAATTTGATTTGGTACGACAACCTTCAAACGTGAAGTTGGCACCACTGTAAGCGATCAGCTGTTGCGGCCAGCGGCCGCCATTACTGATGCGACTCCTTGGTGAAAGTTTTCTTACGCTTTTCTTTGAGGTTCCAAATTCAAATCACATTATTCCCACGGGAATAATGAAATTCAGTACATATATTATTGCCCGGCTCGAGCAAGAGGGAAATATGTCATGCTTTATAGTGGGTTTGCCTGACATATAATATGACATTTACGAGCAAGTAGTGTGAAAAAGTGTTTTATAACAACCAACTTGCAAAATAAACATCATTTATCAATAATGCCCAGACATAAAGGGCCCATTGATTAATGGCACCCCCATTCGGGACCCCGCCATCCTCTTCATGGTTATTTTTTTTAAACCACCCAGAGGAAGACATTTCGAATAACTAGGTTATTATTCACATTAATCATTTGTATGGCCTGATATGGCTGGGCATTACGAATACTGCCCGCATGAATCACTTGGCCCATAACATATGTATATTTCTTTGGTACGCTGTGTATCGTAAACCGGTTGATGGATTTTAGCTTGTGAAGTGTCGTTAGAATCACATGAATTGTGAAAGTAACACTGGGTACATTAAATTTTGATAGTGCGGATTTTGGGCGCCATTTTATGTGTGTTTTTGTTCTTGGAATTTATATCTATTTGTAATATTTTTTGTAAATTATCCAAATTAAATCATTCTTACCTTTACTGTTTTGCTCAATAACCTCCCCGGTAATATTCTTGAAGTTGTGCACAAAGTTGTGCGGCGCCTTGAACACCCGGATCACTTTCTCCTCAGCAGATGACGCAAAGGTTGTGCTGTTGATCAGTGCGAGGGACGACAAGTCATAGCCGTGCACTTGAGGACGAGCTATCTCGTGCCATTCAGTACCTGGGTATGAGAATAGAGAGATTGACAAAGACAATAAATTAACTGAAAAATCATATTTTGGAAAAGATTTTAATAAAATAATACGTATAAATCCATCATTATCTTATCTCCAATTCTTATCGTATTAGGTAAAGATGACATGATTGTTGCTACTTAAGCAGAGGCGGCCCAGTGGTATCGGTCCGATTTGTAGGTCGTGGGTTCGAACACAGCCTGGTGCATTACTTTGTGTAATTTATTTCATCACTACTGCTCTCTAAACGGTGAAGGAAAACATCGTGAGGAAACCGGCATGTCCTAGAACCTAAAATTCGAAGATATGTGACATCTACCAATCCGCACTGGGCCCGCGTGGTGGGTTATGGCCCACTACCTCTCAAAGAGAGGAGGCCTGTGTCCCAGCAGTGGGAACATTATATGTTGTTGATGAATAACTATAATTTCTTACAGCAGATTTTCCAAGACCATGTTAAGACATATCAAAAATATTCTTTAATAACATAACATAAAAAGATATGTCTACTCGTAGTTCAATGCGCCATTGTGCACTTTGTATTACGAGTATGACATGAATAAAAAAAAGGATACTGTACCATGTTCAGTTTTCCACGGCGCATGGACCCTAGTAGTCTGGTCTGCAGACACACTCATGAGGTATCTCCCCTCGCGTTCCCACCTGACGTCCTCGACTGCACTGAAGTGTCCGCCGCACACTACTGATGACTGCCACTGTCCTGTCTCCTGAAAACCCCGGGAATAATTTCTGTAAAGTGACTTATGGTGAAATCAGGGCCCATTTCAACAATAATTCAAGTTGCTAAAGTTTAGAAAGAGAGAAAAGAGCCAGATTTTTATTCCATAGTTTGTAACTGCCTTTTTCTAAGGACAAGCAAGTCATTCATTGGTACAAACATTATTCATGTGTACAAGTCTATAGGTAAAACGGTTTTTTTATGTTGCCCCACACCAGGAAATTCTCTGGTATCGTGGGTGCCTTTACAGACCTATAAACTCACATATACAAACACCCAGCCAGACCCGGAACAACAACTTGCAGATCATACAAATATTTGTTCCGTGCGGAGATCGAATACGCGACATGCTGCGCAGCAGTCGATCGCTCAGCCACTGGGGCCAACCGTGTCGTAAACTCAAGTTGTATGAAATTTACTCATGCTTCCCAGTGGTTATTAAGTTTTTTATTCACCAGTAACTAATAAAGTTAAAATAATAATAACAATAGAGTTAAAATACGGTTAAAGATATTTATTTACTCAAAAGAATTTACAAAATTCACTTACAGAGTAAACATGGTTAAGTTTAGCGTATTTGCCAGCAAGCGTAGACAAAGTAGGTACGTATCTTAAAATTAACATTTCTAATAATGTGTAGCACTTCGACTCAACAAACAGCTATCAAACAAAACAAAACATATCAGAAGCAGGTAGTTGTTTACACAAGAAACAGCAGTTTTAAGCTATGAGGGTAGGGTGCAATTTAATAGTTGTTGCGTGTTTACTAAGGCCTACGACTCAGTGTGGAAAGATGAGCGATTTATTTATTTTATAAACGTATTTTGCTATTGGATTGTAAGTTTTATTTTATTTTGTTTTGTATATTTATTGTTGTTGTGTCTATTTCATATTATTTTAATTTCTTATATTTTCTGCAATATTACATTTATTTCATGTTGTTTAACACTGCCTTAATGTGTTTATGAGGAGTCTTTTTTTTTTTTATAAATCGAAAGGTGCGGCCGTATCTTTTAGTATGTATTTCTTTAGATATTTCTTATAACTGTTAAACGACTGAATTTCTTTTATGTCTTTAGGTAATTTATTATAGAGATTAGCGCCCTCATACATGATATTCCTCTTGCCGTATTTAGTCCTAGGCTGAGTTAAGCAGATGTCGTTAGCTTGCCTGGTTAAAATGTTATAAGTTTGTGCCCTTTTTGTAAAAGTTACTTGAGAGTGTATATCTTTAGTTAGAAATTTTCTGACGAGTATGCATGTGTTATACTTATACATTTGATGAAGGTTTATGAGTTGTGTTTCTTTGTAATTTTTTTCAGTGGGAGTTAAAAAGTTATATCTAAATAATGTTAAAATAATTTACCTTACACTGCTCCCAAATATGAAAAGATCCATTATACCCATGAGCCAAGAACGAGTTCCCTTCAGGGCCAAACTTGCTACCATAGAACCCTAGTCCGTTACCCCCTACTTCCCCCACTCTCACACGCTCCACCCACGCGCCATCTCCTTCTCCCTTCTGTGGGGAGACTTCTGGCTCCCAAATGATGACTGTCTTATCCAGGGAGGATGATAGAAGACGGTAGATCGGCTTCTTGTTGGTTTCTGAAAAGGGAAGTGGTGTTTAATTTAGTTTCCCTGCTGTTTGACTAAAAAACTTGTAGTCCTTCCATTGGTTATTAGTTCTCCAAACAATTTTAAGTACACCATCAGTAGCAACTCTTGCAAAGATTTGTCTTGAGATGGGTGAGCAAGGCGAAGCAACACTCGTCTAGGCCCATTCTTAGATGAATCTAATGTTTTAAAGTCAGTCGAAATCAAGTTCACAGTCGAAGTCGTGGCGTTTATTACCAAGGCGGGATATTAGACATTAAACCATATGTCTGTAAGGCTCATTTTTCTTTCCTATTACTTCCAACTTCGCGGGCATGCGGTTGGCGAGTAGGTAATGGGCGACTCGCTGTCCTATCATGGGCCATGCCTGGGGTGACGGCGCGTGTGTTCCACGGGCGCCTCAAAGAATGTCAGCACAATTACGGGGACAAAGGAGTGCCGGGGTCGCGGGACTTACGAGCTATCGTGACTCTGGAACGTAAAGAGCTACTGAAGGCCACTGTGGGTTATTAAAAATTACCTCCAACTTTCCCTGGTTGCCATTGCACTCCATACACCCATCCTTCATGTCCAGCAAGCACAGCTTCCAGCTTCACAGACCAGTCCACTCCGTATGCTGGGAACACTTTCTGTTCCACCTTGATTCCTTTGGATACCTGCTGGTCTATGTGCTTCTCGATGCGCCATAAACGGATGTAAGTGTCTTGGGAGGCTGATGCAAGGAGTATTGTTGAGTTGTCTGTGGAAAAAAATTGAAAAACAAAAAAAAATATGATAAAAATTGGTAGAAAGTCTATAGTGTTGTTGAGGACTGCCTCATTTTTAGCTTTGGAAACATACAAATAGTGCACAAACTAATAAAAAAACAGATAAAATAACAGTGTCACCAAAACATAGTTTTTTTTTCATCAAGCACTTAGTTATTAATGAAAAAGATATTATTCTTGTTTTATGCCCATTTTAGGAAAAAAATGAAATAGGATTGTATTTTCTTTCCTTTAAGTTCATACAAGATCACAAGTCAAGTCATACAAATTGGTATTTGAATAAGATAAGTGTAAAAATCATCAGGCAAGTATTCCTTCTACAAAAATTTGGCAAAGGTATGCCCATTGTATATCTACATATCTTTGCCAAACATATTAAAGACAATACCATGTTACATAATGATTTTTAAACATGTAAAGACAAGTTTTAATATCCTAGCTACTTAATAAATGTACATGACATAACTCACCAACATTTTGAACATCCAACCCCCTCACCCAATCTTCATGTCCGACCAATGTATGAACCCTGTGGTACTCATCACCAACAAACACATGTATCTTGTGGTCATCTAATGCACAGAACAGTATGGGCTTGTGGACCATCGGTAAGATGTGTGCATGCATGGTCAGGCAGAGACCAGAGTTTAGGTTTATAGTTTGTTTGTGCGTTGTCACACCTGAAATTAAGATCAATCATTTTAATATTAAATCTGTTAAAACTGATATAATTTCAAATAATTTTGAACTGTGTTGAACATTTTGGAAATCAAGGAGTATTGTAGATTCACCATTGGACTTTGCTTAACATAAGTGTTATACTTTCCATTTTGAAAAGATTAATTAAGAGATACTAATGAGATAATGGCTATTTATTTCAGAAACATTGGCCAAAATTAAATTGCAACAAGGGGCAGGAGAATGACAATAGAGCCTAATAAATATATTTATGACTGTCAAATTATTTATACTTAATTATTAAAATATTTACCATCTTTTCTCTCCCAAACTCTCACTGTAGAATCAATAGACCCAGTATAAACTAATAGGTCCTCTCCGTTATAAGCACCATGTATACAGGTCACACCGTCAGTATGGCCTGCAAGACTGTTAGTAACTCTCCAAATGCCGTCTTCCAATGTCCATACAGCAGCCGTCTTGTCTGCAGAACCGGAGATCAGCTCTGTACATGTACCGTCTGGTTTGCGGAGCCATTTTACTGTGTTCACTTGTGAGCTGTGGTGGCTGAGTACTGTTAGAGGATCCTTGCCTTTGAGATTCTGTAACAGATGATTAAGTCTGTTGTTGAATAAAATTGAATATTATGATGCTGTTGGAGCTCTCACATTAGATATGAGAAGATTCAGAGGGCATTTATGCTCATAACCGAAAGGATAATTGCAGATTCAACAAAAACAATGGCAATAAATAAACACTGCATTCAAGTAGGCTTGCAAAGTGACGATTAAAATAATTTTCGAATTAGTTAACGATACCAGAGCCTCGATTTACACATTGGGATTAAATGTTGGGCATTTGGTGTCCACAACAGCTAGAAAATAAACATATTCTTACCGTATCATAAATAACAACAGCGTTGGTAGCACCAAAACAAATGAGTCCCTGGTCATTCCAGTCTATTATTTCTGGAGTGCGATTACACGCAACAGACGTATACACTTGCTCCACGCTTACTTTCATGGTTTGATTATTAGTTGTACTAATTATACCATCAAAACAATTCATTTACACTCGAATATTAAAAATATTGAGGTTATGGTAAACATATGGTTGACACATGATAATTTGACGCGTTCGTAAAATGTATAAAATAACATTATCGAATTCTAGATTTAATACTTTTTAAAGTGGGTATTCTAGTTTATAGTAAACATTTATTGATGTGTAAACAACAAAAAATCAGTAAAGTAACCGTAAGTTTTTAATGGATTGTTAATAAAGTGGCATTTGAATTTATACACACGATTTTGATGTCGAACGCAACTATAACTTTGTTGGCGGCAAAAATGACAGCATCAGCTCGGTGTCGGTGTGTCACTTTTGTTATTGAAATGAAATAGAAATCTTTCGAACTTGTTTTCACATGTCTGTCTATTTTAACTAGGATTAGTAAATATATACAAACAATAAAAATGCCTGAAGTAATGATATGTGGTATACCGGTCACCTTTCCATTTGAACCATATGAAGTGCAGAAGGTCTACATGGAACGAGTGATTGAAAGCTTGCAGAACAATACCAATGCTTTGCTGGAATCCCCTACAGGTACTGGAAAGACTTTAAGCTTACTATGTTCGTCATTAGCTTGGTTATTAGTTAAAAAAGCACAGCTGCAAATGAATGCACAAGTTGGAAATTTTTCGGAACACAGCTCCAATTTCAGTGGAGCTCTCAAAGAAACATTAAAGTCAGGAGCTGGAAAATCAAAAGATAGTACTTCATGGGGAATGCCGAAAATAATTTATTCATCAAGAACCCACTCCCAGTTAACACAGGCTATGCAAGAGTTGAAGAGGTCCAGTTACAAACATGTAAAAGCAACTGTTTTGGGTTCAAGAGATCAGATGTGCATCCACCCAGAAGTATCCAAAGAAACAAATAATATGAACAAAGTCCACATGTGCCAGTTGAGAGTTAAATCAAGAACTTGCCACTTCTATAACAATGTTGAATCAAAGAAAGATGACAGAGCTGTGAAAGGTGATGAAATATTAGACATAGAAGACTTAGTAACGGTTGGTAAAAAGTTGAAGTGCTGCCCATATTATTTATCTAAAGAATTAAAACAGGAAGCTGATATAATATTCATGCCATACAATTATATCCTAGATCCAAAATCAAGAAGAGCTAATGGAGTGGAATTGCTTAATAATATTATTATTTTAGATGAAGCACACAATGTAGAAAAGATGTGTGAAGAGTCAGCATCCTTGCAGATTCGGACAACAGATGTTGCTTTATGTATAGATGAAATTACACATGTTATGAGATCTTTTGGTGAGACAGCAGGCAATGAAGACCAGATGGACATGACTGTGGACACTCAGCCAAAAGATTTTACCTGTGATGACTTATGTGTTTTGAAAGAAATGATGCTGGCATTAGAAAAAGCCATTGATGAGATTTCTGTTGGTAGTGAAGGAAGTACCTACCCTGGTGGTTATATTTTTGAATTACTATCAAAAGCTGAAATCAGAGATCATAATCAAATGGCAGTCATTACTATGATAGAGAATCTTATACAATATTTGTCAACAGCCAGTGCTTCACCTTTTCAGCGCAAAGGTGTGGGATTGCAAAAGATAGTAGATTTATTAAATGTGGTATTCAGTGGAACCACACATGCTTATAAGGAGAGAGTTAAGATGTGTTACAAAGTTCATATTCAAATAGAAGATAAGAAGAATAAAAAGACAGACAGTTGGGGAGCTCTCAAAACTGCTAATACTAAGTCAGCTGAAAGGGTTTTAAGCTATTGGTGCTTCAGTCCAGGTTTTGGAATGAAGCAACTAATGGAACAGAATGTTAGAAGTATCATTTTAACCAGTGGAACCCTGGCCCCACTGAAACCCCTGACTTCTGAACTTGGCATCCCAATTGGAGTCCAGTTGGAAAACCCCCACATAGTAAAGTCTAACCAAATATGTGTTAAAATTATGAGTCAAGGTCCTGATGGTGTGCAGCTAAATTCAAACTATCAAAACAGAGACAACCCTAAATATCTGTCATCCTTGGGCAGAACAATACTTAGTTTCTGCCGTGTAGTTCCAGATGGTTTACTAGTATTTTTCCCATCTTATCCTATAATGACTAAGTGTCAAGAGGCATGGCAAAATGAAGGCATTTGGTCAAGTATTAACAATATAAAACCCATATTTGTTGAGCCACAGCGTAAGGACACCTTTAATGCAATAATAAGTGATTATTACAGTAAAATAAGTGATCCTAGCACAAGAGGAGCATGCTTCATGGCTGTGTGCAGAGGCAAAGTTTCTGAAGGCCTAGACTTTGCTGATATGAATGGCAGAGCAGTAATCATAACTGGATTACCATTTCCGCCATTAAAAGACCCAAGAATCATTCTGAAAAAGAAATATCTGGAAGAGCTAAGGACTAAGGATAAGCAATTTCTATCAGGGGACGAATGGTACTCTTTAGAAGCAACAAGAGCTGTGAACCAGGCTATTGGCAGAGTGATAAGACACCAAAATGACTATGGTGCAATTTTACTTTGTGACACAAGGTTCAATAGTCCTAAATTGAAGAACCAATTATCTGCATGGCTGAGAGACCACATCAATGTTTCTAATAAGTTTGGAGAGACAGTGAGTGAAATATGCAGATTTTTCAAAAATGCTGAATCTACATTACCTCCCCCTAGGCTAAAGCCACTGCTTCCAAATGAGTCTGGGGGAAGGGACAGAGATTCTGGGCCAATCCATGTTAGTGGTGTTGCATTTCCAGTCTCAAATACTAGAGTTGTATCAAAATCTTCAAATAAAAAGTCAGTAAGCCAGTACCCTAACTCAAATGAGGTTTATGCAGATTTTTCAATGGATTTCTATAAAAATGCTAAAGCATCTGCCTATGTCAATGAATTTAAGCCTAATACGACAAAGGATCTCTTCAGTGCTATTGATCAAGATGATACTCAGCAGTCACAGTCACAGGCATTAGTAACCATCCACAAGAGAGCTGCAGATGTCAGTGTAGCTAATAATATAGTAAAAAAGAAAAAGTTGAAGATAAAACCATTTGGTTTCGAAGAGCACTTGAATGGTGAAAAATCTGGTGAAGATCAGTCAAAAGTAGAAAAAGTACCTCCCGCTTCCCTGATAGATTTTGTGAAAGAAATAAAAGTACTTTTACAAGCTGATCAATATAAGGAGTTCCAGTTATCAATTTCAGCTTATAAGAAAAGTGGTGAATATGAAGCTTTTCTAAAGATTTTATCTAATTTATTTGAAAATAGTAAAATGTTGTATTTATTCAAAGGCATGAAAAGGTTTCTGAAAGAAGAACACAAGGCTACATTTCAAGAATATTGTGATAATGTTAATTTAAGTAGTTAATGAGTAAATTATGTAATACATCTCAATATATTATAGACTATTTATGTGGACATCTGAAATAAAAAGGTTTATAAAATGAGTTTAATTATTTTGAATAAAATACCACTTTATACTCTAACATTTATTAACTACTTAAAACATACAACTAGAAAACATTCTTAGGTGCTTCATTGATCTTACTGGCAATCTCCACAGAGTTTATTCTCAAAACAGTTTGTGGTGCCCTTACAAAGTTGATTCGCATGTATTGCTTCCTCCTCTTCTTTTTGAAATGGGTTTTCGTGTGCGATAGGCCCTTGGAAATTACTGTTGCAGTCACATCCACTAGTCCAGGTTGTACTATAGGCCGGCCAATTAGAGAGAAATCTTTGGTACCAGCTAGAAGAACTTTGTCAAGTTTTATCTTGTCTCCAATGGTAGGGGGCCAGAAGCCTTCGATCACGAGAAGGTCTCCGTCAGTAACACGCCATTGCTTACCCAGTATGTGAACTATAGCAAAGTTTCTTGATGCATTCTTTTCGATTAGTTTGTTGCATTCTGCTATTACATCTTTAGTAGTTTCAGGGACAGTTTTGGATTCGACAGGTGCTAGATTTGTTACAAACCTTGATAGAACCCCTGCTGTAAAGTAAAACAAACAGTTTAGACACCTAAAATAAAACTGAAAGGGACGAAATATTTAATCCTTACCTTGCCCTCCATTGAATACACTGGCAAGTCTTTGCAGGCCTGCTCTGATCAGAGCCATAATAACGTTGTTATTATTCCTTTTAAATCTTTAGGATAACTAAAACCACTTATTTTTTCTAACAAAACATTCCCAATATAACCTAAAAATTTCATGCACAGATAAAATATTGGATCGATTCGATTGACATTGACACTTCACGGAGACACCATGCATTTCGTTCGGAAATATATAAATAATTGCCGGTAACTGGATAGATCCATGGACTATGATTATAAATAAATAATCAATATAATCATTTTAATTATTCATGTCACAGTTTACTCACTAAAAATATAATTGAAATAAAATATACTGAATACAATGTTCTCGCGTCGAATATCTTCGAGAATAGAAAGATGGCGTTACTAAATTATTAGATCTTGATACTACGGTGAGGTATTTGTAAGTAATTTTGAGAGACATCTGAAGATGGCAGGAATTTGAGGTTCCTCTCAAGACCTATGAGAATGCATGCATGGAAATTGTAAACAGGACCAACAGAACTTTTTAATGGTCCGGTATAAATGGCTAGTTTTGGGACTTAGTTTTGGGACTTCAGAATACTATTTTTTTTACTATAATGGAGTGAAACTAAGTGAAAAACTTAAATAATATTAGTTTTATTTATTTTCACCTAGACGTCATATTATATTTTTTTATATATTTATTTATACAGCTTTTTCTAGCGTTAGCCAGTCAGTACTTAAATAAATGCATTATTTCTTAATTTGTTAAACTTTTGTTCCATTCACAAAATTAATTTGATTGCTGTGCTAAAGTTTTTCAGGTAGCTGGTAGGGCCGTTCATGATCGGACCCAGATACGAAGACTAGGATAAAACACTACTAAACAATCAGTGTCCGTGTCCGGTGTCCGGACAAGTGTCCGCAATTTGTCTGTACTGGTTTGACCGATCTTTAGGTGGGGGTAGAGACCGAGTCTGGTTATACCTACCTCCTTACAACTGAGTTTTATAACCCGCGACAAGTGCACGTGGTACTGGTTCGTGCACCGGGTGAATGACCTCTTGTCACTAGAAAATAAAATAGATTTTTTAGTAAACGAACTAGCTGGGAACCAACCAATCTTAAAATAACTATGTGGTAATACATTTTAGATATAAGTAGACTTAAATACGTAATTTTGTTCATTAATGTCGAAAAGAGTAATTTTCATTTGGTGTGTGCGATGAGCGCGAAAGTGTATTCAAGCTGTCAGGACAATGTCCGCGGTAATGCGCTCGATGACATCGTCGACTTAGCCTCATCCCTAAGTAGAACAGTTTATTTATTATTCTAGATACAAACTCTCCACAGCCATCCTGATGGATTACACTAAAATCTCAGTAAATTCACGTCGGTCCACATTCAAAATCCAGCTCTATTCGTAGGCCAGTTACTTGATACTTCAGCTGTGTTCGTGTCGTTCCGCTGCGCTTCGGAAGGCTTCGGCGGCGTCTGGGGCGCGTTGCCATGGCAACGGGCGGGCACGCGGCGCTCTCGGCACAGCGGCCGCAGCCGAAAATAAACACGAGAGCGACGCCTCGCGGACTTGTTGTGGAGCAAGGGGACACGCCACTGGGGCGCTACGGGGGTGTGCGTCGGGTGACGTATGTAATTATCGTTTCAGGTTTCACCGGAGACGTATTGGATTATTCCGATGGGCTTTTCGTTTTCCTGAAGGACGTGTATTGGCGTTTGGAATCTATAGGATTGCTTTACGATAGGTTTGAAACAGAGGGCAAAGCTTTGAAAGTTCGCTAGCAGGCGCAGGCGGTTAGGTACGAACCACAGGAGTTGTTTGCTCTGTGTCGACGGAATCAGTTAAAAGCGAGTTCTAACGCGGGATTTTCTAAGAAGCGTACAAAGTTGCCGGGGAAGGCTCGCCCGCTCGCACAGAGCGCGGCCTGGGGCGGGGGTGTGCGAGGCACGGGCGGTAGAGGCCGGTGCGCGCGCACGGCTCCCGCGTCAGTCGCTGGGCGGCGCGCGGCCGGCTCGCGGTCGATAGCTGCACGCTGGCACGGGCACGGCCATGTTGCGCGACGCGTGCACGCGCGAGCGGGCTCGACGCGCTGCCGTGTGAGTGAAGTGTTGTGGTGTGGACACCGGCCCCTTCTCCCCGCGCCGCCACGCGCGGCGCTGCCGCCTGAGCTTTCGGTCAGTATCTGCGAGTGCTAGTGAGTGGCCAGCGAGCACCAGCACCACCTGCGGCAGTCACTCGCGCTGCCGACTCCTCCTGACAAACAGATCGTTTGCACGGTGCGATTCGATTCGTGAATATTTACGGGTGAATGCGCGTGACGTTTAGGTACGGTGTACACACGTCCTCAATTTGAGCTGGGTCTCGTCGCCCTCACGGCTAGGATATACCTACATAATACAGTCGCAGATATAAATGTTAGGTTAGGACGGTGGGTAGTGATTACGCGCGAAGGAATCCAATATCGTCGAAAGTACAATATGAAAGTGTAGGGCAAGGTGTGTGCTCTGGAATATAAAGCAAACAGTTTCTAATTAATTTTGAGATAGCATGTTGAATTAAAGGCGATATTGGTAAAGTTTGGCGGCAGCCAGCAGCGCCGGCGAGCGTGGGGAGCCTGCTATCTTCATTTACATTTATAGATACGGTGTACTACGTAGGGAATAAGTACGTAGCCCTTCGTAGCACTTTGTAGCACGTCGTAGCACTGTCGACGAGTTTTATGTCACTCGTAGCAGTCGTAACTAATGAAAGCTGTCGGTTACACGACTGGCATTTGTTCAGAAAACAGGAAAATATGAAAACTACCTGCGAAGGATCACGTGTCTGTATCACATGATGAGGTTTTACACAGACAAAATATGCTATGTAGCGTACGAAATCTTTGTATGTGCCTGCCTCAATCTCTTAGATGAAAATGGAACATTTCATGATTTGTATATTTTATGAAACACGTGTTCAATTTGGCTGCTCTAAATCATCTGAATTATATATTTTCACGTTAAATATGACAAGCTTATAAAAGCTCCGCGTAAAAAGATGAAAATTAATAAATAAAAATCAAACATTTAGTCTATTTCATATACATTATTTAAACGTTTTACCATTACCAGATATGAAAACAACTATATTTTACTAGTTTTTGACCGTTTCTCCCACGTGGTGATCATAAAATGATCCACAGGAACTTAATACCGAGATAAAATGTATTCTATGTCTGTCTATCTTGGTGGGATATCATGTTATAGCCTAAAAATATTTGGTGCTAAATATTTTAAGACCCTGATTGCAAGTATGTCCATTAAACCGACCATAATTCTTTCAGTGAGAGCGCTTGTTTTGTAAATTAAGATAAAAATAAAAGCTGTATTTTAGACCTAATGTAATGTAGGCCTGTAAGGTTTCTCTGTGTACTCATATTTCATAAAATTTCATTATAACGTGAAAAGGTAACAGACAGCTAAAGTTACTTTCGCATTTATTTTTCACTTATAACATTATTATTTACTATTACATACGTACTTTTTCTCGTGGAAAAATCATCAAATGAGTACTGCCACCCAGAGTGGGACGGGAGAGACTTTCAGACTTGTACTGTCTAAATTTCACGGTGCCCTTTACGTTCCGGGGTCACGGTAACTTGTAAGTCCCGCGACCCCGGCAGACTTTGGACCTCTAAAGGATGGGTACGTACTATGTATACTATAACTTTGGAAACACCATAGGCCACTGACAAGAAATATGTATTTTAGTCTCAAACCAAATTGTTAATTCAAAAGAATAATCTTATTATTCACTGCAAAATTAATAATTTGAATAATAAATTATTAATATTACTCATAGCTATCTATGGAGTTCTTTGGTGAAAGGCATGGGTTAGGCTTCGTTCAATTATTGATATTTATCCTTTGAAATGTTAATGATGGTTGAAATACGAATGGATTTCAGTGAAAAGATACTTTATTATTCCCTTGACTGAAAAACATGATGTTACTGAAATCTGATTGTAGAGAAATGATTTCAGGATTTTCGTTTACGTGATGAGTGTAATTTTGACAACTACTGTAGGCTAAAACTATCCATCCAGGAGAACTTTTGACAGAATCACATTGATCAATTTGAGTGACGAATTTGGCGAAAATTTGTATCCAATATTCTCTCATGTCAATTCAGTATATTATATTTCTCCTAATATCTGTGAAAGTAACATATTACACAAGCAAATAAAAAAAAAAAACCTTTTATACTAAATCTGGATGCAAACGCACAAAGTAGTAGAGAAATTATTTAAACGTATCATTTTGACATTACGCTTGGAGTATTCCGCGTAGCACGCTACGAGTTATTGCTACGGCGCTACGACATGCTACGAAATATTAGCTACGAGCTGGCGTTATTTGAAATAAATATTATTAGTACTCCCGCGGGATTTAGAGTTGTCATACATTGAAGATTTATTTCAGTGGGTAGTGAAATATACGCTAGATATTGAAAGAAATATTTTGTACTGTCCAAACATTTAGATAATCATCATCTGTTTAGCCTTTTTGCAATTATGTTCAGACTAACTGTTTTGCAAACTAACCGGATGTAGCCTCACGTGAGACTGCCAATCGTCAGATACACCTAAAGTCTTCATCATCACGAGTTTTTACGTTTTTGTGACGTTTATTAATCTGGGACTCTACTTTAGATATTAATTTGATAGATATAATTTGTTCCTGGTTCGTATACTACAGGTGCTTTTTCATTTTCAATAAAATTTACGTAGTATATATGCCTTTCAAGTATGCTTTACGACAACCTATGTAGAGTTCGACTCTGGTTGTCAAACATTCCGATTTCTGTACCCTGCACGAGTTTTCAGTATTTGAGACGTAAAGTAAACTGGAACTTTGACAATTTAAAATTGTCAATTTTCAAAGAAAAAATTTGTTCCTTCTTCGCACACCAGAGGCTCTGTTCCATTTTTTCATACAAGAAACGCTGTAAATACTGGAAAGACTCTGTAAAGTAAAATAGTGAAAACTCGTGCTAAGGGTACTGATCACATGTGATAACTGTCAAAAGATCTACAAATGACAGTTGAAGCGAACGGTTAAAATTGCTTTTAGTATAATATTATTTGCATTATTATATTGCATTTACGTATCAACCTCTGCAAGCTTCGCTTAACCTTGAAAATTTGACCGTTAGCATAATATACAAATAAATCGAAGAAATACGTGGGAGAAAAAACCAAATTGCATTTTTATATTGCCTTCATTTTTATTCATTCAATATTGCTGTTACAAATATGTAACATGATAGCCATCGAGCAATTTCATTTATTCATCACTTTCATATAGGGAATTGAAACTAAAACGAATTCAGTTTTTAACAATACGAATTCGTATGAAATATATTTCTCGCAAAATTTTATGACGTCGCCATTGGTTGGCTGCTGAAATACATAAGGTTTTTATACTTGTGTCTTTGTTACCGGAGTACCTATATAAAATAAATTGTAGCACACACATAAATATTATATCAAATTGAACCTATTTCTCTCGGAGGTAAGCAGATTTTTAAAACGCTATTTGCTACAATCCTTAAATACTTATTTTTAATAGGATCTAAGGAGTGAAATTCCATTGGAGGTGTGGAGTCTGTGTTTCCTGATAGCTACAACTTTGGAGTCTTTAAGAGTGAAAAGGTTACTTCTAGGCAAGCGAGCTTCACCATCAACCACATCTTTAATTACCACCAGGCGAGATATTGGTCTAAACTAGGCAAATCGTTAAACAAACAAATAATAAAAGAATTTAGACGTACATAAACCTACTCTAGTTGCAAATACTGTGCACCTGACCTTTTGAAAAGCATAATGTTTTATTCATGTTATGCATTTTATTAGAATAATGGTAAAATCGTTTTAAATCCAATATTTTCGACATTAAACAGGTCACAGATCATTGAACTGATACAGTAACTCCAATTTAAAGTCAAATCAATCTACATTTTATTCTACAAAGTCATTTTTAGTTAATCAAACATTTGGTCCGCCTTGTTTACTCACCTCACAACGACACAGTTGACGGCACATCATTGATAACAGTTTGTCATAGACAGGATATTTAACTCGTAGCAGTAAGGATGAATTTTGAACTGCAAGTGACGTGGATGGCTGAATCAACATTCAGACATATACCACAAAAATATATCAAAAAGGTGACAAAGAAAAGCGGTTTACGTATCCTATGGTCGCCTGCAACATCAGAGGCATCGCGAGCGCGTTGCCAACCTTGCCAACCTTGCAATTTTTGCACGCGGTTATTGAGTGTGTGTAGAAAATAGGAAAACTGCTCTCATGGTACTGGTAGCTCTAAGATGAAGTATAATATACCTTCACCTCATCATCTGACCAGCCTTTTCCGAACATTTGGATTTGACTTCCAGTCTTAACAGATGCAGCGGAATAACCGACATTTTGGAAGGATCGATAGCCTATCTGACCTCCACCACCCAGTTTCAGCGTATCTTCTATATTAATTTATAAAGATATTTCTTGTGACTGACTGACAGACAATGCCCAGCCATTATGAAAGGATTTTTGGAAGCTCCACCCCTTAGTGGGTCAAACAGGGGTGAAGATTGTATGCGAATGACGGGGGAATTGGTAGATAAGCAATTATGATATTTTATCAATTTAAACAGAATTTGCAATATTATTACAAAGTTGTATTGTTCATATATTTTTGATTCTTGTAACGTATATTAACAGCTGTTGTTATAAAGTCAAAAGTTGTAGGTAGATGAAGGTGATAAATTGAAACTAGAAAATACAGGTTCACATCTGACAGTTAGACATAGATACAGTCTGATACTGTCGTGCCGACGATAATAAAATCTAAATGGTTGCCGAAAAGTGAAATTCAAAACATTTTTGTCTTCTCCAATATATTGATACGTCTCTCTATAGACATACGAAAAGCTCCGAAAGTGATTGAGTTATCTAGGCCCTCTGGATGTAAATAAAACTCTCTGAATCTGTAGTCTCACACTTTCTCTCCCAACGAATCCACGAAAAATCTTTTTCCACACTCGTACCGCGCCTAAGGTATGCAAATACCCGACACATTGACACTCAGCATCGGACACATAAAACACATCCCCGACACCCCACTATAAACAGTGAGTGAGTTGTAAAAATTGTCACACCCCACCCCAGCCGCTTGTGATTTATTGCCCGATAATGTGAAAGTATTCACGAAATAGCTCCGTAATTTGCTGTCATTTGTTTTATATTTAATTTTTAATACGCAAGCTATTTATTTGGCAGCGTCAGAGATCAAATGGGATGAATTTTATCGGTTAAATGTTATGAACTTTAAATCATTTCTGATGTGATGTTGAAAATATCTGTGATTTATATGATTGCTTATCAAACAAATTGCGAGCTGGATGGTTTTTTTCATTAAATTATTTTTATAAAAGCTTTCTTCTTGCATTTAAACTCTTTTCACCTTTATGCTAAAATTCACGGTTGTAGACTCAGTTTAAGCTCACTGTTGTCTGACAGCGTCTTAAAAGAATTCGATAAAGTAATGGTCGGGTACGTAGTACTCGCAATCGGCGTGTTTGTATGACCAGAGGATGCGAAAGGAGTATGTAAGCATTGTAGTAGGTGGCACTCCGTTGTTTCTGTCTATCCCCATGGTAAAACGGTGTGACATTATGTATAAGGTAGAAGATTATTGTTCATACTATACCCATTGTAATTTTTAAATTTACAAAATTCTATACGTTTATGTTTAGGTGGCCTATCATGACGTCTTAAAACGTGAATAGTTCCGCTCAAGGAACAAGAAGGCGCTAGACGTCTTGTAACCATTGCTCTGATTTTTCCCACAGCCTAAACTGGATCGCGTTACGAGCTTGTGGTAAGGCGTCACAATTGATTATATTTTTAATTGTTTCATTTTTTTCTCTAACTTAAACATCATTCATGATGTCATAAGGACTCGGCATAAAAAAGAACAATAACGGGTATTACATCATATCCTGCATTTCTTTAATAGAATGGAGATCGACACAGTCCGGTAGCTCTGCAAATCTATGCCGATTTCTTGCCAAGCGGAATAGCTATTCTTTGCTGAGCATTCAGTTATGGGTCACTTCGGACACACTTGAAATAAAACGCGCTTATGTATTTTCTATAGGGGTTAACTATCAGGTTCATTTTCTTGTATTATGCACAGTTAAGAGATGTAAGGTGTGAAGATCTAGGGAAGGGAAATACCACCATGTTCTTTCATATGAGTTTTGGGTTCCTGGGCCGCGATACACGGCTAAAATAGTATCGTTACCCCGGCAGACAGTTATATGACCTCGGCATTACAATTGTATGCAACATTCTTTTAAAATAAGTCCCCAGAAGGGATGAATACCTGTTTGCATATCACAAAATAAATGAAGTAAACAAAACGATATCGTCAATAGAATCCAACCCAAAATAACCGTTAATTTAAACATCGGCAATCATCGGCACACATCGGCTACCTTCGGGCCTCTAAGTATACCATTCACGATGTGTAGCGATCTTTTATGTAAGCTTTTATGTTTAGTTAATTTGTTTATAGGGATAACGTTCCTCGCGGGGCCCATGTACTGTTCAATGGCTAGCCGTACCAAGGGATTAGCCTAAATACTGTTAATGATAATTAACTTTCGACCTTATGAACTGCAGGTGACCGAAAACAATTATAGATTTGTTTTGTCAACTTTGTTTTGTTGCCGTAATTGCTATTTTAGATTGGGGTATGTTTTTGTGGGTTTAAAGTACCCTTGTGTGTTGTTTTGACCCTTAGGTATATTGGTGGCGTGGGGTATTCTTGAATGTTATGGTTAGCTTTATGAATTTCTTCCTGCTTGGTAGTTTTCCTTTATTCGCTGAGAGAAAGTAGATTTTAGCTGTAGTGTCAGCATCATGACGGGGCCCCCTCTAGAGCGCGACTTATCCAATTACCGCGAACTTGGAATGTAAAGGGCTATTGAAGGACACCGTGGATTTTAGTCAGTACGAGTCTGACAGTCCCTCCCGCCCTGCCCTGGGTTGGACGACTCATTTGATGATTTTAACCACGTAAAAAAAAACAAAAGACTAGCACGCGACGTTGTCCGCGTAAACTTCGGTTATCATGAAACGTTATCAAAAATATCCTATATGTTATTGAAGTAATAACTACTATACTAGCTGTGTTTCAAATAATTAAATTGGTTCCGTAGTTTTTTATTTAAAAATTGATAACGTACAATGCGAGGCATCAGAGGACGTCCTTGTGAAAGAGTTTCTTTGGGTAAGTATAACTAGCCGAGTTGTTTAACAAGATGCATCATTATTCATGTCCTGTCCTGCTGAGACAATTTAAACTTTGTGGCCAAAGTAGATGTGGCTACTGAAATTCTGAAGAATACTGCCGAATTCGTCCTTAACATAAATAAGAAACGTCGTGATTTTATTTTAAAAATATGTTTTAGTTTTCTTTCTAGCTGTTTCCAGCGGTTTTAAAACAATTTTTCCACGGGAACATTAAATCGGGATACAAACTATTCTATTTTAATCCAGGTTATAAACCGTCTGTGTATCAAATCCGTTTAGTAGTTTATATAAATGCGTGAGTAAAAATATCATAAATCCATCCATCAATATTAGTAAGATAAGATTAGTAATATTTATGTAATCCTGCGTTTATGATCTTGAATGCATTCAAACAAGTGAACAACGTTCTTCTGGGTAAGCTCGCTCCATCTTAAGCTCTCTGTACACATTGGGCCAGCGTATTGGGCCAGCGTGTACAAACCTACTTGGCGGTATGTTGGTAGTTGGCGGGAATACTGGCCGGAAAACCATTATTTTGACCCAACATGCTGGCCCAATGCCTTGGCCCAATGTGTACAGCGGGCTTTAGACTTTTCTCTGTCACCTCTGATCTTGACTAGAGTCATGAACAAACTAATCTCAACTAAAAAAAAACCCTAAAACAACCCCTTTCCTTAAAGAAAAACGAATATATTCACACCAAGTACAAAACCGATGTACCAGGGCTTCATTAGCAACGAAGAGTACTTTCTTACAATTGCAATAGAGAGTTAGATATCTGGGGTAGGCCTCGGTGTGGAGGTCTGAGTGCTCTCCGCTATAGACACGCCCCTGACTAAGGTAAACTGTTATTTTTATATACCCTAATGGGTTATTCGGACTTATGTATGTAAGTGAGGGAAATGTATTGCTTTTAGAGGAGTAATGGCCGGCCTTTGAAGGAATTGCACGATTATTTGTACTTATGTACGAATGTAGAATTTTTTAAGAGTGCTTTGTTGTAAGTTTTGTGTATTAAGTCAGTATAGGTATACTTTTTCGCTTGTCAGTGTAGTGTTTAAGTAGTATCTTTTAATAGCAAACATTTTATCACAGATTTTGTGTTTTTATGTCACTGCAATGTCTATAAGTGATATATTGAGTCTGTATTTGAATTTAAAAGTAGTGGTGTGCCTTGGGAAACAACTTTAAGAGTCAGACCTCAGAAAGTTGAATTGCAATTGAAAAAAAAGCACTGCAGTCTTGGAACGAAAACGGCAACTGAAGAACAGGGTTCAGTCACTCAAATAGAGTATCGTTCAGTTACCGTTTCTGACAGTTCCTTTCGTTCCACCCAGAGACGATGAACACAAAAAGAAAGAAAGAAAGAAAATGAAAAATCGTTGTTTAATGAAAGAAATAAACATATAAATTCTAAATGTGAAATATGTAATATAATATTCATTATGATTGTACTCGAAAAACATATAGATATACATAAAGATGCAAACTTTTGTAGTCATATGCTAATAGCACTACAGACGTCTAATCAGTCTAATACTAGTCAGATAGTGTATTTCATGAGGCCAACATTTTCTCTATAAATAAAAGAATTGTCTGTGTGTTTGCAAATGAATGGACAACCGGTTCTTTTAATCAGAACTACCTGCAATTGTACCGGAAAAGTAAAGGAAGAAAACATCTCTGTTTGATTGTAGGTCAGATTTATGTGTTATCTGGCTCTTGCAAGTTTTTATGAATACTTTAGTATTTTGGAGTGTATTGAAAACACTACGTCAAGACGCCATATTGCACCACGCCATGATGCCACATTGTGACGGCATGCACGCTATTTGACACTTGTCATAAAATGGGATTCAAAGGGAATACCTAAAAAATTTGATCCAAAAGTGGGATTCAACAAGAATAAAACATTTTTTTTACGTGGTAATATCGAATGAGTCCTCCTACCGAGGGACTGTTAGACTGGTATTAATTAAATTCACAGTGTTATTCAATAGCTCTATATGTTCCAGAGTCACGGTTACTCGATGTTAACAGTAGCAATAATATTTATATTGCTCTAATATTAATAAAATCATATGATAATAATGGAATAACGCCAGTAACAAAGTCCACGCTGATCCTGACTGTGATCGAATAGTAATGCGCTAGTGGTACAGACGTCAGAAGTTTAACCTACCCGAATCTGTCAAGTTTTGGCAATCGAACGTGAACCTTCTTATTTAGTGATTTGATTGAAAATCTATTACAGATTGTAGTAGCTTGATGTTTTGAGGTCTATATTTAGATACATGTGCTCGAAAAATACTTAACAATTTTAACAGTTGTCGTGTGTACATTCTACAAAATTCTTCCACAATACACATCATTCTAAGCTCACATAAAAAAAAAAAAAACTAAGAAACCATTTAATCAAAACTTATCAAACTATCAAGTGAAACGTCAACCGATGTAGGTTACGTATCAGTAGGAACCTTACGACCGCATCACCGCACGCCAATGCCAGACGCGTTTGAAAAAAAAAGAAAAATTAAAAAGTTTCAGCTGGCTTGCGTCACAGGGGGCGTGGGTATGACGTCACTGCCGGAAATAGACCGCGGCCGTAGTGCACGCCTGCCTCTATTACAGTTGGAGTTACGTGGTCAGGTTTGACATAGGATTGTAATACGTCATGTTGTATTGCGTAATTAGTAGTTTGATGTAGTGTGGCTGATATTTTTGATATACGAGTCAAGGTTCAGGCCAATTGGTTTGGACGAAATAGGGGGGCGGTTTTGGACGCTAGATTTTGGTATATTTATTATTTTTTTATACTGAACTATCTATTAAAGTCCGATGTCCACAACTCAGTTCGATTCAAACCGGTTCGGACAAAATTCGGATGCGGGTATGGTCACTTTATTTTAATATATTTGATACTGAACTTTTTATCAAAATTGGTAATCACAGATAGTTTGCAGTCAGGTCCAAACTGGTAAAATGCATGGGGTGGACAACCTGGGTGCACATGGCTTATTGCGAGACATTTCAGAAAGGTCAGATGTGTAGTAATTGCAGCCACCCGATTAATAAAAAAAAGTCATTTTATTACAATTTTAGGGTTCTGTTGTTTTGCCTACGAGAAAATGAAAAAATCTCTAGGTTTAGGACAAACATTCACAAATAGTTCGATTTGACAAAACTCTAATACAATATACTCAAAACAATAATCGTCTACTTCATTTACAGTTTTTTTAAATTATAATTACGTGTAATAGTAATTTCAATATCCTATTTATAGAACTTTCGTTAATAAATTGGAAACTAAAATTAATCGCTAACCTTTCCGAAATTCAAATCAGTTACTTATTGTAAAATGATTGAATTATTCCATAAACATAATCATAGTAAATACATGAACGTGGTTAATTAATCAGTTAGCTTAGCGATCATTTCAAATTAATTAATATTATAATTAGCTATCTGTAAAACAGACAAAGATATGACATTGACCCATACTTGAACTGAATTACAATATTACCTTACATCAGAAACTAGTTTATGCTCGTGGCGTTGTGTGAAATTCAATTATTATCCTACAGGAAAGTCATACAGGGATAAAAAGTATCCTATATGTTTATCCAGGTTAAAAATTATTTGTGTATCAAACACCCAATTTCGTTCAGTAGTTTTTATGTTGTCATCGTGTTCATCCATGTTCATCCATCCATCCCCACAAACTTTTATATTTATAGCTGTAGAAAAAAAACCGGCCAAGTGCGAGTCGGACTCGCGCACGAAGGGTTTCGTACCATTATTTATAAAAATATGTATTAATTTTATTCTTTTTTTTAGTATTTGTTGTTATAACGGCAACAGAAATACATCATCTGTAAAAAAATCAACTACCTTATTGTCATGGTTCATGAGATATAGCCTGGTGTCAGACGGACGGACGGACAGCGAAGTCTCAGTAATAGGGCCCCGTTTGACCCTTTAGGTACGGTACTCTAATTATTTATTTAGATATATAAACTCACGCCTTCTTCCCATGGAGTAGGCAGAAACTACAGAGCGAAACACTACGATCCTTACATACTCCTTTAGCCTCATAATAGTAAAATTAAACTAGTAAAAAAACAAAAGAATACAACTAAAACCTTTGAAAGGCCGCCCGACCGGCTCGAATGTTTGTAAATGACTCTGTTAGGTTTTATAAATAGGCTGCAGTTCACGGCAACTTTCAGTGAAAGCCGACGGATTTAGTGGCGGCCGATTATAGCCTACCTTCACCTAGGAGCTGCTGTTGCGGCCAGGGGCGGCTTTGTTTGAAAATAGGTACGAGCGGCTTTGTGACTCGCCGAATTATATCAACCAAATCTGCATGAGAACTTGTCAAAGGTTTTGTAGAATTTTGGATTGTACTTTCGCTGAATATTTGTCGTTGTGTATTTTCGTTTTAATTGACTTATAAGTATTTAATTAATTTAGTACGCGACAGTTAAACTGTAATAATTATTTACGTGTGAAAGTCAAGAAAAATAGAAGAAAAGAGGAAGTCGATCGGTCGGGCAGCCGATGCCTCAAGCAGTTTCTTATATGAAGTTATTCATAAACAACTTTTGTAAGGTGGAGTAACGCCTAGGATACTTTCTATCCCGGCAGCAAAATGGGATAATTTTTGTCTTACGCCCGCTGTACATATTGGGCCAGCAGCGTATTGGGACAGCGTGTACAAACCTACTTGTCGGTATGTTGGTAGTTGACGGGAATACCGGCCAACCGAAAGTTGTCGGTTTTTCGTGCACCAATCAAAGGATTTTGGCGTGCCTCGCTAACAGTGTTCACACGCTGTCCCAATGAGTAAACAGCGACTTTTTGAATTCATTATGTTGGCCCAATGCGATGCAATGAGACTCATGTGGCTAAGAGAGTAATGAGTATGAATGTTGATTTATGGAGAGGAAGGGGAAGGCCAAAGAAAAGATGGATGGATTGTGTAAGGGATGATATGAATGAAAAAGGAGTAAATGATTCGGTGACGTTGGATAGGGGAGAATGGAAGAAAAAAACGTGTTGCGCCGACCCCAAGTAAAATGGGATAAGGGCAGGAAGATGATGATGATGTTGGCCCAATGCGTTGGCCCAATGTGTACAGCGGGCTTTACACGCGACCGCTAGTAGCTATCTTTCTTTATGTGACTCATGAAGGCTATTTTAGTCCTCGAGTTCGAACATTGGGTTGCGGTCGAAAGGTCATTGAACCCCTTGATCACAGTGTGGCTAATAATAACGTGTTCGAACTGTTTCTGTGACTATTTTGGGTAGCTTACGGCTTGTTTACACATTGGGCGTGGAACTACATCGATTGGAAGGGACCTGTGGGGAACGTGGCACAGGTGGCCTAACACGATGACTTATAGAAAAAAAAAATCTGTATTTTAAAAGAGACTGTGACCTTTGAGTTTGTTTCGGATGTTTCTTCTTAGAGTAGTCTCGGCCTCATCTAGTGTTAAAAAGTGTCTTTTTGACTTGAAAAAAGAGTTTGTCAAAACCAATTTGTTGAAAAAAAAATCATTTAGAGTAGTTTCAGTGAGGGAAAGAGACAGAGCTATACAAGTCATCTAGCGCCATCCCATTCCCTCACTGGAACTACTCTGGCTTTAAGAGTCATGGTAAGCCACCTGGGGCCTAAGTCTACTAATTTATATACGTCACAATGGTCTCTCAATGGTAAGTTTTTGACAGATTTGCCATACAAAAACTGTCAAAAACACACCATTGAGAGACCATTGTAACGTTTATAAATTAGTAGACTTAGGCCCCAGGTCTTATCAACAGCGTAATGATAACAGCTAATCGTGTGATTTCCTTGATAGCATCCAGGTTCTCAATTTTTAAACGTAGTTAAATCTTCAAAAGTGTCCTCATTTTAGGGCTTTTTTGAAAGAGCGTAGGGGCTGCACTGGGCTGAAAAAAGATTACCATAATAAAACTTGAGATCTCCGAAGAATTAGCAGATGTTCTTTTGTTTAGCGCTAGCTCGCGTTTGACCATAATCTCGCCTAATGGTAAGCGAGGATGTGGTCGAAGGTGAAGCACGCTTGCCTAGAAGTAACCTATTCACTCTTGATTTAAAGATGTCAAGGTTGTAGCTATCAGGAAATACATTCCACTCCTTAGCTGTGCGCACCATAAAAGTATTGGCAAAACGCTTTATACTCGTATGTACGTCAAGGGTGGGATACACACCTTGTAACAATTGCTCATTACCGTCCGTTCTGTAAACCGATGATGGAGAGGGGTAGGCGAAATCAAATTGTGCAGTTCCATCGCATACTCGTTTTTATCGGTTACATGTTGGAACATAGATTGACAAAAATGACAGGCTGGCAAGGCTAGCAGAGACATTTGTGCTGAAAGCCGCATTTCTATTGTACAAGTTATGAGAGCGCCAAACGCAGTTAAACGTTACTATCACGTCAACGTAAAAAAACTCGCACTAGGCACACGGAACAATGATTCTAAATAAAATAGATACTCACTCCTCCTGATCCAGCATCTCCAGTAGGAAGAGGTCCATACCCTGCCGGTGCAGGCAACTCATCAACTGCAATGGGATGTCCCGCCTTATGACGCTTTATAGCGTCCGCATACTGCTTTATAATACGACCCATACAACGGGCTTTTGAGGAGTTGCCTTCTTCTTTCGCTGTAGCTTCTTGTGCCTGTAATTTAGATAATTAAGAGTAAATTATATTATATTATTTACATGGAGGAATGTTACAATAGGAAGTTTGATCGTGAACGCAGCGAATTAATAATAGAGAATGTATAGAATAGAAAAGAACCTATACTTTACTGTACACCAAAATTAAAAAAAAAATGCTTTACAACATTGCTTAATCTATGGTTACAATGGCGGCCTTATCGAGCGAGAGGGTAAATGAAGAGCGAGTTAAAAAGACGATGAAGACGTTGATTGGTTTAATTATATAAGGCAGTTCATAAGTCGTGAATACGGTTATATACATGACCTTACATACATGATACCCGAAGGATTAGGCAGAGATACACCCAAAATATCTACCCACATTTCGCGAGCTGTGTTTTTTTGTCCCATCTAATGCTTCCGGTTCATGATAATGATGTTGATGTTGATGTAATGGAGCCTGGGGTGCTAAGGCAGGAAACCTCCACGTGCGCCCGTGGACTGGAGTTCCCTCTCGGATACGTCCGGGGGGAAGACCAGTTTTTCGGGCCGGTGCACCCTGGGATGCGGGCAAAAACTCTTCTTCAGGCACTCTGTGCCTAAGGAGTCTCTTTGCCCGTATGCGAATAGCCTGTCGTGTGGACGCTCCAACGCGTGTCTCTCTGATCAGCAGAGGGCACAGCGGCGGAGCGGGCTTGCGGACGGTGAGTAATGGGTGGCTCGCCGTCCGACCGAGGACCAAGCCCGGGTCGGTGGCGCGTCGTGTTTCGCGCCAAATGCCTGCTGGGGTCGCGGGTTTTTTCTTAACCCAGGTTACGAAACTCGAACACGGGTGGATTTTAGTCAGTAAGAGTCTGACAGTCCCTTCCGCCCCACCCAACGCGGGAGGACTCATTTGATGATTTTACCACCTAAAAAAAAAAAAAATGTAATGGAGCCTATTTATTGCCAATAACCGGCCCACAAATCCAGACTTCGTGGCAGCTACTGAATATTCTCAAACACCTCATCAACACACTCATTTTCATCATATATACGATTCGTTCATCGTCCCTTCAAATATTGAATACTTTTAACACTTCACTATCTTGTCCTCTAGTAGATATTTGATGATTTTTCCATAAGTTTCATAGCATATTATTATTCATACCTTCATAAGGAAGCTTGATCTCAAAATTACCCTTTCTTTTATAAAAAACTACCTCGCAAATAAGCTTAACTGCTTATAAACTAAAGTAGACGATAAAACCATAAATATATGAATGAGTTTCCAACCAAGGTCACGCTACGAATATCGTAGCAAGCGTAGCTATTAAACAGATTACTTCGTAGCACGCTACGACATGCCTACGCTGCTACGCCGAGCTACGACAATTCCCTAGCGATGAAAAAGTGATTGTCAAGTATTGTTTATTTATGTCTAACATGCAAACTTGTGTGTGAAACATTGAAATAAAGTGATCTCAATTAAATTGTCTTTCTTTTCATGTCTTGTGTCACGCGATTTCTGTAGCAGTTAAATAGAATTATGTGTCGTGGAAAATGTGTTGCCATTTTACTTTATTTATTGTGATTGGTTAAGTAATTGAATTGACTAGCGAAATGTATGTGTACTATAAGTACAGACATGCGCAATGAATTCGAAAAAAAAAAAAGATTTTCTCATGAAATAAAAGGTTTTACTGTAAAAATGTCTTGTACCGTAAACCACCTTAACAGTCGTGTTTTAAATTCACCAAATCACTGTTGGTATGAATCAGTTGCAATGTCTTGCACATGCACGCGGCAGGAAAAAGATTGCCCGTCGAATATATTTTGAACTAGTTTAAAAATCTCACATTCATTTAATTATAGATAACTTTTATAGAAGAGAAACTAAAATAGGTAAAATCTGCATACAAACAACCTTTTTGGTTTAAACCTGAAAGAGAAACAAATATCCAGCCTTTTTTTTATCGAGGTAAAATCATCAAATGAGTCCTCCCACCCCTTACTGTCAGACTTGTACTACTGGAGGGACTGTCGACTAAAATCCACGGTGTACTTCAATATCCCTTTATGTTCCGGGGTCGCGCTGATGGTAATAAGTCCCGTGACCCCGGCAGGCTTTGGCTCTCTGTGGCGGGGCCCCGTCATTATGCTGACGCTCTTTGAAGCGCGCGTGGAACACGACGCGCCATCGACCTGGAAATATACATCCTTTAAAATAATAAGTAAGATAAAATTGATTCCTTTTCGTTTCGCTTCAAAGGACAACTTTTTGCACTTACACATAATTATAATACACAAAACAATATATAATCATCAAATCATAAAAAAATCCTATTAATATAAAAACAACAAATCCAGCGAACATTCACAGCAGCTTTAACAAATTAAGATATGGCTTAATTAACGCGAATACCGGGTTTTACGATGTCCCCAACCTCCGCTGAAATATAGCCTTTCGAGAAATATTTTATAGTTAAATATCTTTGTTTATTGCACTCAATTATGGTATTTAGTTTTGTTAATTTGAATAATTATTATTCATGGTTTAATAAGGAAATGGGGACGAAGTGAGGAGAATTTGAATGAGGAAATGAGAAGAGAGTTATGGTTTTATTATTATGAGGCATTTTCAACGACGATATATTACTAGACTCCTAATAACAGGCAACCGATGTCTGTCAACACATTAGGCAAAAAAGTCTTATATCCATATTATTTCGACCACTCCTGTGAGCCGTAAACATACCTTGAGACAGAACAGACCTTGAGTTAGCCAATCACAACGCAGTACCCCGCCCCCTCGCTTACGTAGTACCTCAGCGAGTTGACTGAATAGTTTTTGTTACTTAGATCGTGCATGCAGAGTCTAGTAATATATCGTCGTTGGGTATTCTAATGCTAGGCAGATAGAATACTTTTTATTATGCACACCATACAAATTACAGCTAAATGCAATTCAGAATATCTTTTAAAATGCCTCTTCATCGTTATCCGCTACACTGCCAGCCACCTTCCTCAAATCAATGGTTCTTAAGGCCGCAATTTGTCCCATACCAAGGGTCGTGGTCGCGGAAAAGGAAACCATCACCCTGACACGTAAATAAACACCCTGGATTTAAGTCACTACGACTTTGGCAGTCGCAGCAGGAGGACTCATATAGACCACCTAAAGTTCATAATATCTATGTTTGAAATACCGACGTCCAAAACACCGAAATTCCCGAATGAACTAAATTCCGAATGGACGAAATACCGATGGATGAAATCCCAAAGAGCGCCAACGTAGTTCCTGCGATTACTCACACATGGCACTACAACACTGTTATGACGGTGGGCATTCTACTTAACATGTTTTAATATTTTTTATGATATATATGTTAGGTTTTTCATTAAATTAGGTTTTTGTTTTACCGAGGTTTTTGATCAAAAACCTCGGTTTTTGATCTCCGGCTAAACCTAGTGCTAACTGAAGATAAGTATGATACACGTAGGTTTAACCGCATGTGGTTCGGGATTTTAAACTTTCGGGCAAATGAACTTTCGAGATTTAAATCTTTCGACCAAACAACCATTCGGCGTTTCAATTTTCGGGATTCCGTCCATCGGTATTTTAAAATTCTGTCTTTTAAATTTCGGTAATGTAATACGTACCCCCTAAAAAGGGCGTCTCACACTATACGTGACAAGGAAACGAGGTGTCCAGTTTAACCCCCTCTGCGCCTGGTCGTGGAAATACTTGAGAAATCTTAGCAAGATCTAAACGGAACCGATATCGATATCCCAAGCCATTTCAAACTTAACCCTGCTTTTACTAACCCTTAAAACCGACATTAAAATTTACAACAAAATCGTAACAGAGTTTAAAGTATTTCTCTATAAAGTGTTTGTAAAATTTCCCTCGATAGTTCTAAACGTGTCTCGTAATGGGTCGTGAGTGTAGCGGCATCGGCTGTAATAGAGGTCATGAATTTAGAATGGGAATCGCTGGGATTGTGGCTTTGAGGAGATGTGGGGTCCACACTAAGAGGAACTGCTGTTGATGGGCTTTTGTACTGAAACAAAATGTATTAGTTCGTCAGATAGATTAAAAAAATATTTTGAGCTATATTTTTTATATTGTTGTATATGTTACGGTAAATCTGATTAATTTTCAATTATTAATATTTTTACAAAATTATTAATAATAACCACATGTTTTGGTGAATGTGAATAAACGATCGAAATTTATTACTTTGAGTAGTTTATATATTAATGATTCACGACACATATTGGTGAAAGTTATAAAATTAATAAAAACCCAATGTTTAACTCTGATAACACTCCCAATGACTATTCATTACAAGTAGCTCCTACTTCAGCGTGGATAAAAAAAAACCTAAATTGTCCGAGTCGGAGTGCCAGCAAATCCCGAGGTTAGACCTAGTTCTAACCGGCTAAACCTAGTGCTAACTGAAGATAGGTATGATACACGTAGGTTTAACCGCATGTGGTCGGTTACACCTAGGTTTAGCCGGTTAGAACTAGGTCTAACCTCGGGACTTGCTGGCACCCCGTGAATTTTATTTAAACCACGCAGAAATAGGAGCCCCGCGGAGCGGGGCTCCGTCGACTTGCTTCTGTGAAGGAAGTTTCTGATTTCTGATTTTTTTTTCATTTCACAGAACCAGTTTAGGGATTTGATCAAAACACTAGATTTGTACACACACCGCCCCGCCCCGCAACCCTTGGCCACTTATTACATTTATCACTACTAGGGTCACATTATTAATAAAAACCGACAAATGTGATAAATTAATCACTTTAACCTCGACTTTCGGTAATTATTAATAATAATAGATAATTATTAATAATCTTCAATTATTCACTCTTACCGTAACATATACACCAGAAAAGAAAAGACTTTTAAAATTCACCATGTCATGCCGTGGTGTTATCTGACGTCACAAGCCCCCACATTCAAGGTTTGATGCGTTATCTTTTAGAGAATATTCACTGGTTCAACACAGTATAAAAATACATTTCGATTATTTTCACAACTCTTACTGACGGATTTGTAAACGCTAGAAACTAGTCTATTATCGTTGCAAGCGCCATGATCCGTGATCATGGCGCTTGCAACAGTGCCGAAATATCGGAAACTCAAAACAAATAATAAACATGGTAAATATCCCGTTTTAAAACTAAATAATAGTTATAGTGACCATGTCAGTCTAAAAACTTATATAGCCTATTATCGTCCATCATTGTGATAATTTACGACATTTTCCTTTAGTGTAGCCCCAGCCTTGAAGTTCCCATGTGGCGATGTAGATGTCGCCACATAAGTAAGTTGATGTTTAACGCCTGAAATTAATATTGTATCTCAATTCAATTAATGATCTTTTAACGAATGCTTGTCTTTAATTAGTTACGGCTAATAAGCGGGATCAAGATTGCGACCGAAAGACATAATTTCGGAAGCGGCGTGAGTGATGTGTAGTCTTTTTTAGCATTCAGTTTTTATGTGAATAGTTTAGTCACAAATGGCTCAATTAAAAAGTAGTAAACGCCACAAAAACTGGCGTTTTACGACTCAGTTTTTAGTACCGCTGTGAGTTAAATAACAAATATCATCACGCTATGCGTCTACTATGTCCCTACGTCAATGCATAGGCTTTGACGTAGGGACATGGACGAAAACCGCTGGATCGATTTTAGTGAATTTTGGTGCATATTTAGATGGGGTCCTAGAGACGCTTATAGGATAGGTTTAGGGGGCGGGATGTGTGGGAAAAGACGTACGCAACAGCTAGTATTTATGTTTAACATTTCGCTAAAATGAAAAATAAGGTCCCGTAAGCACCAGTGCTGAGCCCCAAATAAAGAAAACAAGATTTGAGCAACAATTCACGAAATAATCCCTAAAACTTAAGTAATTTATCATAATACTAAGAAAATTAGGGCCCGGTTCGATCGTAAATAAAATACTAATTAATATCTAAACAATTACTGCTTGGCCACAAGCTACCAGCTTACGCGTGTTGCGACACTGAATTTCAAAACAAATTAAAAAGAAATTTTCCTTTGAGTATGCCGTGAGTCCTTCTCACATTTATCGACGCCGAATCGGTTTAAGTCGAGTGCGTATCACTACACTACTGTACTTATCGCCGATTATATGTTGCAAACGGCTCGTTCGCCGTCCGCCGTCGCCGGCGGCGTCGCGACGCGTCGTCCGAGTCGTGCCGATGCCAGTGGTAACACCCTTATTATGTAAACATAAAGGCTTTTTAGACTGGTGTTAGCCGATTCCGCGTCGATAATTAATGTGGGGAGACCCTCACGCGAAGGGGTCACGAGCCTAGCGCAAATCGCTTGAAACAAGTCGCGTCAATCCGCATCATCTGAGGTCGTGATCAAGGCGTTAGGTGTAGGCATACTAATTAATAAGCAGTTACGTTCCCTAGTTTCGGAAACAAATAAATCATAGTAATGGCTAATTGAGAAGTCGTTGGTGTTGGTTTAACCTGTAGTACTATCGCTATGGCATCTAAATGGTGAAATTAGTGATGAGGTGAAATTGGGTAAGTTTCATCAATTAATATTAATTGTGATGAGATGAGATCATCTTGTAATAGTGATGGTTGCTGATTCTAATAAAATACTTTATTATCAAATAAATACGAATACACAATATGATTTATCAACCTTTAAGGGTCTCTGGTGGAACTCAATGTATTCTCTACGTATAACTATCAGATAGACTTAGTGCTGCACTCGCGAGTCTTCGACTTTTTGTTATTGGGCATGCCAGACATGACATGAGAGCTGGCTATCTCTTTTCTTTAAAGACTTCAAACTAAAAAGTATTGTTTTTGGACTTAAGAAATTAACCTGTAAGTGTAGACGCTTTTTATAAACAGTGGTGATGTCAAAAATTACACTAAATGCTTTCCTATTTCAAATCTTTTCAAACCTACGACTCGTGCTCTCGCATGTAATCTGCTTACGAATACGGATGTAAGGGTATTTAGTACCCACGCCTGCATTTCGTCAGTTATAATACCCAAGTAATGAGGTACACCATTAACGGGGAACAAATCTGGACTGTCTGATACTAATGTGACCTATATCTTCTCATAATCTGTTTAGTCTTTTCCAAACTATGTTGATGTCGACTTTCAGTCTAATCGTGGCTGGAAATCAGTATTTTACAAAGAGCGACTGCCTATCTGACCTCCATAATCCAGTTACTGGGTACGATACCGTATGTTTTTTTTTGTTACGTGATAAAATCATCCAATGAGTCCTCCCACACAGGGCAAGACGGGAAGGACTGTCATACTTGTACTCTGACTAAAGTCCACGGTGTCTTTAAATAGCCATTTAAGTTTTGGGGCCACAGTTACTTGATGAGACAGTCCCGCGACCCCGACAGCCATACCCTTTTGTTAAGACTGCTTGTCAGACTTTCGAGTTTATTCGGACTAATGAGAAAGACCTATAAATGACAGCCGGGCCAACGGCTTTGCCTGTTGAAACAACTTTCAAGATAATCTAAGATACAGAAACAGTTTTAATAGTATGTAGATTCAGTTTTAAAATAAGACTTCAAAAACTTTCGTTCAAGAAGTTCTATCATTCGAACAGACACGCGTCGTTCAGAAATATTTCCTCACACAATATTTGGATACGTGCCGTCCGTGATTGAATGCAGTCGGCGGGGTTAGCAGGTCGATGCTTTCACATTTTCCTTATGCAATCTTTGTTATCGAAATATTTTGATTTATTGCACTGAAGGTGTATTTTTAGACGAGGATAATATCACAGTTCAGTCATAGATTGATTAGGAATTCATCGTGAGTGCGTTTAACTTAAATTGAACTTAAAAAAACAGGTGGCCTACATTGACGTCTTAAAGCGTGAGTAGTTAGGATGTCGGAAAGAGACAGAGCTATACAAGTTGTCTAGCGCCATCTCTTTCCCTGAGCCGAGCTACTCACGGTTGAAGAGGTCATGGTAGGCCACCAAATGTGGAATAATACCGTAGGCCGTGAAAGCATTTGTTTTCATATCAACTTTACTTTTATATCTATGTATACTAGCTGTTGTCAGGAGTTTCACCCGCTACAACTCTAAAATGATCCCATGGGAGGTCAAAATCAGGATAAAACTTCTGTCTACCAAATTTTACCCAAATCCGTTCAGTGATTTTTGCGTAAAAGAGTAAAAACATCTATTCAAACAAACTTTCACATTTATAACATCATTATTAATAGGAAGTAGGATTTTCATAAAACTATATTCTTCTTTTACTAAAAATTGTAGGCGAGTTTTCACATAAACTTACCTTCAAATCCCGAATACCTCATGGGATTATGGAAGACCTTATGGTTCACAAAAATATTTGTAGATAAACTTACGCCTCAATTGAGCAGCAACTGATCAGAGGTTACCACTTCTTTCTCGTGTCATCCCGTCTTGAAGGCTATGGACACTAGGCTACATAAATTGCGCGTTGTAGTATGGAATTGCATCAACAGATTCCAGCGGCGTCAGTTGAAGCAACGCTGGATTCCGTGCACTTTTTATAACTGTATATTGCATATACATGATTATTAAAAACAACTGGGTACTCCAACCTCCCCCTCTACCAAAACTGCCCTTCATCTCAACAGAACAGCGGCCATTTTTCTAAACTCCAAACTTGATAAGAGCCGGCCGAGTGGTCGCGTGGCCCAGCGCCACCGTTCTGTCTTTTACACGACACTTTCTCTTCAATCCGTCGCCCGGGATAGTACCGCGGCGAAGAATCCACTCGACAACCGACCAATTTTAACAGGCCTTCGAAAAACCGCGGTCCCCGTCTGTAAAGAAACTTTTCGTCAGTGTTTCGCGGGGCGGGGGAGGTCCATTGATTCTGGTTTCGTCGAAGAGGTTGTCTGATAAGGCGGCCCTCCATCGATGCTCGCCTTGAAGTAGTAACGTACTGTCTTTGATAATGGATCTGAAAGGTTGCGGTACAATCGAGTTAGGCGCTGCGCACACTGCTGCGGGCTGTCTACTATGATATCTGTGTCTGGTTATAAAATGGCGGCGGTTGTATTATGATGATATTGATGCTGAGATTTGCTAGTCGTCGAGATATTTTATGAGGCTCGCACGTTTTTACTGGCCTCGCATGATAGATCGCTGCGTTCATTATCCCTTACAGAGACGACTTATGATAGAGATATTTTTTTATACGTCTTTGCTGGAACACTAGGAATTCCTCCTGTTTCATATGTGCGTTTACAATCATTTAAACATACATACAAAAACACCGATAGATCTGGAACAACACCTTGTAGTCCATACAATTATCATTACGAGCAGGAATTGATCCTACGATACGCAGCGCAGCAATCGATGGCTCAGCCACTGTGTGATTGAAAAAATGAGAAAGTTTAGGACAACTAGTCTTATGGACGCGTACTCATGCTCCACCAATTTTCTCAACCTGGTTGAAGTATGGAGACTATCCTGTATATTGTATTGTCCAATAGCTGGATCGTGGGGTTCAAATTGGTAATTTCCATGTAAAGACTGAGGTGATTTAATGACTGAATGATGATTTAATAATGAAAATACTGATGATGATGATAATGATATGCCTAGTACAGCTAGGACATCGGACCACCATAGGATGACGAGTAAACGAGTAATGGGTATCACGTGCCGATCCAGGGCCAAAGGTGTGTCATGGTCTACGCGCGTTTCAAGTAGTTGTCAGCATACTGACGGGGCTAAACGCATTACAGGGTCACGTGAATGTTTAAAGAGGATACCGCGGCCCTGGAACGCAGAGGATTACCGAAGAACAGGATGATTTTCAGTTAATGAGAGTCTCTAATAGTCAATTACACTCCATCCAGGAAAGGAGAACTCATTGGATGTTTTTTATACCCCAGAAAAAAGAACTCACCATGTTTGTTATCGTTGATCCATAAACACACAACAACATCGCAGTCAATGTTTGCATCACCTATTATTTAACTGCCTCGTCATTCAATTTAACACTCTAACTGCCAAGAAATAAAGCTGCCATTTATTTGTTGTTATCAGAAGTCGCATCGCGTTTTACTGTTTGTCGTAATCGTTAAAGACGAGTGATATAAAAGACGTTTCTCGTTCAGATTTGAGATGCTCTGCTGGAGTTATTGAGAGGAGACACTGTCCCACTATTAGGAGTTATTATGCCTTTTTTACTCGACTACGGCAAAGCCAAAAGGAGGGTTATGATTTTGACAGGTATGTTTGTCTGTTCCCTCATAACTTCAAAATTACTTATCATTAAGGTGTCGTTAGAAGCGTCTCAGTTGTCCGCTGGTTATTATCGTGGTAAAATCATCAAATGTATCCTCCCACTTAGGGCAGGATGGGAGACTTGTATTGACGAAAATCCACGGTGTCCTTCAATTGCACTTTACGTTCCGGAGTCGCGGTAGATCGTTAGTCCCGCGACCCCGGCAAGTTTTGGCCATTGTGCTGACAGTTTTTTGAGGCGCGTGTGGAACACGAACCGCCGTCAATCCGGGTTGAGTCCATGGTCCACATGCCAGTGCACTGTGGAATTAGCTAACTTAATCATGTATTATTTGCATCTTGTATTTTAATATAAAATCTTAAACTACTAAACGAGCAACATTTGTAGATACATGTATGTTTAACGGTTCTCGAAAACGGCTCTAACGACTTCGAAGAAATTTACGAAAAATCGATCTAGCTAGGTCCCGTGTCTGGGAAAATTCCTTTCCTCTGTATTTTCATATTAACATAATATTCACACACGTATTTTGTTTCATAATTACGCGTTTGTGTGGTCGATTTATTTACACATGTTTTCTATGTTGATGACTTCGGGTTTATCGGGCTTAAACCCAGGTTTGAACGGGTGTTATTTTGTTTGGGTTTTTGTTTAGACAGTTTTTTTAGGTTATTTCTTTCAAGGATCTGCCTATTTTACCTGAGCAGAGCTAGTAGATAATAATACTCTAAAACTCCTGAGCAGTGCATAGCATCCGATAGTCGACAATCAAAGCGAGACATCGGGATCTCGCACAGGAATGCGATTAATTATAAATTGAATGGCAGCGCGCCGTGTTGCATGTTTAATGGCCGCTTCACCGAGCTCTAGTGCTACTAGTCGGCTTGTTTGTTATTAAATACTGTGTAGTTTTAGTACGTTGGACGGTAGGTAGATGGATATGATACACATACACTTTATTGCACACAGCTAACTATAAGAGCTACAGAAAAGCGATAAATGGGAATAAGTACAATAAACTTTGACACCCGCAATATCACTCCTATTATTTTCTAGATCCTGCCAGCGGCTTCGTGTATGTCAATAATTATTCTAAGGAAGCTTAATACCAGAGCAAAAAGTATCCTGCGTGTTAATCTAGACCTACGATCTCGACCTACCTATGATCTACGTCTGTGCCAGATTTTATCAAAATCCTATCAGCCGTTTTGTCGTGTTTGAGTAAAATACATCTAAATTTTCATATTTATAATGTAAATATGGAAATAACGATCAGGATTATGTGCTACTTGCGGGTTTTCATGCAATTGAAACTGAAATAACAGGCCACTTGCGTAAAATTAATGAATGTGTATTGAAAATAATATCTACATGTCACAACCCCGAAAACAAAACACTCATTTTTATTGGGCAGTCGCGTAAAAACTCAATACATAAAAACTAAAGTTTGTCATAACATACGTTATTATTGCTGCGAGAGCGGATGTTGAACTCGCGACTCATAACTCAGAGGAAATCACTCTTGGCGATGCATCAACTGAACCATCCAATCGATAGTTTATTTACATTAAACAGGTCATCTCCCATCCCACTCCTATCTACAAATCACGTTCATATTTCATTCACAATCACATTTCTGTTCATTCAATACGTAATAATTTCTCCCGACAGTTATCGCTCAACGATTTGACTGCGATTCTAAATCGTGCAATGAATCGTTGAAGATCGCGATTGATCGCAACGATTTGTCGGGGGTCCTGAGACGGCTTTACATAAAATTCGCCCTCACTCCGGGAGGATACAATTTTGTACGAAAAATTGATTCAATTTGCGTATATGCAAAACGATTTTAGTTTCGTTCGCTCTCCGTGATATTGTCTCCTGCATCTATTTTGTTTTGTGAATTTCCTTTCGAAGGTGTGTTTTAGTTTAGATTTTGGGTCGAAAGGTTTCTTTTAGGTAAGAAGGGATCGTGGGTATATTGGGACAAGAAATAGGCACATTTGATTTATTTTTGAACTACTAGAAATATATCCATGTAAGTTATAACTTTAAATTCATTGTACTACTTTAAGTATCTCCCTATTAATGATGTCACGTAAGCAGTCGCATTAATAAGTAAAAGATAAAAAAGAAAACAATATTTTGTATAAGGAGTTGAACGTTTTAAAGAGTGATGCTAGGAAGAAAAGAATAATTATTACTCAAATTTTTATTCGAGTTAATGAAGCAGCTGAATTATTTATGGACATTTTAGAGGATGGCGAGTGACGCTTCGGTCTGCGTTTACATTTACTGAGATCATGAAAAACTAAAAGAAGTGCAATAATTTCGGTAGCGAAATGATTGAAAAAACAACGGTTCATTTGTTACAAACAGAAAACCTTCCTTAATCACGTTTAAAAATAAAAACTAAAAGACAACACAATCCCAGGACACACGGCAAAAGGGACATTCCACTGAGAGAATCCAGCATTTTCCCAAAAATTAGACAGGCGCCTAACGACAAATAACTACTACTACACAGCACGGAAAACGCTAAAGCTGTTTGTACCGAGCTCCCAAAACCCGGGCGTTGACGCTTAAAAACGGCAGAAAAAGTAAAAAAAAACGTCAAAAAAACGTCCCGAAATGCCCCAATGCTCCTTCGTTTGTTCATAACAGGCGGGTTTACAGGGAACAGTGACTTTTTACAGTGCCCTTACCCGTCACTCCGGCTTTTTTGCGTCCCTAGTATTAGGCTTGTTCGCTTTTGTATGTACGTATGTCCTGTATACGCTATATTTGGTACTTGTTAGCTGAATATTCGGGTTGAGATAGGGTGGTTCTCTTTGAACTACGGGAGATTGTATTACGGCTCCTGGCTGTTGTTAAAAAGAGTATTTTTTGACGAAACTCTTAAACTTTTTTATTTTTTTGGTTTTGTAAGTTTACATGAACAAACGTTGAGACTACTGCTGTTAAAACGATCACAGTTTTAGATGTCTATGAATGTATATTAATATCCATAAAAATGTGTGTAAAGATACTACCAATGACCTTGATGACTATGACATGACATTTATACGTAACTCTATAGTTACACCTCTGCCTCACCCTTTGTTGAAATTAAACCTTTATCGATAAAAATCCATAAATAGAATCAATAGTAACATAAGTTCTCTAGTTCCGGTTAAGGGACTTTCAGACTCGCACTGACAAAAAACCACCCTGTTTCTTCAATTACCATTTGCCTTCCAATGCGGTTACTTCTCAAGACAACCGTCCGTCAAAGACGCGACAGTGGAAAACGTGAATAGAAATCCCACATAACATTCTATTTCAATTTATTCATAAAATATTAACACATCCATATCATTAAAATTAAAGTCCTTCACACAATTAATTATAAAAGCGTAATCTATCTTACTGACGTATTATCGTTATCAATTAGATGAGGACCACGTGTTGTGAGGTAGTTGTATGTTTGTAAAGGAGCCGCGTGTCCTGAGCGCGGATCAATAAAGCGGGCCGGCGGCATGTGCTGAAGATAAACAGAGGATGCCGCGGAGGCGCCTGCCTTCTTGTGCGGGATGTGGGAAAATTGGAGGTGATATGTTGGGCCATTTAAATTTAATAATCGAAATTCTAAAGTGCCTCTTTGATGGCCTAATTGCAATAAATGATTTGACTTTGACATTAAATGACATTTTAAGGTGATATTAAGCTAACTAGCAGATTGATATGTCTATTGGGTTATGCTAATAGGCTGTTCCTCTATTTAGTGTGACTTTAACATAACTGGCGAAGTGTTTCTGACTCTGTTTAAAAATAAAAAACGTTACCCCACACTAGGAATTTCTCCTGTGTCGTGGGTGCGTTTACAAACATAATGAACTACACACCCGGAACAACTAGAGCCACTTCTCCAAATGTGCTGTCAATGTGGTAGAAAGTTTGTTTGTATGTCAATCACGTCAGAGTACAACATGTTTGGCTCAGACTTTATACAGTTTTACTGGTATTACGTTTTAAGTCACTGCCACTGGCATCCATCATTGCCTCCTAAATCACGAATACTAGACAATATCCTTTAAGCTGGGCTTGACTAGTATTATTTTGTGACTAGAAGTAGTTGTCATGAAATCTCTATATCACATAATTAAATCGCCACATCCACCTCCCTTTGCTCCCGGTCCGCGGCACGGAACCGATCAATCAAATAAGCAGTCACAGCTGAAAACAATATAGGGGCCCGCGCTACAACCGACACCCTGTTTGTTTTATATACCCTGCTGCGGGTGTGTCTCTCTTAATGATGTATTTCAGGACGGGCATTATAAAATCACTAGCTTATTTCTTGTACTAGGTTGGCGCAGTGGCTGCGTCTCGCGGGTTAGATTCTCGCACGGAAAACCAATTTGAATGATGTACAAGTATTTGTGTCAGGTCTGGGTGTTGTGTATGTGAGTCTAAATGCTTTTAAAACGCACCCACGAAACTTATAAATAAAATACAATATAAATAAAATAAAAACGCTTTATGCAAGCCAAACCCTCTTTTTGTCCCAAAAGACTGGACTATTTTATTATTCGTAGGTGAGAAGTAAGACTAGCCTTAGAGGTTGCTTTGAAGCATTAAAGAAAGATAGCACCCCAAGCATTTTATAAAATAGAAAAATAATGAGACAACAGCCATAGAATTTGTATTTCTATTCATTTGAAATTAGAAAGCTCGTGGTCTTTTAGCAAATTATAGCAAGCTATTACATACATCGAATCAAAATAAATAACTTGCAAAATATCGGTAAACTGTACTCCTAGCCTGTTAGAGACCAGGTTTTTTATATCGTGGTAAAATCACCAAAAATCACCATCAATCTCCCGCCCAGGACAGGATAGGAGGGACTGTCAGACTTGGTTAAAATCCACGGTATCCTTCAATAGCCCTTTACGTTCCGGGGTCACAGCAGCTCCTTAGTACCGCGTACCCGGCAGGCAAATCGCGACCCCGCCCGGCAGACTTGTTTCGGGTCTAGGTTTTTTGTATGTGACTTTAAATAATATATTTGGAAACGCACTTACCATACAGGGTATTCAATTTAATTTATAATCTACATTGTTTGCTAAAATTAGGATCTAATATAATTTATCAAGTATGTGGTCTACAATCGCTCAAAGTGTAACTTTTAAAAGTGAATTGCCAACGACATCGTAAAATGCAGCGATGATATGCACTCCTTCTCCACGGTACTTTATTACGCCATAAAATTATGGAGGATCAAGTGTGTCTAGTGGCTTTTTATGAGATGTAGCTTATTTATGTAGTGAATTTTTAATGATTTATGGTACTCGTATAAGGCTGCTTTTCGACCAGAGATGCGCTATGTTACGTTGTTGCGGATGCGTTTGATATCCACCAATCATATTCATTGGTTAAGGGCACGGTACTGGTGGAAATGGAATCAACTAGGATGTGTATTTTATATGGAAGGATGCGTGCTATGGCTGTGTGCTGTGGCTGCGTGTTGTGTGTGTCTCATTTAATCTTAATTGACTATTGAATTGATACTCCTTGACATAGAAAAAATATATAAAATAATCTTACAATTTGGAAATATATGAAATATTTACTGTTATTAAGCATGGTATTTTGAAGATGTATTATTATTAAATTTATTTATGTTAAATTTTGCAAGTCCATGTGACGGCAGAGCATGAGAGAACTTAATCAAAATATGCAAGATCTATTCATTCCCATGTTGGCAAAAATAAATGATTTGATTTGATTTGTGGCTCCGTGCTATGGCTGCGAGAATCATGCAAGAGGAAAGAAAGAGAATGTTTTTTAAACAAGAGAAAAATTAAAGCACTTGGTACTACGTTTTGTACACGATAATAGAAGTTCAAATCAATTAGTTTCTATTTAATGTGAAACCAGCTGAATGATTTTGAATTTTATTTAAAGTTACTATTTGATATAACTTCAATTGACAGTATACTTCTCCACTTCTATCTTTCCATAATAAAATACGTATTTTATAGACCATTTACTGCTAACATTTTATTGAGTATCTCTCTCAATACAAAATGCATGGCCGCTAGGAGTCGAGTCTGACACTAAAGTGCTGAGTTTAAAGATCGTAAGTTGTCACAAATGGGTGCAGGTGGTCATCTCTGCTCCAATTTATATACAATTTTACAATATTATATGTTAACATTTTTACTCTTTCTGGTGTAGAACCCTGATGAATATTAAGGAGTTTTCAATATTAATGGGCAGTGAATGAAATTGCATCGAGAGGAGTGAAAAATATGGGCTCTAAATGATCTAATTATGTTAAAAGCTGATAGTTGATAAAAGTGATAGTGATTAACACCGTTTTAAAGGTTTTAATTTGAAAATTGTTATGATACTTGTTGCATGGTGGCGACTGAAAAAGAGTGACCATGAAGTTTCTTGCCCGTTCTTCTTCTCAGAGATCATCGCTTTGGAATGGGCACCTTCAGTACTTTTACAGTTCTTATGTCTTGTGACTGGACTGTAGCGTTTATTTTTGTGTAACTATTTCTCACCTATTGTATTTAATTTTTTGTCATTTGTCAATCCGAAAGTGCCTGTAAGTGGCCTACTTAAAATAAATGATTTGATTTAGATTTTGTTACTGTTTGATATCTACTATTATAACAATGCACAGATTGGTATTGAGAACAAATCTACAGATTTATACAGGGTGAATTTTCCAACTGGGCGTGGATGGCTATTTTCGAAACTATGAGGAATATCGAAAAACGTTGAAAAGAGTCTCGAGGCCGATTTTGATGAAAACTTAATCTGCTACATTGGATTTTAGAAAAATTAATAATCCTGGCCAGGAATCGAACCTGCTGATTTTGGAAAAAAAATCACATCTTGTATTATTACACTAATCGATAGTGTTGCTAATAGGGAACGAATTCTGGGAAGTAATCAGATACGGCAAACAAAAAAAAACTGATTAATCTTCAAGGCAAAAACTGTATTTGAAACATAAGTTACCGTTTCTTCTTTAAAATAATGCTATTTTTAGTAAAACTCAATAATTTTGTATTGCTAAATACAGTGGGCTTTTTGAAACCTCAAATCCAGAGAAACATTGAAAACAATGAAATTTTATAATTTCGAATAAATTATGGCACAGTAGAAGTGTACTAACACGGAAAAATAGCAATTTCACAAAAATCAGCCATTTCCTTAAGTATATGATTATTTCCCAGAATTTGATCCTTATTAGCAACAGTATCGAACGGTGTAATGATACACGGTGTAATTTTTTTTCCAAAATCAGTGGTTCGATTCCTGGCCAGGATTTTGGATTTTTCTAAAATCCAATGATGCAGATTTAGTTTTCATCAAAATCGGCCTCGAGACTCCTTTCAACGTTATTCGATATTCCTCATAGTTTCGAAAATAGCCATCTACGCCCAGTTGAAAAATTCACCCTGTATATGTGCGGTTAACGGAAGCCCCCTAACCGAACCAGTTTTGGTCAAATGGTTACCATTCAGTGGAAGTTAGGTTCTGACACCCCGTAACTCCACATAGAATAATTTTATTCTCAAAATTGAGCAAGCTACCACCCATCTAAGTTTGTAGAGACCGAAACCGGACACATTGTATAGTCCGTTGATGGAAGCTGCCATTCTCTTGCCCTTCTATTAATTTATGGGATTCGGCATAGCACGATATTTGTCATAGATACGATCCATGTTCCCATAGTTACAACTAAGAATACAATACATTTACCATCAAAATCAAATAATTTATTTCAAGTAGGCCTGCTACAGGCATTTTTTAATTGTCAAAAGACAAAAATTAATTAGGTAACATAAAATAGTTATGGTGGTACAGTCCCAGTCACAAAACATAAAAACGAGTGAAAGTACCGTAGGTGCTCATTCCAAAGCGTAGATCTCTATGGAGAAGAACGAGCAAGAAACTCCATAGACACTCTTTTTCAATAGCCAAAATTATAACAGAATCTTTGTTACATCATTCATCTTGAGATGGTGCATAATGTGAGAACGATGTAGCAAGTTAAAGGTGTCCAAAGGAAAATATAAAATAGACAATTCAAGAAATATAAATCTTTAAAATAGACCGTGGCAGCTAAGAGATAACCAGTCACGACTGTTTTTGCAATAAGTTATAGAAGATGCTACTACTTCCATAAAATCAAAATAGGTAGATGCTGATACCGTATTCATAAACATATAGAAACATTTCTCTCGCATAAAATACTCTTGTACAAGTAAAACATAAATAAACATACTAAACTTTATGACGTACACGTTCGGAAACATGCAGAAATAGTCCGTTCGAGTCGTGTTCGGGAGTGACGGTAGAGCAAAATTTTTTACGTCCACTAAAACGGCCGTCAAACGAGTTCGATGTTAACTGACACTTACGTGAAGACTGTCGTAAAATGAGGGTAGTTTCGTAATATGTTCACACTGCGCCTGTTTACGAAGTTTGTTATGATGTTTAGGCAAAATGGAATAGTATTTGTTATTGGTCCTTCGAGCTGGATTACTATTTCAGTACCAAGCTTCAGATCTGACGGTACGGTAGGACGGTAAGTAATGGGTGATTCGCCGTCTGATCATGGCACATGCCCGGGTCCACGGTGCCCCCCTTAAAGGGCCAAAGTCTTGCGTGGCCGCGGGACTGTCTCATAGTCACCGTGACCCAGTTATGTAAAGGGCAATTGAAGGATTAATAAAGTCATGACATATAAATGTAGTAATATAAAAGTTATTATTAACTAGCGGCCCGTCCCGGCTTCGCACGGGTTGAAGTCCTCTAAAACCCGGTCCCGATGGTTACAAACACAACAAAAAAAGAATTATCCGAATCGGTCCAGCCGTTTTCGAGTTATGAGCTTAGCAACACATTTTGCGATTCATTTTTATATTATAGAAGAATAGATACTAGTTTCTGCCCGCGACTTCATACGCGGATCCTGTTGCTTATGCCAGCGACAGCGGGGTCCTCAAATTCAAAGATGTGAAAAGTCTGATACCCAACTCCAAGAGTCCGAGTAAAAAAATAATGGGAAATTGGCCAGAAGAGTAAAATTTTTGTTAATATATTCATCGTTATTGAAAATCAGTCCTAAACTGTTACCAGCAGTGGAGGCAATCCTAGCTTTTTTTTTACGTGGTAAAATCATCAAATGAGTCCTCCACCCAGGGAGGGGGTCTGTCAGAGTTGTACTTACTAAAATCCTCGATAACTGGTTAACTACGATTGCTAATTTTATATGGAGATAGTGCGCAAGTGTCCTTCGGTTTGGTCGAGGACCTGGCGTTATCACAATACCCCACGAATGGAATAATAGCTATGTTTATGCATGATTCTATCCTAATTAGCTAAATTCCTGGAAATTCAGTTGAGAGAGTGCTACTATCATAACGTAAACAAAACAATATTATCTTATTTAATTGACATTTGACATTTCCCTAACCGTAATTAGGTGATGACCATTTTTTTATGTAATGCGACATTATTTGGTTCTTAGAAAAACATTTTTGAATTAAGAAACTATGCTTTTTTATTGCTTTTTTTTTTCGCTACGTTGAAGGAGTGGCAAAGGTATCCTGCTAAACAGCCTAATATGAAAAAAGAAAATTATTATACTTTGAATTTAGAACACAACAATTTAATCGAAGTATTTTAAATAATCATGAGGTTTATCTATGAGATTCTACCTATTTATAAAACAATTTCAATATTCAATATATTTTCTTTGCCAATATTAAAAAAATACCGCCGAATGCAGAGATCGCGTCGCAAGAAGTCCTTTTGACGCGGCTTAATAGACACTAGTCTATGTCATTAAATCAAATTGAATTTTAAAATGTAGTACTCAGAATTTTCCACAGGACTTGATTCTTGCCGCGGACTCCGCGGACTTTAGGCATTGAACCAATTTGGGCGTAGTTGATGAAGTGAAATTTTTGTTTCTGTACCCGGGTTAATAAAATGAGGAAAAACATGCGTGTGCAAAACTGCACGTTAAAGAACATGAATAAAACATAAAATACAGGTCCAATCGAAAACAATATTATTATTATGCTCTGTACTCACGTGAGTATAACAAGTTCAACTGGGCCCGTAGCAGTATTAATAATCTGTGGAATTTATAATCTGTGGTCGAATCGAACTGAGTTCAGAAAGGTTTTTTGGGCGGGAAACTCAAAAAAGGCGCTTCGTTTAAAAAAACTCTGAGAAATTTTAATTAATTTAATTAGAATTTATTGACTTTTTGCGAAAAGTTTATTGAAAAACATTATTCCGATGGATGGTGACGAAGATGAGGGTCCAGATGGACAGAGAGCGGCTAAGCGGCAGCTACGGGATCCTGAGCAGCAACAGCGGCAGAAAGAGGAAAGTAATTTTGCTCCTTTTTTCAAGCCAAATTATATTAGACAATACCCTGAACATGCAGTAAATACGGAATTTAAAGTCTATGTAGAATCTCTAGACAAAAATGAAAAATTCGGAAACAAAAGTCCGATTTATCTAAATCACATTTTTACAACGGAAATAAAGGGTGTGGTGACCCTACAAAGAGTCAATGCTACTAAGATTGTTGTAGTATTTAAACTGGCCAATACTGCCAACAACTTCATGGCGAACTCTGTGTTTTTGGACAAATATAATTTAAAGGCATTTATACCAGCGGCTCACATTGAAAAAACAGGAGTTATAAGATTTGTTCCGACCAACATCTCAACAAAGGATCTGTACTCAAAACTTTCATCTCACTTTGAAATCATCGCTGTTCGTCGTTTCTCGAAGAAAGTAGGGACACAACGAGTTCCTCTACAGACTGTTAGCTTGACTTTCCTCTCCAATAATCTACCTGAAAATGTACAATATGACCTTTTCTCATATAGGGTTTTTGATTATATCCCGCCTCTGCAGCAATGCTACCGATGTTTTAAGTTTAATCATTCAGCAAAAGTATGTAACGGTAAGCAACGTTGTAGTTGCTGCGCCGGAGAACACCTATATACGCAATGCGATAAGAATACTGAGCTTTGCTGTGCCAACTGCAGGGGACCACATTTGGCGGTTTCAAAAACTTGTCCTATCAAAATTCAAAAAATGTTAGAAAAACGAAATAAAATTACATATTCCAGTATTGTTGATACGAAGAAATATGAACAAAGCTTTCCAACAATAGCCGAAAATGTAAATAAAAAACGTATTGTAAATAATAATTCCAATAAAACTTCATTTAATAATAAAAATGTACAAAATGTAAATAAAAGTATACAAAACTTAAATGATAAAATTACCCCTAATAATAATAAGGTCCCAGTAGTTCCTACTGCGCAGGCCCCTCAAGTTAATTTAAGAGACCAATTATTAAATAATTCAGATTTAAACTCGGCAATTATTCGTACTATTCTTGAAATTAGTAATAAGGGTGATCAGACTCCAATTAATAGCAAAACAGTTGGCGACATGCTACTTAAAAACCTTACTTAAACTTATGGATATAAATTACACCTCATCACAGTCACAATTACGCATAGCACAGTTTAATATACAAAGTGCATATAGTAAAAAACCCTTACTAATAAATTTCTTAAAACATGAAAATATTGACATTTGTCTCTTAAATGAGACATGGTTTAAAGATAATAGATCATTTAATATTCCTGGATACAATTTACATTTTCGTAATGCAAGCAATAACCATGGAGGCGTAGCAATATTAATCCGTCCTTTTTTAAAATATAAACAATTAGATATTCAGTTTTATGAGGATTTACAAAGTATAGCTATATTGCTAACTACAAGACATGGTCTTCTTTCTATTTTATGTGTGTATTCCCCACCTACAAGTGGACATATTAGAATGAATAGATTACGAAACTTAATCAATGCATTGCCTACTCCTGTTTTCATCAGTGGTGATTTTAATGCACATCATATAGCCTTTGGTTGCGTATCCACAAAAGGACGTGGACAGCAACTTTATGACATAATTGATGACTCTAATTTATGCATACTTAATGATGGTAGTTATACAACTATTCAATATCCAAATCGTAATCCATCTGCTATAGATGTTACTTTTGTCAGTCCCTGTATTGCACCTCTTTGTGATTGGTCAGTTTTTGATGATAACATGGGTAGCTATCATTTTCCAACAATTACTTCTATATCACTATGTGTTGATAAATACAAAATAAACCCTCCTACAGAAAAGTATCTGTATAATAAAACTGACTGGGAACAGTATAGTGAGCTTTCCAAAGACTATTTTAGTAATATAAATGTGGACCATGAAGACCCTTTACAAACATATAACATTTTCTGTGATCAACTTAAATCTTTAAAAGATGCATGTATTCCTAAGTTCGTTCGAACATCTAATTACAAAAGTAAACTTCCAGTACCATGGTGGAATGATAAATGCAAACAGAGTGTTATCAATTCTTATGAAGCACTAAAATACTATAGGCAAAATCCCAGTATTGAAAATTTTATTAATTACAAGAGGTTAGATGCTATTAAGAAAAAGACTATTGCTGAGGAAAAGAAAAATGGATGGAATAGTTTGTGTAATAGTTTTAATAGGACAACTCCCATTAGCAAAATTTGGAATCAAATTAAAATATTTAAACATAGCAGAAAGGTTAATAATAGGTCTTATTCAGATACATTCATTGATTCCTTTTTAGATAAATTGTCAGAAAAGGGCTTAGAAGTCCCCAACTTAGAAAGTTATTTTAATATCAATAATGATAATGAAAATACAAAATTTATCTTAGAAAAGTTTTCATTCCAGGAATTTTCTGCTTCTATAAATTCACGAAAAGATACTACACCTGGTCTAGATGGATTTCCTTATATATTAATAAAAAAGCTTCATCTTTCAATTCAAAAACTTTTCTTAGATATTCTTAACAATCTATGGATTAATCAGATTATTCCAGAGTCATGGAAAACACAATGTGTGATACCAGTTTTAAAACCAGATAAGCCTCCAGATAACGCAAATTCCTACCGACCTATTTCACTGTCATCCTGTCTAGGTAAATTACTAGAAAACATGATAAAAACTCGACTTGATTGGTTTGTTGAGTACAATGGCATAATACCAAATGTACAATATGGCTTCAGACGAGGGCGAAGTTGTGCAGACAGCTTTGTATCACTTGTCTCCGATCTGAAATATGCAAAAAATAATAAAAATAGTGTAATTTGTGCTTTTTTAGATGTACAAGGGGCATTTGATAATGTACAGCCAGGCATTTTAGTAAAAATTCTAGTACAACTTGGCATTCCCGGACTCTTATGTAAATGGATATTTAACTTTTTAAATAACAGAACTTTATATGTTAGACATAATAATATTCTTTATGGACCTAGATCTGCATCAAAAGGCACAATGCAGGGCGCAGTATTATCCCCTCTATTGTATAACCTTTACTGTAGTGAAATTTGTAAATATGTAAATAATCCTAATGTAAATATTCTTCAATTTGCTGATGATCTTGTTTTATATTGTACAAATAGAACCATTGACCAAGCTGCATGTACTTTGAATGATTCTCTAAAGAAATTACAAATATATTATAATACTTTGGACCTTAAAATCAATACTAGTAAAAGTAGAGTTGTAGTTTTTGGCCAGGAATCACCTAACACAATTATAAATTTTAACAATGAACCTATTCCACAAACAGACAAACATAAATTTCTAGGCATAGTTTTAGACAAGAAACTCTCTTTTGAACATCATTTAAAGTATATATCTGAAAATTCTTTAAAAAGCCTTAATATTCTATGTTGCTTAGCTGGAGTTTCTTGGGGTGCAGACCCTAAGACTCTTACAATTTTATATAAATCAATTGTACGTAGTCACTTTGATTACAGTTGCCTTGCATATATCAATATCAATAGTAAGTTTGTAAATAGATTAGATATTATACAAAATAAGGGTCTTAGGATAATATCAGGTGCTATGTGTTCTACACCCATTAGAGCCATGGAAATAGAAACGAAAATAATGCCACTATCACTTCGCAGGTTACTTTTAGCCCAACGCTTTTGTTTAAAATTAATAAGCAGTAAAAATCAAACAGTAATGAACAAAATTTTGCCTTACCAATTTCAATATAGTGCTCCTGACATAACTGGTGAAAGTCTTCTTTATCGCCAATATCCAGAACTGTCCCAAATACTCCTACAAATAAAAAGTAAATTTAATAAAACATTTTCTAATTCTTTATGGCCATGTTATTCAACACAATTTCATATTTTATTTAATATTCCAAAATCAATTAATGCCTCTGTTTGCACCAATCAAGATCTTTTACAGTTTTTGAATTACAATAGGGAATATTATAAAATATATACTGATGGTAGTAAAGGAGACTCTCATGTGCGAAGTGCCATCTATGATTCTCAAAATAAATTTGTACAAAGTTTTGTTTTAGAAACTAGTTGTAGTATATTTACTGCAGAGGCATATGCAGTTTTAGAAGCCCTTAGGTACATTGATACTATAGACAAATGTTCATATTTTTTAATACTTACAGATTCTCTTAGTTTAATCAATAGTTTAAAAGGATTTAACTTTAAATTTAAATCCAATTATCTACTTTATAAAATTAAAATTTTATTAAATAATCTTAGCTCTAAAGGAAAAGATGTATTTTTTATGTGGATACCTTCACATAAAGGCATAAGTGGAAATGAAATTGCTGATAAAGCTGCATATAAAGGTTTAAACTCTTTAGATGTAAGTACTGTCGTTAAAATCCCTTTCACTGATTGTTATCCTCTAATTAATGAAGATATAAATGAAATATGGAGAACTTTTTGGAAAACAGATCAAGTACACAAAGGAAAATGGTATGGAAGTATACAAACAGACATACCCAGCAAGCCCTGGTATTACCAACTGAAGACAGCAAGCCGAGAATTCATAACAACAATCAATAGACTCCGGTTTGGACATAACACCACACCCGCACATCTGAGTAGATTCAAAATAATAGACGATCAGACATGCACTGCTTGCCACAAGTTTCCAGGAACCCTAGAACACATTATTTTTAGCTGTGAAGAATATAACTTCCAACGATTAATTTTTGCAACCGAACTTTTTGAACAATCAGAAGAAATGTCAACAAATGTCGAATCCCGCCGCCTTGAAGTGTTGCTACAAAACAAAGATTTCTACATGCCGCTTTATAAATTCATCAAAAACACTGTTGGAAAAATTTGAAAAGAAGAAGAAGAAGATACGCCAAATAAAATAGAATAACATTACATAAAATATGAGCAAGACAAACTATAAAGATTTGGCATAAAGGCCTCGTAGCCATGCCATAAACATTAAATAAAAAAAAAGAGTTCAGAAAGTGCGTAGATTTGAAACATAATACAGTGCGTTTTAAGATTAAATTTAAAATAAAACACGTAAATTGTTGAATACTTTCAATTATAGTGTGTAAAATATAATAATTATAATAACAGTGTACACTGAAGTTTTAAAGGTAAAAAGTTTTACATATTTAGCTTACTAGATTTCGTGTGTTATTGTACTGTTCAATTGATATGAAGGTCATTTAATTTTGTGTCAACAATCATTGCGCAACGCCGGAAGTAAAATTTTGGTGTTTTTTGATAATTCAAATAACTATGTAGTTATAATACATACTATTATTATTTAGGACACACTAGGAAGTTTTATACTGACCTTATTGGTGAAGATCGGGGCGGGTCGGTTGTGTAGTTTCTTTAAACTTTGCTTAGGTGACCAGATGTATGAACGTGGATGAGGTGAAAGGAGCATGCCATGATCGTATCTGGTGGTGATCAGTAGTTTCTGCCTACCCTCATAAGAAAAATATTTTAATATATTTATGTTGATTGTAAGTAGGTAGTCATCTTTTTCTTTGTGTAGCTGGCTCGTCATTATACCTGCATTTTACTTTATCTTCTATCTCACTTCTTTATAATTAATAACTGGGAATGTTTGTGAGTATGGATGGATGGATGGCTGGTGGATGGGTAGTCGGATGTGCTTTACTCTTTCACGCAAAAAAACACTACAAGGATTTTAATGTTGGTTCACAGATACTTTATGACGTGGATTAAAACGTTTACAAACACAGAAACACACATACACAAACACACCGACCCGGAACAACACTAGTTGTAGGTCATACAAATAGTTGCTCCGAGCAGGGATCGAACCCGTGACACACTGCGTAGTGGTCGATCGCTTAGCCACTGCGCAACTGTGTCCTCAATTTTGTCTTTTTATCTTTTCTTTCGTCTTCAAAATCCGTTTCTTTTGTGCTATGCTACGCGTGCTGTGTCCCATTAATCTGTATTCTCTTTAAAATAAGATTGGCTTTTTGACAACTAACGCTTAGTTATCTATCTATCTATCTATATATATAAAAATGAAACCCGTTTTCCGTCGTCACGACATAACATGAAAACGGCTTGACCGATTCGGTTTTTTTTTTTTTTTTTGTGTTTGTAACCATCGGGACCGGGTTTTAGACCGGGTCCTCCACCCGTGCAAAGCTGGGACGGGCCGCTAGTCTATACTAATATTATAAAGCTGAAGAGTTTGTTTGTTTGTTTGTTTGTTTGTTTGAACGCGCTAATCTCAGGATCTACTGGTTGGAATTGAAAAATTCTTTTTGTGTTGGATAGTCCATTTATCGAGGAAGGCTATAGGCTATATAACATCACGCTATCACCTATAGGAGCGGAGCAATAATGAGAAATGTTTCAAAATCGGGAAAATGTATTCCTTTTTTAGAGCTTCCGTTGCGTGCGCTGCGTAAACGGTTAGAGTTTCGCAAAAATTATGTACTACGGAATTATTCCTCATAAAATTTTCTAAAATAAAGTCCGCGAGAGCATATATCTATCTTTAAAGGTTGAGTCACTATAACCTTTTTTTATGGGAACCAAATTTGTTTTAAAGTAATGCATTATTTGCGAAGGTGTTTTCATTAACATGATATTAATCCTTATCCAAATAAATACATTAATTATCACAAGCATTTAATTTTGAACGAAATTGCCCTTTACATCATTTGATTTCAATGAATATCTTAGAAGATATCACAGTTTCAAAATAATACCGCGACAAAATAATGACGAGCTGGGTAATATGTCACAATTGCGTCGATAAAATCCCTCTTTAGGCCGGTCAATATCGACATCATACATTGCAAACGCGCATGTAACTACCATTTTGTTATAACTTGCAACCCTGAAAACCCTGTGCTGTCAATTCAATAGTTTTTGCGTGTGTATCTCATGAACCGTGATAGCTAGAGATTTGAAATTTTCACAGGTGATGTATATCTGTTGCTGCTATAACAAAACATACTAAAAACCAGAATACATTAAATATTAAGGGGGGCTCTCATTGGTCGTGGGACTTATTTCATTACCGTGACCCCGGAACATAAAGGGCTATTGAAGGACCCCATGGATTTTAATCAGTACAAGTCTGACAGTCCCTCCGAGCCCGGGGTGGGAGGACTCATTTGATGATTTTACCACGTAAAAAAAAGGGGGGCTCCCGTACAAAAAACGTGATTTTGTTGCTGGTTTTTGTAGATATTATAAAGTAATATAATGTTTCGGAGGCTGTTTCTCACGAACCGTGATAGTTAGATAAGTTAAATTTTCACAGATGATGTGTGTCTATTGCCGCTATAACAACAAATACTAAAAACTGGTTAAGTGCGATTTTGATTCGACATTGACTTTGACAGAACAGGGTTATCAGGGTTGCAAACTTGGGTGTTAAATACTCTGAACTCTAAAGGGACCTAACACATATAAAAGAATCGTAGTTACATGCGCGTTTGCAATGTTTGGTTTTTCATGTCGATATTGACCGGCCTACTTTAAGGATTGTTTGGAAAGGCTACGGGCTGCGTCCTCACCTTCAGTCTGACGCAGTCCTACCGGTTTTCGTTTTTTCGTTTCGGGAGGTACCTCAAGATTCAGTGGCAAGTAAGGGAAATGGTTAGCAGTCGGAATGCGTGAGGGAAAAGACATCCACTACCTCTCGCCCCAGCCACCACTGAAGATACCCACGAGGTCGGAAATCGCGCTCTTCAAGGGAACTGATGGAGACGGGACCATAGGACCAAACGCCTAACATGACGCGGGTGAAACCGCGGGCAGAAGCTAGTATAAGATAAAACCGAACAAAAAGATAACTTATTCTGAATCAATTTGCTAAAAACTTTTTAACTAAACTTACTCCTAATCATCACATCTTTGTAATTATCCAATTTTTCCGCGTCACGGAGTTCAAAGGCCTTTCCCTACCTAGCTACGTGTGACGTCACATGCTTAATGAGCTTTGACGCCGGCATGTTATCCCATGTATAGATTGTGCTCGCAATCGGCTTAACTGCATCCTCTATGTGAAGCTCAAACCACTGAGTCAAGACGCTTATTATGTTGGTAGCTATAGGATTTGTTCAAGTGTTCGGTAAGAGAGATAGCCTGGATAGGAAATGATATGTGGTGCTGGTTCTTGAGGTTGTAATCACGCGGAATTCAATTGGATTAATGAGCCCCATAGTTAAGACATATCCCTTTTTTAAATCATCAAATGAGTCCTCTCGTCCTTGGCGTACGTCTGTCAGACTTGTAATAAATCGCCAAGTATATCACGGTTTATGTTGAAACAGTCCCGCGACTCTTGCAGGCGTTTGGCCCTCCAATAACCATTTATGTTCCAGCCACGGTTACCTTTTTAAGTCCCGAAGCCCCAACAGGCATTTGGCCCTCTATTGGGGCCCGGTCAGATTGTTGACAGCTTTTTGAGGCAGGGATTTAACCTTAAGATTCAATCTTCCTAAGACATCTTCTTCCTCCAGAGAACACCAGACAACCTGGTCCTGGGCAGTCCTCATCCATCCACTATTGCATCGCCACTATTAGATATAAATAAGACACTATTCAAAATAGGCTTTTAAGGCGCACCTCTTGCTAACACCACATCCTTTCGTAATTAGCGGCGAGTTACAGAGACTGAGACAGAGGCTTTAGCACAAGATTTTTTTATTTTACTTACAGCGAACTTGAACGTACTTGTCTACTTGAAGGCACTTATTGTATGAAAAAGTGCGTCTAGTGTACGACCGAGCAACTACTTTTTTCCATCAAATTAACATCAAAGTTCTCGTTTGCTTTACGACAACGTGAAAGTCACGTTAGGGCCTCTGGTGTCCCGGGTCGATGGCGAAAGAGCGTCAGCATAATGACGAGGCCCCCTCTTAGAGGGCTAAAGCCTGCCGGGGTCGCCGGTCTTATACCATCACCGTGACCCCGGAACATAAAGGGCTATTGAAGGACACCGTGGATTTTAGTCAGTACAAGTCTGACAGTACCTCTCGCCTTGCCCGAGGTGGGAGGCCTCATTTGATGATTTTACCACGTAAAAAAAAAAAAAGGGTCTCTGGTGTGCTCTGGTGTTTATAAACATACTGTGTGTGACGTTTATTTAAAATTATTGACTGAATAACTTCTTCCTGTCCAAATGGTTGTTTCGCATACTTCTCAGTGTTATATTTAAATTAAAATTGGAAAGCTCCTACGGTACATTTTCTGTCACAAATTTTTCATTTGCAAAAACAGAGGTACAAATCCAGGACCTCTCAATTGAAATTCCACACCTTTCAGGCTATTACCGTTTTAAATAGGATGAAGTATATATGCTGGGACGTCTAGAGGTTACTTTGTCTTGTTCCTCAAGCATGAGCAGATATTTCAATCAGCTTATAAACCTAACCGGCTTAACACTAAATGACCTAGACTGGAGTTTGTCCACTTTGAAGTCTTTGATGAAATTGTTTCGTGGGTAGTGGCGACCTTTTAGGATAGTTTGTGGAGCTATAATTACTTTTGTAAAGTTTTAGTATGTTGATTTAAATTTAATGTAATTTTCTTCATTAATACTTTAGATTGTAGGCCTATACCTATGCCAGTCCTCTGTCAGCTGGAGGGACTTTCTAAGCTGGATGAACTTAATGATAAATGATATTTCCTAGGCAAACACTTTCACACGTCGAAATACTATTTTTTTTTTACAACTGGATGAGGCCAGTTTCGTCACTGATTTCTGTGTAAAGAAACAGAAGGCACTAAAATATAAACGGAAATAAAAATTACCTAAAATAAGTCCAAGTTCGTTCAATGCCTTTATTCGGCGGTGATAGTTTTTTTTCCAAATCATACGTTGTCGTCTCGTCGGCTTTACCCAAATCACGGTAACGCTTCTTTTTTGAAAATAAAATTCTGTTTAAAAATAGAACATCATAGATAAACATGACTTTTGTTCTCCTCATGAACTGACTTGTGTTCTAAATTCAAATATATAAAAAAAAATTAGGCTGTTTAGCGGCTTCACACCTTCGCTTCTCTTTCACCCCGGAGAAACTAAAGAGCGAAAAAAAAAGAAAATTAGCCATAGTGCACTAACAAAATTATGACATTATAAATCAGAAGAAAACTGCCAACTGAAGACTAGGCAGCATGGTCTAAGACCTTAGCCTGTTCTGTAAGGAACAAAATAAAAAAAAATATATAAATACGTCAAATAACTGTCACCTAATGAATTATTTTTCTATTGTTTCAGGATTTTTTTTCAATAATGCGGCAGTCTAATGGAGTCTAGCTTAGGCATCACGGAAGCCGGTAAGTCAGTTTTTGTATATTATAATTATTTTTTTAAACAATGTTCGCGAGACTTTTTTCAAAGTGTCCGTTGTTGGTGACTATATGTTCCTAACGTTTTAAACAATTATGCATAACTTGATTTTACGACATGTAAAATGAGATTTCTTCATTATTAAAAAAAATTATGGCTAACTAAAAGGCCATATCAATGAGATTCGTTTTATGTGTTGCAAGTATATGTTTAATGTAATATGTTCGAGGGATAGACACTATATCAGAAAATAAATTTTCTAGACCGGACAAAAATAGATTGCGATAGACAGATTGTTGACTGCTCCACTAACTAACTAACTGACTGCTAACCATTGAGCCATGATTTGGTAAATTGTACTTCACAATGGTCAGCACAGGACTCCTTTGATCTTTGAATGGCAATAGTAACCTGTGTCATTTTTTAATTCGATCATTAAATGATTACATGGTAAAAAAAAAATCAGTGAATTGAAAATTTATCGGGTTTTCAGGTCTATTTTAAACTTTTTTTTTAAAGTTGTCCTTCGAATTATTTATCGTATAATTGTGACAACTTCTCTAATATTGGTTAACAAAGGCTAACGTTATTATCTCTCTTCTCTTATCTTTTTTTTTGGAAAACTCTTAAAAATTGACCCACATGGACTGTTCTCCTCGATTTTCGACTAAATCATAGCCACACTTCTATTTTTTCTCGTCTATCACGACGTGGCGGCAGGGGGGCTGGCAGGGAACCAGCTATCAATACAATGGCTTCCCGACGTTGATCGATGGCCCATTGTGTGTGCATGTAAGACCACTAATGTGTTGCCAGCATTATTTTCCTTTCATTTGTATTATTTGATGTGTAATCACAATTGATTTTTGGTTTGATTGGGACATTTCTGTTATCAATTTGTATTTTATTTGGAGGGAAGGTACCTCATAGTGTTTTTTTCATTAAGTTAGAATAACAAAAAGCTTAAACTTTTACATGATTACAAACACTTAATGGCACAAGACCATAAGGCATTTACAACCATTTTATCGTTTGTTTTCAGGGTTTATTAGAAATTATTTGTACAGATGCCAGCACATCAACCTACCTCAAACTATCACATAGATTTTTAACCTTACCACAATAGTAGAAGGTAATATTCCATTGATAAAATTTGATAGATTGGGTTAGGTTAACCTGTTAGCATCTGTACATACTTATTAGACCCCTTGGCATAAAAAAAAACAAAAATATTAAAAGTAAAACCACGACATTCTTTAACAGTTCATAAATAACTGACATTACTTTTAAATAATTCGTTCTACGAGTATTTTCTCCCATAAGTCAGTTCAAAAATGCACCACCCAAACAACTGATTTACGACTTAAGTTCGAACCAGCAACCCTTAGCACAAAAACCCAACTATCTTGAGCTAGTCGGATATATTTCTCCTAAATATCTTTCACCAGTGGGCAGAGGTCCAAGTCTAACAAAATACAGCCTACACAGAGCCACGCCCCCTCTTTAGAGTGACCAGCGCAGTGGTGCCAACATTCAGAGAATTACTATTATTATCAATCGTTCTACTTGTCCACTTGTATATGTTGTACTTGTATGGTATTTATTGAAGTTTTGATGAATGAGAAATTGTCGTTGGTTTTTTAGGGCATCGGCCCTGGGGCCTTAGTTTAACAGCATACGAAAGCAGACGACAATCGTTATCGTTCATCAGTCACCAATACATTTTCAACTTTATACCCTAGCGCGTAAAGTCGAAAATCCCCTGATCTTATCTAGAGGAGAAAATATCGGCTCGCTATCGACGAAACGTCGCGACGTGGAGGACATCATCAGTGTAATAGGAGAGTTGATTTTGCATTGGGTTTAGGTAATAAAAACGTTATGTCCCTAAAGAATAGAGAATTAATGTATGATTCATACTAAACTAGTCCAATCTTTTTTTAACTATTTTATTTAGACGTTATTTGTACATCTTCGACAGTCGATGCTGTGTATTAGTCAGAAGCTCTAAGTCTCCGACTTTAGAGCTTCGACTTTTTAGCTTTAGAGCTAGTCTTACCATGGGGTATGAGTCCGTTAGACAATCTCTTCATCTATAATACTGATATTCAGCTGTACGTGGATGGACTGTAAGGTACGATTCAGACCAACCGGCCGGGCCGGGCGGCATTTTACAATACGGTAAAGGACATTAAAATGTATCAACAGTAATTACAGTTCATATTTGCATGCAACTTCTTGTTAATAATCAAGGAACAGTTTTTTTATTTACTCTCCTTAACCTTCAATTGTTACCCAGAACAATCGTTGATATCAGTTCATATGACTTCAAACATATCTTCAACACACACTCAACAATTCAAAGACATATCAAGCCTCTTCCGAGCTAGCCCACGATTATCACCCACTAATCCCGACCTCAAAACAATAGCTGACACATCAGCCGTCATGTCACATTGTAGGTTAATTGCAACCAATGACAAACTATTAATTTAGTTACCTAATGTTGTCAGCACCCACATTGTGCTGTTAAGCCTGCGCTGTGTATATCATGGTGGACAATGGTGCCGGATTAGTGGGACATGCAGCGCGGTGATAAAACTCGTGAATTAATTGTGTAGAGGACTGGACGGACGCCATTGTGTGCGCGTGGCGTCGCCTCAAATGTTTTGACACTTGATTTTGGTGTGGGGAGAAAAAATTGTTGGTGTTTGGAATGCAAGGGAACTGCAGCTATGTACAAAAGTCTAGTTTAGCTCCTAACTAACTGTATTCATAAACACATCACGTCATATTCTTTTAATCCACGGTGTTTTCTTTTTTGTATCGTGTTTAAAATCCGCGATATCGGATTTGTGATTCGATTTAAAATAACTTTTTAAAGCTCATTAGTAAACATAAAGCACACATTCGAACATGAAATACCTTCTTATTTTTTGAAGTCGGTTAAAATTATGAAACAATTAGTAATACAGTTAGTAATTCAGTTACAGTACACGGCTCCACTTTGAGTCAAAATTAGGCATTTTTTGGGAGGTGTACTCGAGTTGGTAACTTATGCAGCGCCACGTCCGCCCGGCTGAAGTGTAAGCTCTGAAAAAAACTTTACCTTCGCCATATTTTAATTTTCAGGTCAAGGTAAACACAGTTGTTATTTATTTTTAGTTTTATAAAAGCCTTTATGATAAAACAGCAGTTCTAGGGACAAAATTTAAAGCAAACTTAATATTTGGATAAAGCTTGCTTTTGTTCACAACTTCGCATAAATCTAAAATTTGACAGTTAGTTCAGAGCCACGTGGCGCCATCATAAGTAGGTACGTTATTGCTATCACTACTCAGGCCCGAAAGAGCTGAGGATATACACAGATGGATCAAAGAATGATTCCGGAACCGGGGCTGGAGTTTTCTCACACGACCTTAACATAAATATATCCAGCCCGCTGGGAATGTACAACACCGTCTATCAGGCGGAATGCATGGGCATTATACAAGCAGCATATGCGATAGAGGCCAGAAGAGTTACGGACACCCATATACGTATACTCTCTGACAGCGCCTCAGTTCTTCAATCGTTGGAGAAACGATATACCACTTCAAGCTTAATACTAGAATGTCACAATGCACTAGAACGTCTAACGGTATCTAAACGCAACAAAGTGACACTACAATGGATTAAAGGACACAGCGGATCACTGGGCAACGACGCGGCTGATGAACTAGCTAGGAGAGCATCCAGCGCATCAGTCTGCGGACCTGAACCCATTATACCCATCCCCTTCAATCAGATACGTAGATGGCTGCAGGAGCGCACCCTTACACAAGCGGAGAGATGGTGGACCTCGACACCAGGCTGCAGGCAATCCAAGGAAGCTCTGCCATCCTTAGATGGCAGGCTAACCAGACGTCTTTTACGCCTGGACAGGACCGGCATGCGTCTGCTGACAGGGACCATAACGGGACACTGCTCCCTAAACAAACACTTCCACACAATAGGCATAACGGACAGTCCCCTGTGCAGGGCTTGCATGGAGACTGAGGAAACCGTTGCGCATGTGCTCTTCGAGTGCACAGGTGTCACCCAGATCAGGACAGAGACCCTCGGGACGCCCAGGACTTACACAGATGTTCTCCACAGACCAAAGAACCTGATAAACTTCTGGAGGGAGGTGGGCTGGTTGGAATAAGCCACCAAAGGCCACTATGGCCCACGCACAATGGTCCACATGAAGGACTAAGTGCGGAAACCAAAACCCCCTAACAGTAACAGTTATTGCTATCATCCTCGGGAACAGAAGCCTTAGCAGAAGACTTATAGCACGTTACTTATAGACTTATAGCACGTTACTTACAGACTTATAGCACGTTACTTATAGACTTATAGCACGTTACTTATAGACTTATAGCATTTTACTTACAGACGTATAGCACGTTACTTATAGACTTATAGCACGTTACTTAAAGACTTATACACGCACTTGACGTACGCTTCTAGTGTATGTACTATTTGTTTCTATCAATTGACGTCAAAGTTCCCTTTAGCTTTAAGTCTCAAAACCGTGAAGTCATGATAAGTAAGTTATTTATTTTCGGGATGAAGGGGATGTCCGTTTCTGAACGTCCTAAATAGTGTAATACCGTTTACCACAGACAATAATATTAAATGCTCTAGGTGTAAGAAATAGTAAATCGGGACATCTATCGTTGTAAGCGACCAGAGATTCCGAGAACTTTGGCTTTGAGCTAGATTGATTTGAAATGCCATTTATTTGATGAAGAGGGATACCGTTCTCTGATCCGGGATATTCCGCTTCCATGATGGAATTATTAGTTTTACATGTAAATACTAAAAAATATCGTTACAATTTTGTAACTGTTATCATCCGGTCGCGGGACTAACGAATTACTGTGACTCCGGAACGTAAAGGGACGTCTCTCCTGCCCTGCCCTGGCTGGGAGAACTCATTGAATGATATTACCACCTTAAAAAAATCTGTTTTAATAATTTCACGTTGGGCTCGGCTCCCAGTCTAACCGGATTCGATGCGCCTGATTATCAGTATTTTATATAAAACCACTGCCTATCTAACCAACACAACCCATTTAGTACCAGGCCACTCTGACTGACTGCCAATACCTAACCCTATAACAGCCGAGCATGCCGCAATCGGGGCGGTAAGACCCCTCTTTGAGGAGTGGCTGGAGAGATGTCACGGCGTCCTGACCTACCGCATGACGCAGGTCCTCATCAGACACGGTAGTTTCGGGAGGTACCTGTGTCTGATGAGGAAGGAGGAAGCACCTGGGTGTCACCACTGCGAGGATCGCCCAGAGGACACGGTGGAGCATATTGTGCAGGACTGCCCCAGGTAGAGCACAGCAGTCTAATCAGTCGACCATTGCGCTACCGAGACATTAGCTAAGACTAAAAGGAAAGAAGCTCATGCGAAGCAGAGAATTGAGGTCGTGGGTTCAAACCCATCCAAAATGACCAACCATGTTTATCTTTATAGAACATTGTTGCAAGCTTAATTTCCCAGTAAAATCAATCGTATGCGATGGCATCTTGCCCAGCAAACATTGCTGACTCAGTCAGATATGCATATTATGTAGATCAATATTTATTTGATAGTTATGTAACTATTTATATAGGTAAATTAAAACGTGGATTTGCTATCAAAAGACGCAGTCTAAAGGTGCCTTGTTTTTTTGAGTAGATATTGGCGTGACACCGGATTATGAGTCGAGCTACACGATAACTGACAAATGCTTGCACTGACTGGACAGGTACACTCAAATCTGTGTGGTTCTTATACAAAATACCATCTCAGACAACCTACATGGTCCTCGTTTCACTTGACCAGTATAATGTCTGGACTTTAAAAGAGACAGTGACCTCTGAGTTTGTTTCAGCTGTTTTTTCTTTCAGTCAGGTACGAAACATTGATCTCATCTAGTTACTAAAAGACGACGACCGTGTTAAAGAGTTGATATTAACCTACATACTTGCAAAATAAATATCATTTCATTTGTAAAATAAGAGAAAAAAGAAGGTAATTTGCCTTAATTGGTGTGTAAACTTGTGTGTGCTGAGACCTATACCTAGATATAGGTCTCACCGACAAGTTACAATCCTGTTTGAAGTCTTGTGAGACAAACAAAATGTTTTAAAGGCAATTGCCACAACTCTGGACTCTCTGGTCGTAGTTGATCGTACAGTTCGAATCATTACGTTTCATACTCATGCGTCTGAATATGCTTGCAATAAAACTGAACTTTCTGAATTGGAACACATCATGTTGCTTGACTGTAAAAGGCTACATAGGTCGTAAAGTCCACACTCCACAGACTTTATCTACACCGAATAAGTCCTTCTTTTGTCTACAGTACATCTACATTATGCCAGTTACGTTTCATTCCCCTGTTTCTATCATTTATGTGCCTATTGCTATCAACATTATCTATAATAAATTTATACTAATATTTTAAAGCTGAACAGTTTATTTGTTTGTTTGAACTCGCTAATCTCAGGAAGGTCTATTTATCGAAGAACTTATCGCTACGACCAACAAGAGCCGAGCAGTCGTGCTAAACCTTCGGGAACGAACGAAGCTCGTTTTCTCATAATTTTGTTGAATACAACTAGAGCCTCTCAATGGCTGATTTACACCACCTCTGAATATAATTCCAGTTCACACCAGCATGGCTGTTCAAAGCGATCGTACCTAAGTTGCTACCTACGTCTAGGTACGGAAGAGCTGTTAATCAGACAAAGGGTACGCTGTTCAAGCATAAAGCGCTTCAAGCTGCTGGAATCATGATAGTTTCTAGTACTGAGGTTTAATGTACTGAAATTGTGGATGTACGGATATATCTGATGTATCCTTAGCGATAGATTTCTGAAAGATTTTGTGATTTTTTACGTAGCTTGGCGTTAGGAGGCCTTTATAGAAAACGATCTTATAACAAAAAGAGTGTTTTTACAAAACAGGGCAATATTTTGAAAAGAAATCTCTAGATTTAAACACTACAAGTTAGCAATTTCTCTAGTGTCGTGGGTGCGTTTACAATTTAAAACTAACATACACTAAAACTCGAAATAACTACTTATAGATCATATAAATATTTGTTGCGGATGCGGGAATCGAATACGCGACCGAAGCGTATCAGTCGATCGCTCGGCCACTGCACCAACTGTGTCGTAAAAAATTTTTCGTAGGTGAAGAATGCAATAAGGTTTACCTTTCTGGACTGCTCATAAATCCTATGATTACGTTTAAAAATATGTGCTTCATCTTATTAAACCAACATGGCGTTTACCAGTTCAACTGTCGCCAAACTGTCAAATTACACACGAAACTCATCCTCGATACAGTGCCGAAATGCCAACCAGTTGAGATTTAAATTTCACAACAAACATTTCAGTTGGCGAGATCGTAAGCAACTCCCCGCTAACTTGTTTCAACCGCGAGAATGAGGTGCTAAATACCGCCCCGGGCCGGCCCGCACCGGATGGAACCGGATAAATCTGGCGTAAACTGGAACTGTGCACCTTTAATGTACATAAATTCGGTTGCTTGACGAACTGACTCGCGTTGTTGCAGTCTGGTTTAAAGCGGAGTTAATATATTTTGTATTTAATTATTCCTTTACGTTGGGCTTGTATTTGGTTTAGAGAAGTGTTTTGAAGTATGTAAGTACACTTTTTATGGTAGGGCGTAACATTTTATCAGTTTTTATTTATTTGATGGGGTTTCAATTAACAAAAGGTATATTCAAAAAACTTGTTGTAGATAAATTCATATTTTTAGATAAGTAGGCAGATGATTTCTTAACATCTTGCTTCATCCTAAATGAATAAAATTGATCCGATAGGTTCGCTGTTAACTCATTAAGCTAAGTACTGCGGCTTGCAGTCGTTTCACAAACATAATCCTCTAAAACATCGTTTAATCTCGATATAAAATGTCCACCTCCATAATATAAGTCTTATATAAGGTACTTTTAAAAGCTGAAAGGCTTCTAAAAGATGACCAGCCAGTCCTCTTGGCATCGTGCCTTTTATGCCATCGTGCTCAAAGTTCAAAATGTAACTTATAGCATTTTAGTCTCTGCGACCAACGGGCACCTATAAACGTGTAATTTAAGAAAATTTATTTTGCTGAAATAATACTTGGGTCGGTTTGAATTTGACCCTCGCAGTGAATTATTTTTGCGATGTCTTTAGAACTTTTGGGACCATTTTATTATATATGGTACCTACTCGTAACCAAGACAATTATTAGGTCGCTCATACATTATTTCGATTTGAAAAGTAATATAAATTCACCACGCATTAATGGTCGTTGCGTCTAAACACAATGAAAGTTTGACTGGTAAAGCGGTAGACTTTTCACGGCAAGCACGGCTTTCATGTAAAAGCGGTTTTAAGTCCAGTACATAAATAATTATTATATAATATACCAATGACTGTCTGTGAATGGTAGCTGTTTTACAAATATATTTTCTATCTGAAAAATGTTACATAATCTTTCAAAAAAATGTTACTCAAACTCAGATTATGGATGCCATGAATCCACTCGAACTATGATCAATCGTGAGCCGATGAGGAGGTGAATCGGGATGGAGGGGGCAAGGGGGGCGGGGAGTAAGGCATAAAACTTGGAAAATCGGACGGCATCCGATCCGTGTACTGTCAATAATTGATAATGGATGACGTCATTATGTCAGCTGGTGATTGATTGGCTGTTCCGGCCCCGCTCCGAGATGCCACAGTGCAGAACAGTAGGTCAAGTTTATTTAGGTTGGATTGATACGGTCTTTTTGTCATATGACTGGTAGTTTCTTTTGTGGAGTCCCGATAAAGTTATAATTAAGTTTCTGTCTGGGATTTAAGCTTGCTTTTCTCATTGGTTTTAGTCAATGTTTTTGGTAACTTTAGGCGGTGTCTTTATTCATGCCTATGCCTAATATCAGGCATTCCTATAGGTGCCAACTTTAACACATTCCTGGTGTTTGATGTTTTAAAAAGTCTAATATTGTATTATCTTTCGGCCTTAACCTAATTTAAGTTTTTAGACTGACATGGTCACTATAACTATTAGTTAGTTTTAAAACGGGATATTTACCATGTTTATTATTTGTTTTGAGTTTCCGATATTTCGGCACTGTACCATGGCGCTTGCAACAGTGCCGAAATATCGGAAACTCAAAACAAATAATAAACATGGTAAATATCCCGTTTTAAAACTAACTAATAGTTAACCTATTTTTTTGTGGTCAGCCCAGCATTTATTCTTACATACTTCTCTTTCAGCCATCATCTATACTTGGCTCCTCATACTCCAACAATGGCCACGGACTGATAAATATTAGATCGACAGGAAAACCCACAATATAACAACACAGTTAATCTACGATCATGGCACTAGTAACAGTACCGAAATATCGGTAAACAAATAATTTCAAAAATCAAAATATTTTATTTTACATGGGCCTCAATGGGCACTTATAAAACGTCGAGAAGAAAAAAAAATTGGCACGGTTCGGGTTGGTCGTTTCCATGGAGAAAAACCGGCAAGGAACTCTATGGTTACTCTTTTAAAACACTTTCAATGACTCACCCAACTTAACCTACTGTACCAATCTCCACAATGCGAAACGCGATTTAAAACATGATGTCTTCAAAGCTCTTTTAACTTGCATTGTTCACCATGGGATATTGACTCCATAAATTTCACCATGGCGGAGTATTTTCCCCATAATGGATGGGCCACCATGAACTATAATGGCTCAGCGGTTAAAGGGAAGTGCTTTAAAAAAGGGCGATTGATCGAATGTTATTGATGGTGTTTGCTTTGTAAAAAATCTTTATTCATTGTAATTGATACCCTCTTCTTAGCTTGGCAAGGTCGTGTTTGGAGGTTTTTTATTTATGTTACAGAATACCTACTTACCTAGTGATCGTAAAGATGTAGGATTTTCACTTTTGTTACACAAAGACCAGATCTACTTATACTTGATGTACTTTAAGTTTATTATTTACTTATAATGATTTATGCAATCGACAAAACTGTCAACGTATTTCTTGCATTTGTGTGCATAGACTGAGGAATTAGTTGTTGTGCTGTGTGTTCAATTCCTGCACGGGAAAAAACATTTTGTGGTTTACAGTTAGTTGATCCGTGTCTATATGTTTGTGTACGTGAGTTGAAATGTTTGCAAAGACACCCATGATATAGAAAAAACTACTGATGTTGGGCAAATGATTTTTCTCGAGTATTTTACGTAGCTAGATTGGCGAAAAAATAAAGGGAGACTGGAGAACTATCTTGTATAGTTTGTGCTTCTTTAATGGCTTGTATTTATACACTAGCTTCTGCCCGCGGTTTCACCCGTGTCATGTTAGGCGTTTGGTCCTATGGTCCCGTCTCCATCAGTTCTCTTGAAGAGCGCGATTTCCGACGTCGTGGGCCTCTTCAGTGGTGGCTGGGGCGAGAGGTAGAGGATGTCTTTTCCCTCACGCATTCCGACTGCTAACCATTCCCCTTACTTGCCACTGAATCTTGAGGTACCTCCCGAAACGAAAAAACGAAAACCGGTAGGACTGCGTCAGACTGAAGGTGACGACGCAGCCCGTAGCCTTTCCAAACGATCCTCAAAGTAGGCCGGTCAATATCGACATAAAAACCAAACATTGCAAACGCGCATGTAACTACGATTTTTTTTATGTTGTTAGGTCCCTTTAGAGTATTTAATATACAATTAATATAATTTAATATTATAATTGTATAGCGGCAATAGACACACATCATCTGTGAAAATTTAAACTATCTAACTATCACGGTTCGTGAGAAACAGCCTCCGAAACATTACATTACTTCATAACATCTGCAAAAACCAGCAACAAAATCACGTTTTTTGTATGGGAGCCCCCCCTCTTTTTTACGTGGTAAAATCATCAAATGAGTCCTCTCACCCTGGGCTGGGAGGGACTGTCAGACTTGTACTGACTAAAATCCATGGTGTCCTTCTATAGCCCTTTATGTTCCGGGGTCACGGTAATGAAATAAGTCCCGCGACCAATGAGAGCCCCCCTTAATATTTATTGTATTCTGGTTTTTAGTATGTTTTGTTATAGCAGCAACAGAAGTACATCACCTGTGAAAATTTCAAATCTCTAGTTATCACGGTTCGTGAGATACACACGCAAAAACTACTGAATTGACAGCACAGGGTTTTCAGGGTTGCAAATTATAACAAAATGGTAGTTACATTGCGCGTTTGCAATGTTTCATGTCGATATTGACCGGCCGACCGGCCTAAAGAGGGATTTTATCGACGCAATTTTGTGACATATTACCCAGCCCGTCATTATTTTGTCGCGGTATTATTTTGAAACTGTGATATCTCCTAAGATATTCATAGAAATCAAATGATGTAAAAGGCAATTTCGTTCAAAATTAAATGCTCGTGATGATTAACGTATTTATATGGATAAGGATTAATATCATGTTAATGAAAACACCTTCGCAAATAATGCATTACTTAAAAACTAATTTGGTTTCCATAAAAAAAGGTTATAGTGACTTAACCTTTAAAGATAGATATATGCTCTCGCGGACTTTATTTTAGAAAATTTTATGAGGAATAATTCCGTAGTACATAATTTTTTCGAAACTCTAACCGTTTACGCAGCGCACGCAACGGAAGCTCTAAAAAAGGAATACATTTTCCCGATTTTGAAACATTTCTCATTACTGCTCCGCTCCTATATGTTATAGCGTGATGTTATATAGCCTATAGCCTTCCTCGATAAATGGACTATCCAGCACAAAAAGAATTTTTCAATTCCAACCAGTAGATCCTGAGATTAGCGCGTTCAAACAAACAAACAAACTTTTCAGCTTTATAATATTAGTATAGATTGAACTTAAATTAAACTTTTTTTTATATAACTGGAACATCCCTGCCTAAATCTTCAGGGATTACAGACGTACCTACTCCATTTTATTAAAATAAACTCTCCCAACGATTAACCTTTCAAATAGCGACTTTGTAATTGAGCTATATCTAGAGCTTTTAACAAAGAAAGCCGGAATGCGGTTCAAGCAACCTTAAAGAACCTTTATGAAACACAAATGGGGATTACGGGTCCCTTACGTTACCTTTTACCTTATATACCTAAAGATTCTGACGCTTATAAATACACTTGAAATGTCCTGATCACGGGGTAAAGCGGAGAGGCAAGGTAATGAAAAATGAGATTTCTTTTTACTGTTTTCAATGTGTTTCATTATTACGGCGTAGTTTCCATTGTCCAAATTGCTTAGCGGTATAATCGTGGGCTTCCGAAAACCAACCACTGCGAGTTCGAATCCCGGCGAGAAATTGGGTTTAGTTTGATTTTGTTAACTTAGTTAGGTTTTTTTAAATATTGTGGCATATTTTTTTTGGGCAATCTCTATTTTCACTGAGCATTTTCATTGGAATTGCAGAGTTGAACTCCATTCATGCGTCTTACGCACTTATTTTATTGTTAAAAGATTTTTTTTTGTAAATAAGAAAGCCTCTGCAGTTTTGCAAATATCTTTCTTTTAATACTTCCATACATTCATTCCTATACCAAATCTCAAATTGCATGAACACAAAGTTCTAAGAAATCCATGTTAATAAGATCTCATACCAATGCTTACCTATTAGCGAGTCCTCAACAGTCCTCAAAGGGAAGTCCTGACCAATGTTATCGTAATATGAGCACATGATGACATGGTAGTCAACCGCGTCCGTCAAAGTGTTTCATATCAATTAAGTGAGGTGCTCTACAAAGGACTGCGTGTTAATAAGCGATAGAACAGAATATACGCCATGATGTTATTGCCTGTTACTGAACTACGTCATACGGTAGCTAGGGAAGTTTTGTGGGCTCCAAGGCTCCAATTCCTTCCTTAAATTTCTGATGAGAAACCAAATTACGCAAGGTATAATGCAAAATAATAAATAAAATCATGAATGAGTAATGAAAAATTAAAAAAAAATCAGGTTAAATAATTTTAGAAAAAGAAATTCGAGCTGACGATTTGGGATTAAACCTTAAGTCAATTCAAGAACAAATTCTTGGTCGCGGGACTTATCAAATTACCGTGACCCTAGAACATAAGGACTTTTGAAGGACAAGTGGATTTAAGTCATTACAAGTCTGACAGTCCTCCCCGCCCAGCCCTGGGAGGGACGACTCATTTGATGATTTTACCACGATAAAAAAATGTATAAATTCATAGTGTCTTGTATACTCTTGAAAATATATGTTTACTTCTATTTTAAGCTGTAAAGTTTGTTTTTATTTATTGAACGTGCTAATATCAGGAACTTTTTATTAAAATTGAAACCTACGGCAAAAAGTAGGCTATTTAAAATATGCAACTATGGTTAACTGTAATTTGCACCCCGGTTGTCTACTTCAGTTACTGTCAACAGCCCTTTACGTTCCACGGCCACGATTACTGATTCGGCCCGCGATCCCGATACACAAAAGGCTCTTAAAGGGCACTGTGGATTTTAGTCACTACAAGTCTGACAGTCCCTCCTGCCCTGCTCTGGTTGGAGGACTCATATGATGATTTTACCACGCCAATAATAAAAAATAAAAAAAGATACTGTCACAATAGAGCCAGCCAACATCGCTCATCTCTCACTGAAGCCTCGTCTTACCCCACATAAATAATTCCATCAGTATCTGTTTAAATATGCTTTTTCACAAATCGTAGTGTAACTCCTTTGCTGTGGTATATCATTTATTCCCTGTATTGCTTGGATGGAAAGGGATAAAAGCTTCTATATTCTGGTTAGATCCCCAAGTGTCATCTCGTCAATTTACCTTCATGGGAAAATGACCTTTTTTGACATAGGATTTTCTTTTACGTGGCTCTGTGATTTGTGTGAGATTTTTATAGAAAACGTGGGATTTTTTTTTGCATCTAATACCTGAATATTTTAAATAAATTACCCATAGGAATATTTAGGTCAGTAATTTGACAAGACAAAGATTAGTACATGAGATGACACTGTCATCTAAACTTACAATGACCGGCACGGGGTGGCGCAGTGGTTAAAAGATTGACTCCTCTATTTTTGCACGAGTTTGATTCCCCCACTGAATTTTTGTATGAACTACATGTAGATGACCCGAGTCTGGCTGTTTGTGTTTGTGACTTCAAATGTTACTAAACGCACCCAAGGATTAACGTTGCCCCTCACTAGGAATTTCTCTAGTATCGTGGGTGCGTTAACAAACACACAAATTAACACACACAGAGCCCAGACCTGAAACAACTACTTGTAGATCATACAAATATTTGCTTTGCATTGCATTTCGCATTATTCTATTAATAAAAAAATATGGGATAGTTCCAGTATTTTTTTACTATACTGGTGTTTTGATAAGCGTTGAGCCAATTTTACCAAATAAGAACATACCTATGCAAGTACTTTGACAAATCTAACGTAACACAGTACATTAGGCTGTAACTGAAGGTACTACCGATTGTCTCAGTTAAACTGCCAATAAATAACAAGCCAAGGGCGTGTCGTAACCGAAGCAGTTAAGTGCACACAACATTATGTTCGGCGGTCAGTCGAACTGTTGCGGTAACTTAGTCGTTGTAGACTGGGCTAGATAATGTCTGTAGACTGAGTTTGGCAAGTGTGTAGAATAGTTAATCTTATAACATAACATTTAGCTTGTGTTTCCCTTATTATATTATCATCATCTGCCTAGCCTTTTCCCAACTATATTGGGGTCGGACCAGATGCAGCTGGATATCGTTACTTTACATGGAGCGACGGCCTGTCGGACCTCCACAACACAGTAACTGGGCAATACGATACCCATGGTAGGACTGGTTGGCAGAATTTAGAGCTTCAGCCCCTTATTATAAGATCCTCTAAATTTAAGTATTAGGTGGATAAATTGGTCGCGGGACTGTCTAAACAGGTAACCTCTACTGTGGAACGCAAAGGGTAAAGGAACAAGGCGGACTTTTATAAGTAGAAGTCTGACAGTCCCTTCTGCTCCACCCACTGCAGGAGGACTCATTTGATGATTTTAGTGGGCAAGCTTAATTGGAAAAATGGTCTGTCGCCACCAACCTGGTTTAAATTTAAACACCAAGGTATTATTTTGATAGAAAAACTCAACAACACCTTGTTAAATCTGGGAATGGAGGCTAGGACTGAATATTCAGTTACAACACTAGCAACCAATGAAGCAGTCCACATAAAACATGTCGGTAATGTACTTCATAATAGTTTCGATAGTAATTTAAATTAAGACTTGGTAAAAAGACACCTGAAATCCCTTAATGAATCCTAAGTAGAGTCCTCTCTGAGTGGAACAGACACAGACAGAACAGACTGTCAAACCTGTATCGTCAACACGAGTTTTCAGTATTTGAGACATAAAGTAAAATGCAACTTTGACAATTTCAAATTGACAATTTTCAATGAAAAAATAGTTCCTTCTTCGCACACCAGAGGCGCTGTTCCAATTTTTCATACAAGAAACGCTGTAAATACTGGAAAGTTTCTGTAAAGTAAAATAGTGAAAACTCGTGCTAGGGGTACTGATTGTCGATTGAATCGAAGAAGAAAAGTCGCCTTTATTCACCTGGGTGAAACGATTCCGATGTTAACGAAGGTTACCGCTTGAGTCCATGTGTGAGTCTTGAGGATACCTAAATTTCCACTTTGTTCACCTGGGTGAACAAACTAGACTGAACCTAACCAACAATCTGTTCTTTTAGTTGTCCCAGGCGATCCAGACTTAAAGTCGGATGTTTGAAACCCTATAAATTTTTCAGTAATGAAGAAAGTAAGATGTCGCGTACTCAAAACGTGGTATCCATCCATCCACATACACAACAAGACCGTACAAACTCGTTACAGCCCCGATGACTCTCAGTTTTAGCCGATAGCCCGCCTCCATTAAAAGTTCGCCCTTTATTTAGTCGACAGCGGCTAAAAAAATGAAGATCCCGCCTAGTGTGGGTACGTGGGCTTGTAATCGCGGGATTAGGGGCCATAAACGCGGGATGTGTTACGTTTTATTTGGTGGGAATGTTTTGTTATTTAATTCAAACCTAAAATATATCTGTTGAAATAGTTGCTATACCTTTATTCAGCACTTTTTAAATCAGCACACGTAAATGTATCTGTATATAACTTAAATTTTTTAAAAGATCATGTCAAGAATTGACATAGTTATTTATAGTAATGTGTATAGAACGACCGGTACGTGCCATTAAATGGCGAACATTTATTTTCTACATTTTTAACATAGTCATATTAAGACGATTGAAATATTTTGTCTATTCTTTCGTCGACAAAACCCGTTTCAATTATGTCATGCTATGCGTGCAGGCGTTACGTAAAATGTATTCTGATTACATTTATGGATGCGTCCGAAGTACGAGGCGTATGAAAGGGTCTTAGCAGGTAGCCTTCCGTAGTTTCTCCCATGGGAACATGGCGTGAACTAATTCAATATTTTATGTTATTTGGTAAATTGAGAATCGGTAAATTACCGCGAGCTTTACATTGAAAATTATGTATTATTATAATTCATTAAGACGGGCGCTTCGGAGATTCTCTCAAGTAAAATTGACCTTCGGAAAATGCAAATTTTATCAGCTTGTTTTTGGACAAATTACTTTTGATATTCATTCATTATAAGTTTATAACCAAAAATTCACAAACACAGCAACTTCAATGTCATGCCATGACATTGCTTTAATCTGCACTCATCACGTACCCGAAAGTCCCGTACTTTTTAAATCCCGAACCCGGGATTTATATGATCGTCCCAACACTAATTCCAACGAACAAGTTTAAGCCACCGCGGAGGAAACTTGCCGTCGCGACGAACGACTGCTTTTTGTTGAAATTTGCGTTTTTATATATTCTGCGAGTAGGCCGGGATATTGTGTGGGGAACAGACGTCTTGTTCTAGTGCTGTATTTAATAGTTTGGGATGGCAGAGACAGATTTTTTCTTGTATGGTCGTATGAAATTATATCATACACAGTAATAACATTTGTTAGTTCATCATCGGTCGTTGCAGTTGGTTAGTGTTTTGTGTGATAGAGATAAAACTATACGAAATTACGAAGCTGAAACTAGTCAATTTTCTCATTCCAAAGGCCGATGTACAATATTTAACATCAGTATCTGCAGTAGGTTTTCGGGCAAGAATATTATAGTATAAACTATTCTCTTTTCCCCAAATTTTTGCTGAAACGTGTGCTGCCAACACTGTTATCCTTTGACACCAGCTGCATACTAAACTTTGCCAGAAAATAAAATACATATTCTAAAAGCCACGGGCATTACATGGACGTGGTGTTCTTGCCCGGGCCATATCCCTATTGACCGGGCAAACGGCATACAGCTGATACTGTTCTTGCTATACTGCTGTTTCGACTGCATTATTGAGTATTGCCCCACTGCACTATCACCTGCCCTGGTTAATAAATTTTATTTTTCACTGTATACAGAGTGTTTTATTTAAGACTAGACTGTGTATTACACAGTCACGTGTTCTCGCGGTAATGTGTAAAAGGTGTTTCGACATCGTTGGGAACTTAAAGGAGAAAAAAACAAAAGCAAGTGATATTTCTTGCCCATATTCCACACGTATTTTCAATATTGTGTCGTGGGTGCGTTTACAAACATAAATAACACACATACATATACACCAAGACCCGGAATAACTACTTGTAGTTCATACAAATATTTGTTCCATGCGGGGCTCGAACCCGAGACACGCCGTAGCAGTCGATCGCTCAGCCAGTGCGCCAACTGTTTTGGGGTGCCTTATTAGGACATTTTGAAAGAAAATGGATATTTGTTACTCTTTCACGCAAAAACTACACAAATTGCAAAAACTACAGAAATGGCACACAGAAAATTTATAACCTGGATTAACATGTAGAATTGTTTTCCCGATTTTATAATCCCGTGGTATAATTTCCGAGTTGTGACGGGAGAAGGCACTTGCAACAGTTAGTGAATAAATAAATAACTAAATCTATACACATCCAAAAAAGTCTGTGATCACTTTGAAAAATCGAAATCATATATCTAGACATTCCATCTCTTTTCTCCGCTCCTTCACGTCTCCTTCAATACATTCACAGTTGACAAAGCGCCGGCACTCGGGATCAACAACAAGATATATTCGCCAGTACTTAGCGCAAGAGACTTGGCTATAAAACTCAATGATACAATAAATCTCCATGAATTATCTGGAAGAAATCGTCCGCAGTAGAATAACATATTCTTTGGTACTGTCACAACCGCAAATATGTGTGCATTTAGTAACTTTTAAAAGTTATTCTTCTCGTATTGTGCTGATTGTAAGTTCATGTTGTTATGAATGAAGTTTTTGGAAGTTATTTTACAACTTTATTAACGCACGGTTCCGGCTTCGCATGGCAGTTACTGGGTTGTGGAGGTCCGATAGGCAGTCGCTCCATGTAAAATACTGATATTCAGCTGCATCTGGAAGCCGACCCCAACATAGTTGGGAAAAGGCTAGGTAGATGATGGTTCCAGCTTCGCATGGGTAGTCTATGTTACTCAGGGTGAATGTAGCTTTTAAGTGATGAATCGGTACAGTCATTTTTGAGTTTATTCATTACAAACATACACACTTATACAAATTTTTCCTCTTAAAAAATTAGTGTAGATAATAATTTATTCACTGTGATCGTATATTATGAATGTTCCGTTCGTAATGATCTCTGAAACTAGCCAACCGATTTCAATGTAATTTTGTGAAAATGTATGATTGGTTCAAGTTTGACAGATAACTATAATAGTTAAATAAGAGATAGTTTTTGACCCTGTAGGTGATACAGTAGGAAAAAGAGATGTCTTAAAACGAGAGTAGTTGCACTGTGGAAAAGAGACAAAGCTATACAAGTCGTCTAGCGCCATCTCGTACCCACTGTGGATACCTGGTATAATTTTGTATGAAGTTTAGGTATATCGTAAATTGAATATTTTAAAGATTTGGAAATCTGTTTGATAGATTTTTTTAACAAAAAATAACTAAATTAAAAAAAAAGAACATGAGTGGTGAAGTAAATATTGGTGCTCATGACTGTACTTATACTCGCTGAAACAATCGCTATCTAATGCGTATAGTATTTATATTGTTATCAACGTATTACGAAATTTCTCTGTTTTCTTCTTCTAAGAGAAAGAATTTCGTTTTTATACCGAATGAATGGAAATTAAATGAAATAGAAGACTTAACCTACTTAGGTTTTTTTTATCGTGATAAAATCATCAAATGAATCCCACCCAGGGCAGGACGGAAGGGACTATCTAACTTTTTACGGACTAAAATCTACGTTTTCTTTCAATAACCCTTTACGTTCCGGGGTCACGGTAATTCGTTTAGTCTCTTTTCACCCCGTCCATGTTCAAACCAGTTATTTTGTTTGACCTCATAAATATACCTTTCTCGGTACACAGGTGGCTAAGTACATAAGCATGATATATCCCTTACCTATGCGACAACTAGCCACTAAGGTACCTTAGTCAATATCCCTAATCTATCTCGTCCTTCAGGCTACCTAGTACCTATACATTTGATAGTTGTCAACGTACTAGTGCGATTCCCCACGCTAGCCGAACCGCCTAATTGCGCCGGTAAGTCGGCCATGTGTAACCGGCCTAAACCCTTGATGAAATTGTCAGTTATGACGTTACGAGCCGAAAAGATGATCGAATAAGGGTGTCTAGAAATAAATGCGTAGGCTACTGATGAATTTGAGGAAATTGCATTTCATAGTCTCCGAGTAAATGCATTTTAACTTCTTAACTCATATTATAAATGGAAAAGTAAGTTTGTTCATAATTTTTCACGCTTCAATATCTATAAGAGACGGCCAAATACATATAAGCCCCTTCGTTCGTGGCCCTTCGACGCAAGTCTCCGATACATTACGACTTCGGTATAGTACCTTGAGGCGTGCCTGTGTACAAACCTCTATGGATTTGTATTCCAATAGTCGTTTGGGTACCAAAGTCATATGGTATCGTAGAATTGCGTCCTCCTGTCGTACGAAGGCGTTTCTGAGGACAACGCTGGTGATCAGATAAACAATTATCTTAAACATATTATACTATTGTTCTGCTAAGTACATAACATCTGTGCATAATCTTTGGGAATTATAGGCGCGATGCACTTGATGCACTTTCCAATCGTTTGTTATTTCACAACAGTTCGTGTGCGAAGTATTTATTTGTTGTAAGAACATTACGGCTAGTGACTAACATTCTATCAATTATCTCATGTATCATATCTACTATCTAAAGATATAGTTGTCAGATAAATGTTACCTATATCGAATGATATGATCCATCGCTTGATAAAGGTTACAGACAAAAACTAGAACTGATAACTAGCCATTACCAACTGTATACTGTTTTACGCACCTATTATAATATAGTTTTAGATAAGAAACTAGCGTGAGTATATTATAGGTTTTATCATAGGTATTAGATAAAGGGGCATTGCGATAAAACTATGAATTTATGATCGTGATCTATACATATAATAAAACTGTAGAAAAGTTATTTTTGTACATTAAAAAAAAACTCAAAAAATATAGCCAGGGTATTAAAGGACAACCAATAGAACCCATTTCTAGCATTTTTAGAATTTTTGTCTGTTTGTCTGTTTGTCTGTTTGTCTGTTTATCTGTTTGTCTGTTTGTATGTTTATTTGTCCAGGTATCACGTAAAATGTACGAAATAAATGTAGATAACTTTTATACACAACGATTAAGCGTAACTTGGAGAGGAATTTAGTTTTTGTTTCATTGGAATCGGTTCAGTCTATCAAAAGATATTTGAATTTAAAGTGTTTTAGAAGTAAAATTACGGGTGCACTTTGGTCTCAGTCTCACACATTGATTTCGTACGTCAGTCGCGCGATCTAACTTCGAATAGAAAAACCACATTATTAACTGGAATGGACTGGAATGGACTGGAATGGACTGGAATGGACTGGAATGGACTGGAATGGACTGGAATGGACTGGAATGGACTGGAATGGACTGGAATGGACTGGAATGGACTGGAATGGACTGGAATGGACTGGAATGGACTGGAATGGACTGGAATGGACTGGAATGGACTGGAATGGACTGGAATGGACTGGAATGGACTGGAATGGACTGGAATGGACTGGAATGGACTGGAATGGACTGGAATGGACTGGAATGGACTGGAATGGACTGGAATGGACTGGAATGGACTGGAATGGACTGGAATGGACTGGAATGGACTGGAATGGACTGGAATGGACTGGAATGGACTGGAATGGACTGGAATGGACTGGAATGGACTGGAATGGACTGGAATGGACTGGAATGGACTGGAATGGACTGGAATGGACTGGAATGGACTGGAATGGACTGGAATGGACTGGAATGGACTGGAATGGACTGGAATGGACTGGAATGGACTGGAATGGACTGGAATGGACTGGAATGGACTGGAATGGACTGGAATGGACTGGAATGGACTGGAATGGACTGGAATGGACTGGAATGGACTGGAATGGACTGGAATGGACTGGAATGGACTGGAATGGACTGGAATGGACTGGAATGGACTGGAATGGACTGGAATGGACTGGAATGGACTGGAATGGACTGGAATGGACTGGAATGGACTGGAATGGACTGGAATGGACTGGAATGGACTGGAATGGACTGGAATGGACTGGAATGGACTGGAATGGACTGGAATGGACTGGAATGGACTGGAATGGACTGGAATGGACTGGAATGGACTGGAATGGACTGGAATGGACTGGAATGGACTGGAATGGACTGGAATGGAATGGACTGGAATGGACTGGAATGGACTGGAATGGACTGGAATGGACTGGAATGGACTGGAATGGACTGGAATGGACTGGAATGGACTGGAATGGACTGGAATGGACTGGAATGGACTGGAATGGACTGGAATGGACTGGAATGGACTGGAATGGACTGGAATGGACTGGAATGGACTGGAATGGACTGGAGCGGAGCGGAGAGGAGTGGGGCGGAGGGAAGTGGAGTGGAGTGGAGTGCATAGAACGGGCATTAGGAAAAATAGTCCTACATAAACCTGGAATAGAAGTGTCAAATATTCTTGATAAATCTAAGAAAATTTTAAATACAGGGTTTGTATGAAAAACGTGGCCTGAATTAAGCCCTTCGTTCTAAAAAATACATTGTTCAATTCCGACATCCACGCGAACGAAGTCGCGGGCACAGCTAGTAGATTAATAAAATAGATGATATGGCATATGATGTGATGTGATTCGAGCAAGTTTCAAACACGCCGTAGTTTTTTTTTTACGGAACCTTATTTGTATCTGGATCAACTATTTATAGGTCACAAGTTCTTTTAGTTTTTGTTTTGTAGGTCTGGGTGTTTGTGTATGTGTATTTATAAGTTTGTAAACGCACCCATAACACAGGAGAAAATTCTAGAGTAGGGCAAAGTATTAAATAAAAGTGAGCATGTGATGGCGGACTTGCAATAAAATAACGTGAAATTGTAAGATGTTTCGATATTGCTTAGAAAAGAGAGAAACCAAAATACATAGGTCAATACAGAATTCCCCATCATTTTCATGGGAAGCTGGGATGGCTTCAATAAAACTTGAAATAAATAGAAAACCTTGGTCTTGAGTCCTTTTTTTAACTTGTCTAGAAAAAGAACAGAAAAAGCTAAAATAGGTACATACTATCAAATCCGTTCCGCTTTACGTATGCAGAAACTTTGACGAAATTAATTTGTCATCTTGATAAAAATTGCGCATTGAAATCGACAATACGAGTGCTATCGGAGTCAAATTAGTAGGTGTTTTTATCATATCTAAAGAAAAAGCAGCATTTTGAGTATCAGCTTCGACACAAAAATCTACCCAAACCCGACTTCAACAAAGCAATGGTCACGCAAACGACCCAAGTTTTTCTATTACGACTCCGACCTTCTGACGTATCACATATCGTGATGGCCAACGAATTGCCATACGTCATCATTAAGTGTTTGAGTTGAGAACACTTTCGCATAGTTTGTTGGCACAGATTCCTTTTTGTTTGCTCCCCATTCAGTTACGGAATTTATGACGTTGGAGCTTTGAAATTTTATGGTCTCTAGGAATGTTATTGCGTTTTGTTCCGTTTCAATGGGGTATGAAGGGAGTGTTTAATGTTTGTATTGTTGGAATAATATGGGATAAATGTAGTCATTAACAACATCATGGGGCTTGAGGTTAAATAATGACAACCACAACAGTTGATATTTAAGTTTAAGCTGCGCTTCCCGAGATAATGTTTTTGGTAGCGTTAACTCTTTCGAACAATGACGCAGTTCTTTCGTGTCTCAGAAAGTTCACAAAACCGTTGGACCTGGCTGTCACTTCTAAATTTTTGACAGTCGTTACAGGAAAAATGGTTGAAAAGTCTGACACTAATTCAAGGAGTATTGTATTACCAAGTTACTGGGTTAGGGAGGCTAGATAAGTAGTCGCTTCATTGTGAAATGCTCAGCTGGAAATTTAGTTGGACTGATGGTCAGAAACTCGAAAATCGGACAGTCAGTTTTGTCAATAGGTATGGTATTACCTAGTTACTGAGTTGTGGAGGTCAGATAGCTATTTGCTTCATTAGTTAAATACTCAGTCGAGGTATTTAGATGCCCTGTTAATCAGAAACTCGAAAGTCTGTCAATCAGTCTTACCAAGGAGTATGGTATTACCCAGTTACTGGGTTGCAGAGGTCAGATAGGTAGTCGTTTCATTGTGAAATACTTAGCTGTATTGCAGTATTTAGCTGCATCCAGTTGGACTGGAAGCCGACCTCGATATAGTTGGGAAAAGGCCAGCAGATGTATGGCCGCTAAGAATATTATTAAATTGTGTTCGGTAGGGGAATAAAGGGAGTGTTGAGTATATAGGTGATATTGGACGCTGTATTTTAATAGTTATTGCCAACCTACAGCAGTCCATTGCTGTACAATTGTTCGCAACTTAGCTTGATTTTCTATCTATTTCTGAACGCTACCAGCCACATATAATGTTACCTTCTCAGAAGAATTAAAATATAGGAATACAAATAGAAAACTATCAAATCTTAATCGAGGTTGTTACTTATGTTACTAAATTCTACCTTTTTGACAGGTTCAACGAATTGTATGTGTACTATTGGTCCTCAAAGTTCTATTCTAGACTTCCACAGTCATTACATTGAGATTAAATATATTATATCGACCTATAATAGAAGCATGAACATAAATGTAATTATGCTATTAGCAAGCACGCACATTAATTTGTCAAAGCAATGCAATACGTTAGCAAATTACATCTAAAACTTTTCACAACAAAATTAAAACTTTTTTAATCAAACAAATAACAAATTCAATTCCAAATTATAAACTTTGTTTGACTTGCATTTACAATTAATTGCTATTCCATATATTAAATGCGTGTTGATGGAGATTACATCTGTCAATTTAAATGATAGGCATTATTGAATTAGCATAATGTAATTAGGGAACTCAAATGAGACGTGATTGTCAAATTACATGCTTTTAAAGGGTAGATTTTATAGATTTTTGTGTTAATTGTTGTGATTGGTTAACGAGTGTTGCGATATAGTTGAAGCTTCCACGATACAAGAGAAATTCCTGGTGTACCCGTATTAAGATTTCTTCCTACACCGAGGGTGTTTCTAAAAAAACTTAAACTGACATACAGAAACGGCTAGGAACGAAACAACTATGTGTGTATTTTCCGTACTGAAATTGAATCTTGAGATGCAGCACAGTAGTCAATTGACAACAACTACGAATGACATGAAGGCCTTATTTTTTAAGAAAATTTAATGCGTGAGAGAGATTTTATCGAAAAACTGATATTTGTGGTCATAGGTAGTATCAAAATGTAATGTTCCATAACTCTAAATCACACTTCCACCTAATCACCAGCTCTAAAGACATGGTCATGGGACTAACGAATTACCATGACCCCGGAACGTACAGGGCTATTGAAGGACACCGTAGATTTTAGTCAGTTTATGTCTGACAGCCCCTTGGGTTGGGAGAACTCATTAGTGATTTTGCCAGATTTAAAAAAATCTCTAAAGATATGCAGCATCTAGACAAAAACTAATTCACTTTTCCTCTCATCTACACCACAAGATGACCCAATGCACTCACCGGGAGTAGGCCCCGCGCACACGCCGTGCACCATTCCACAAACATACCGATCAAAATGCACAGTGCACCACTGTGTGGAATATGCACAGTGCAGCCCAGGGGAGAGGATTGCGCCATACTATGAATTCTGCATGAACTGACACCAGTTTGTTTAGAACATGGAATTTTTTAGCTTGTACGGGAATCTAGGATTAGTTGCGGCATTTTTAAGGCTGTTGGTTGTAATTATTTGTTATATCTTAGAAGTTTAGGTAAAGAATGTGGGATTACTAGAGTTGGAGCAGTGGAGCCTTAGGATTTAGTGTCCTTGTTAGAACAATGTGTGGAATGATTAAGCTGATTTTTTATATAAATTCAACCAAAATATCAAGAGATCCTTTATAATGGGAGCACGTATATCATAGTTTAACTTTTATTGTCTGACTTCTTGTCAATTGGTCCTTAGAATTTTCTTAATTTATGTTAATTCCTCTCTAGAATTTAGAACCTAAATGTTCTACAGTAGTTTCTTAGAAGAGTTATCCTACACTTCCAGTTGATATTGAAAACAATAATCTATATAGCAGGTAAGCACTTTAATAAACTTATTAACAAGTTCCAACTTATCCGAAAATTGATTGTTGTTTGTCATTCTGGAGCTGTTCGCAAAGAGTTTACAATCGTGAAGTTTTCAGACTTTTCAGTTGTGTGTAATTAAAATTAAACACTTTGGTAAAAAGCTGTTCGATGGCTTTTTGACGAGGCGCTTGTAATAAGAGAGTTAATTGCTGTTTTAACGTTTTAATTTGGTAACGGTATAAATGTAGTTTTGTTATATTTTAACTGTCAATATAGCGTGGTTAACTGGTTACAAAAACAGTCATCTATAGTCGTTTTCTTAGCAAAAACATTACCACACAAGCTTAAATAGACGGACCTGGAACAACTAGATCATGCAAGTATTTTGCTGTTTCCTCTATTTCGATAATTTGTTGAAACATTCCAGCAACTTGATAATTTTCGACGTCAGAAAAAAGAAATTAACATAAAATATCATTAAAAAAAGTACTGCAACCTCGTTAGTAGTCTTCTATCTTAGCTACCAATTACTGCTGCCGTGAACAAAATCGCCTGACTGAGCAAAAAGGTACAAACTGCAATTAATTAACTGTTCGGACAAAAAGTTAAGACAGTCGCGCGGCTCGCTTTGGATACAATCTCTTATCTTAGCTTGTACTTTACTTACTAGTTTTTCTTTTGCTATTGCTATAGTGGGCTAGCCTAGCAAAGATGATCTATGATGGAGCGAGATTACCTTGAAAGAACTGGAACTACTGCACTCACAGTAAAAACTAAATAACTAAACTAACTAAATACAGTGCGCCACTGGCTACCTCCACCTTTTAAACTTAAGTTTGTACAGTCCATCCAAAGGTTGTCTGGGAGATATTGCTATTAGCGATAAGACCGCCATTGTAACCATAGAATTAGTCATGTTTATAATAGTTATGTTACAATTTTGGTGTACAATAAAGTATATTATATCTATCTATCTAAAAACTGTTTGATTACGGACTCCGCCAGTACGGCGGTCGTGAGACAGACGGCTCTGGTGGTGCCTACCACTGCCTGTGGTATCTCTTAGCCGTCATCACGTTCCCGGGATCCACGGTCCACCGCTAGGAATGATTTTATAATAAAATGTTGGTGATTATTTATCTTTCCTTCAAGTTAGAATGTGGTTTTCCTTCAGGATTGTATAGGTGTGTTCAGGTGCTGAAAGAAACCAAAATGTGTGTTTCTTTATGTGCATTCTAACGTTAACGTTGTACTATAGTATACGAAATTTAAGATTATTGTCTTCTTTAAATTATGTCGTTTGTCGATATATCGAAAATTCAAAGAACATTTTTTAAACCGATATATATTATGTCTAATTAAACTGAACGTTATGTAAATTAATTATGGACTCAAAAACCGCCGTCATTATCAACCCTCATTTAATATTCGAAACAAAAAATAAATTTTCAATCCGGACTTTCGTTGGCGTAGTGGCGTACTGGGCGCTGGCGTTGTCGTACTACGCCGCGTACCAGCGTGTTGCTGACGCGTCATTACTGCCTTTGTGTCTAACGCCGCCTTGTCGCCTGCCTGTTGTTATTGTTATATTTAGAAACACTTGGTCGCCTTTTTACTTTGTAATATGATTAAAAAGGTGGTTGAGGTTTTGTGTTTCTGATTGCATTTTTTTTCTTTGAGTTGTCTCGTTGTTCTTGGTTTTAATTATAGTCTTAGTGTAATCATGTCATTGTATCTTCTTCATGGTTTTGCGGAATTTGTTTGAAAATTTTATCAAATAAAATGAATTATCTTAATGTTCAAGGTTTCAATTTGAGAAAAAATCGGTAATACTAACCTCATTCAAGAGGAGACTTCTTATTTTTTTTTTATTTCAGCATTTAATCCTAAGGTTCGTAATTCTTGGGGTCGCGGGTCTTATACCATCACCGTGACCCCGGAACATAAAGGGCTATTGAAGGACACCGTGGATTTTAGTCAGTACAAGTCTGACAGTACCTCTCGCCCTGCCCGGGGTGGGAGGTCTCATTTGATGATTTTACCACGTAAAAAAAAAAAAGGTTCGTAATTCTTAACGAAATTTTTCCTAATTAAAAGCGGGAACTCTTGTTGTACAACAGGAAATGTTTATTTTAAAAATAAAGAAAAATTATGTTTCTTAACTTTTTCGTGTCTGCAGTGTTTTTTCAGAGATCTCTTTTATTCACAAAAGATGTAAATCTTGTTGGGACTGACACAAACTTTAACTTTTCTTAACCTAAGTACATTTTACAGGAAAATTAACCCTTTTTGCTGAAAGTTAAAGTTCATATTTCTTTGATAAAACACCCAAATACAGTCACATGCAGAGTTAAGTAAAAATGAAAATTATTGGAATAGCCATAAGGTTCATTTTCGTTTAAACACTTCTTAGAGAAACTTAAGCATTACTTCGCTCTCTAGATTTTAACCTAAAGATTGGGTAGAGAGAACGAAATATCAGTAAATTGAAAATACAATTTAACCTGATTCATGTTATTTCAGGGAAATTACAGGACCAAAGTTTCAGTTGCCTTTGACCACCGAGTAGACAGATTTCAGGAGGAATCACACTGACGGGTCAATTCGTTCCCAATCTTGAAGATCTCAGAATGATCAGAAGCTTTAGAAAAGCCAAATTGAAGGTATCTATTTAAATTAAGTCTCAAATAAAACCTAGGTACAGCAAATTAAAGACACAAGTAGACTCAAGAAATAATCTAATCTCCTCATTTAATTGAAAGTCATAGAGAAGCAACCCATTCTAAACACACCTTTAACACCTCGGATTAAGGTCCCATCTTTAGAAAGCCGTGACATTTTGAGACAATCTGCACTTCTACGGAACGATCAGTGAAATTACCGTCGTAGATAGTAAAAAGTGATTTTATGAGAGCTTAGGTACCTCGGTATCCTTCGATCTACAATGAAAAGGCTATCGCATTGTACATTGACGTGTATCTATAGTTAGCACTACCATAAGCACGTGGGATACGCGCAATGAACACTGAACGTATAGTAAGGTTCGATCTTAATGAGGATTGGACACTGTTTTGGTACGGGGGTGAAGTGTGACCCTCTTATCTTCTTTCGTTTGGTTTCTACTAAACAGCGTAAAGTGATCTATCGAACTATTTGACGATCTGCCTCCATTTATGTGTGATCTTTGGCTATTTTGACGCTGTGGTGGCCAAGATGTAATGTCCCAGGTTTATCAAACTAAAATAACCATTGCGTTCTTTGGTATTGATCGTCGTATCGTTGAGCACCTTATGTTATTAGTTGAGCTACACTGTAACTGACACACTTGCTGACTGGACAGGCCCACACAAATCTGTGTGGTTCTTTCTTCAAAAGACCACCTCAGACACCTGCCTGGTTCTCATATAACTTTACAAAACCAAAATTGTCTGGACTTTAAAAGAGAAAAACCTCTGAGTTTGTTTCGGATGTTTCTTCTCAGAGTAGTCAGGTAGGAAACACCGGCCTTATCTCGTTTAAAAATAGTGTATTTTTGACGTGTAAAGGAGTTTGCCAAAATCAATTTGCTAAATAAAGATCATTTATACTTCATCGTTCCATACAAATATTAGTTCCGTGCAGGAATCAAAGTTGCGACACGCAGAGTAGCTGAGTTACGAGACCTACGTCCTACAGTTATCAACAATGGATTAAGATGTAGATTTGTTGAGAAAATAAAACGTAGATTGTATATTAACTGAGGGGAAAGATACAATACACTACACGTCAAATAGTTATCATCTTGTTAAGATATTGTGACAGATTACTCTAGAGCCCCGAACAAGACTGGATAAAGATTGACATCACCAAAAACAAGGCTATTTTTGTACTCTTTACAGGCGATATAAAATGTAATGTTTACATGTTGATTTAGGCTTCAAGTCCCACTGTAAAGGCCTAAAAAGGTAAATATTGTGGCTCTTGTAAAAACAATGAGCAGCTGAACTGTTCAAATAATACTTCAAAGTAAATAAAAAATGCTAGCTTAGAGTGGCCTTATTAAAAATTTGTAAAAAAAAAACTTTACTCATGATTTTGATCTTGAAACGCGCCTGAATTCTGTAAATTATAAATAATTTCCACATCTTACTAATACTACAATTCTTATCTTAATAATATTTATTATAAATGTGAAAGTAAGATGTATGGATGTTTGCAACTCTAAAGGCGCTCCCTCACCGGGAGCATTCGCGTGTAATGTAACATTATAGAATCGACTTTGAGCATTACATTACAATACTTCCTCCCTGACTGAGGAGCGTTCGCGTTCATTTAGTATAGATTTGATACAAGCTGCGCATTGTGATGCTCGATTGTCTTCCGTCACTGATGAAATGTTCGAATCTGTAACGTTACATTACAGGTGAATGCTTGCGGTGAGGGAGCGCCTTAACACGCAAAAAATACTGAATGGATTTGGATGTTTTGGTGCACGGATAGTTTATAACCTCGTCATATAAGATTTTTTATTCCTATTCTATGTTCCCGTGAGATAATTTTCGAGTTGTAGCGGGTGAAACCGCTAGCGAAAGCTAGTTAGTAATAATTATTAAAAACTAATGAGCATAAATCTAGGAACAACTTAATTATCCAGGATTTAAATCCATAACATTGAGTCGCCACTTCAACTTTACTACAATTGGAATAAATTCAGTTCTCATGAAAACTGAAATAAAATACTTTTTTAAATAAATATTTATATTTCCAGCGTTTATAGTCCAATAAATTAAAAAGCTTGTTTCACTTCAGTTCTTCAGTAATTAGTAATATCATTGCAATAAATTGTAAAAATTCAGATGAAACTGTAACGAGAAATAATTAATAAAGATTAAGTAATGCCTATTAAAGTTCATAATAAATCATTTTACGGTGAATTTTCAACTGATGAAGTGTGTTACTGATATTTTTAAAACAAAACGAAAAAGATTTTTTTATTTTGTCAGCTATGAATAGTTTTGAGCCTTTATAGTTACTATACTCTATGCTTTGCTCTTTTCCTTTTATAGTTACTATATGCTTTGCTCTTTTCCTCTATGCTTGTTACTCTATGCTTTGCTCTTTTCCTTTTATAGTTACTATACTCTATGCTTTGAGCTTTGACTTTGACTTTTACTTTGTATTTGTGACGTAAAGTGAAACTTTGGCTTTAAATTAAACTAAAAATAGTTCATTTTTCGTACACCAGAGGCACTTTTTCATTTTCCATCCAATAATCGCAATAATAATTCAAGTAGGTTGTCAATGAAATGCAGAAATCTTGTGATAATGCATCTGGTAACATTATGGTGTATTTTTTGTAATTATTAAGAAGTCACTGCATAATCATTATTTTCATCACCCATAGCTTTTTCCAAACTATTATGGGGTTTGCTTATATATTGTAACCGGACGCAGCTGAATTCTAATCATCGTACGAGTTAGTTGATAAAAAAAATGTTGTCCAATAACGCTGGTAACTAATAATCCATCTCGGTTGCTATCTTCGGTTGGACTTTTATCTGTAACCAATCAACGACCGAAGATTTTAAGATGTCCAATCAGAAACAGTTGTTAAAAACAAAGTAACAGGATTTAGATTGAGATAGAATAGTAGTAAGTACAACTTAGTGTGGGCATAGTCTTAGTATACTACAATCGATTTTGTTATCAGTGTTTTTGTTTTAATTGTACGATAGCAAAATTATCAGTTTTGGCAATGACTTTCATTTTTCAAATGGTTTGACACAGTTTATACACATAGATACCATAATGTGTAAAGTAATCTCGTATTTATTTAGCCTATTTTATTCAAGCACTATACAATATTCATTACATTGGATTCGACCAGGACTGTACTATCCAGTCATTCCAGGCACAATATACACTGTAACCACTAAATGCGATATCGTCACTAATAAATAAATATTTACACTAATTCACACCGTAGTGACCTCCACATAAGGATCAGAGTTCCACTCAATCACAGAATAGTTGCTCCAAACGAAATTGCCTTTTATTGACAAGGGTGCTTCAAAGGCCAAGTACAAAATTGCTTTAGCACCTTCCTCGTACATCTTAGCTGTCTTCCTTCCTTCTCTGCTGCTGAGGTTTCCAGGGTTCACACAGTTGATCACTACTCCTTTATCTGCCCATTCTCTGTGTTGTAAGAAAGTGACAGCGTTTAGAGCGACCTTGCTGACAGAATGGACGCTCATTCCCCAACCTTCTGTCTTCTCGGTTCCTCGCCTCGCAGCTTGTTCGTACTCCTGCATTATAGCGACCAGTTCATCTTCAGTTAATTTAGTATCACTAATCCTTTTTCTGATTTCATCATTCTCTATTGTTGCTAGTAGTCCAGCTGGACCAGACACGTTGATAACTCTTGCGTTCTCACTTAGTATAGGGTAGACTAGTTTGCCAAAGTTGATGTATCCGTAGAAATTCATGCTGAGCGTTCTTCTTACCATTTCGGCATGTGATATCTTCTTCTCTGGTACGTAGTCCGTCACGTTGATGATCAGGTCTATTCTTTCATCCAAGTCCTGGATGTAGTGTCTCACTTTAATGATGCTCTTTGTATAAGTGACGTCCATTTGTAAGAAGTTCAGATCTAAGTTTTCTCTCTCAAGGTTTTGAAGTATTTTGAAGCCTGTTGATTCGTCTTCTGCCGTAAAGTAAATCTTTCCATTGTAGGTTTCTGTTAGTTTCTTGAGGACCTGGTAGCCGAGGTTACTGGCGGCGCCGACGACGAGGGCCACGTCAAACATGGCTCGCGATACTATGTAATGTGGCGTTATCACGTTATCACGCGATCAGTTATGTACGTTATCACCTCTGACAATGTAATTTCGAGATAAAGTTTCAGCTTTAGATAAGAGTGACACAGTTTTAGATGCAGATGCTGTATATTATGTACTAGAGTTTTTAAAATATTGAGATATTTTTTTTCAGATGTTTGTATTGTTTCTTTCCTGTATTTTTGATGAAATCAGTAAAAAAACAAGGTTGTGTTTTATCAATACACAAACAAACATTTTACTAAATGAGGGAGATAAATTGTCCATAAAAAGATTTTGTTTTCAACTCATTTTGTGTCTTAATATGTTGTTAAAAGTTCAAAAGAATGGGATACATAATTGAGTGTGATTTTCTAAAAAATATGACTGATCAACAACGTTTTTCAACGAAAAATTATTATTTTACGGAGCCCTGATCGTTATCAAAAGGGGAATATAAAAATGCTCTCGTATACATTATATCAAGTGTGTCTACGGAACACGTGTAAAATAATGGAATATATTTAAATGAAAATGGTTTTGTATCATATAAAATCAATGCCTAAGTAAGTAGGTATACTTGTAGGTAAAGCTCATCGTAGGTTTATACCTAAAAATAAAAAGTAAATGTTTCTCTTTTTTATTCCACCTATAAATAAATAGTCTAGAAGAAAAACTACATGTTTATGTAGTTTTGAATATCTGACTTTAATTTTTCTCCATTTTTTTTATAACACCAACAAAATCTTACACTAGTCCAGTTGCGCGCATGGTAGATTATAGCTCACTCGTTCTTACAGAGAGGAGGTCTTTGTCCCAGCCGTACTATGTAATGATCCATTGAAAATGATCCACAGCCTATTATAGGCTGATGATGATTGGTCTAGTTACTATACTGTTTCTATGCCCACTGACTCAAAGCGTTCTCGATGTAAAGAGTAATCCCTGTTGCCATCCACTCAAAGACTTATGTAGGGTTCTAGGAATAGGCCTGTTGTGTTTGGCTATGCCTATATCCAGCAGCATCGGTCGGCATTATTAAGGCAACCCATCTACAACCAATAGTTTGTCTATCTATCGTGATAGGGCAGAAACTAAGTCGCTCCCCACCTCTGTACGCTTAAATCTTCTTAGCTTCATGGAATTTTAATGCAGTTTTCATTAATAGACAGCGATTCAAAAGAAGATTCTATAACGCTTGGCCTAGGCCTAGAGACCTAGCTTGGTTTGGGCCTATGTTCAGCAGTGGACGTCTTCCGGCTGATGATGATGATATGACTTGTGAAACCAATTTAGAGAAACCTACTGTGCCCATTCTCATGTGAAACCGGGGCGGATACACTATAGTAAAATATTGAAACAGGAATTTGGTTGGCATTTGTTCACGGTGTAGTGGCCGAGCGATTGGACTGCTACGCTGCGCATTTCGGATTCTATGTCCGTAAAGAACAAAGATTGGTATGATCTATAAGTACTTAGTTGTTAAGGCTCTGGGTGTTTTTGTATGTGAGTTTCTATGTTTGTAAAGAAAAAAAACAAATTGAAGTCCCTTTGTGCCTTGATTTGTTCTGTCTCCTGCTTGCATGGAGGGAAGTGGAAATATATTTTTTCCTACTCCTCCACTATCCTTTTCTGATTAATTTCGTTGCTGGATCCAAGACATAGGTAATTTAATTCTCCGGGACACGTCGAGCTTCATTGTCTCGGCGCTTTTTTGGTGGTTGCCACTGTTGATTCTGGCTTTCATGAGTTGCAGTGGTTTGGGAATAGTGTGGTGGGTTTGTCACAATAAAAAAAACAAATTGAAGTGTCTGTTTTCGTCTTTTACAAGAATGTCGTTAAAATCCGTTTTAATCGTCCAAGACCAAGGCGTGTGAGATAAAGAGATAAAAAAACAACAATCGAATTCCTAAATAATCAGTTGTAGTAAATTATTGCGTGATTTTGATAACGTTTTTACTGATAATAGCGTAAAAATAACACTGATTATTAATCTATGCGGGATTAGAGTTGGGATATCTAAGTACTGCAGTGGGTCATAGTAGACTAGCAAAATTAACTTAATTATTAATAGGATTTATATCAGAGATACCGGTTTTTTTTTCTTAGGGTGTCGACGGCAATCTAAATAGTGTCGACTCCGAACTGGGCGAGACAACGCCCTTTTTTGTCTTAATAAAATCATCAAATGAGTTTTCCCTAACCGGAAAGGACAAAAGGGACTGTCAGACTCGAACAGCCTAAATCCTTGGTGTTCCTTCAAGACCTCTTAACGTTCCAGGGTCGCAGTTACCTATATAGACAGTCCCGAACCCTGGCAGGTGATTTTTGCCCCCTAAGTATCTCCTCTCCTGTAACGGACGACGAACGTTTGAGGAGAGTATCACCACATTTACACTCCAGAGCAGAGTTGGAGTACCTTAAATATTAGGTACTTATACCCGTTACTGTACTAGTATAGTATACACCTAGTACCGGTACTATTTTATACCTACCTATGTATTGTTATGAGCTACATTGGAGTTAAAAGGAGATCAAACGCCACATGGTCGTGAGTGCGCTCCTATACATACATATACCGACCTGTTTGTATGTCTATACGTAACACATGGAAACAGTGCCCTTGTTGTTGTAATATCGATTGTTGTTGATTGCATTTTATTGTATGTAATTAACCCCTTGAGATAATCTTATCGGCTTATTCGTGAAGCGCATGGCGCTATACAAGTGTAATATAATCTAGCAGATTTCAAGGATAGCGTTATGTTTAACATATGATTGTGTCATAAAGGATATTTTAACATCAAGGTGACACAGACAAGCATACGGTCCACCTGAAAGCAAGTCACTGTAGCCTATGGACTCGCTGTCCGATCATGTACCAAGCCGAAGTCGACGGTGCGTCGTATTCCACGTGCGCCTCAAAGAGCTGTCAGCAATCTGACGGTGCCCCCCTTAGAGAGCCAAAGCCTATCGGGGTCGTGGGACTGTCTAATCAGAAAACCTTCACCCTGGAACATAAAGGGCTAGCGAAGGATCACCATGAATTTTAGTCATTAGAAGTCTGACAGTCGGGAGGACTCGTTTGATAATTTTGCCTCGATAAAAAAAAAATCCTATGGACGTTCAGCTTCAGCACCAGAGGTACAGCTAGCGCATTGCCGGCCTTGCAGCTTTTTCAATACTCTTGTTGAGGGTTTGAAGAAAGTTCGAAGGAGCATTGTGCCCATAGTCAAAGGGACAATAGCACAGCATTATCAGCCTATAGTGTTCCCATTACTGGAGCACAGGCCTCCTCTCTCTATTTGAGGGAGTGGCTGTAATCCACCACGCAGGCCCAGTACGGGTTGTTAGACGTCACTTGTCCTCTAATTTAATAATGTGTGCAAAATAAATGGTAGTATCAAACATCTTATCGTTCTATTTACCTATTCGATTTGTGAATTAATGAAGGAAATCGAGCAGACATTATGTTAGTGATAAAAAATGATTACAGCAATGCGTTAATAATGTAGTAGTTTGACACCTGTTTGATACGACGTAGGTTTGTGATTAGCAGACAGTTAAAGAATTATTGTATCACAAGCATTACGATACTATTTCGTACACTTCTGCCTGACACTTCAGACATTACAGGCGTGATGTGTGGCTGTCCAAATCTTTTAATTTAATGTTTAAATTATTCTGTACAGGATCGGACACTAAACTTTTATTCGTATTTTATTTCAAATAACTATAGGTACTTATGTAACAATAAAATAACAATTTACACCCTTAACGACTAAAAGATCCCCAAGTAATACTTTAAAGTACGTATAAAATTTAAGAATGCCGCAATTTCATAATACAATGCATTGGTTCGTTCTCATTCATACGAATCTAGTTTCATCCCCTACATCCCCTTTCATCCCGTTTCATCCCCGCTCGGGATGTGGTTCAAAGACTTCAATAAATATTTATTGGCTCTCATAAATTTGTCTTTGGCCACCTACAACTAGTTTTATGTTATTTTTCAATCAGTTTTTTCACGCGGAGAATGTTATTTTTAGAATTTTGTGGCAAATTGTTTGTTTTGATAATTTGTTGGGTGAAAGGGGTTGTTGAGTATTAGTCTAGTCATTAGTCACTAGTGCTGTTGTCCTAGTAATCTTAACATTGATCCATTAAGAAAGAGTATTATGTAAATTGGCAACGTTTCAAATATAAATTTTCTACTATTATTATAAACTAGCTTCTGCCCGCGACTTCGTACGCGGATCTTGTTGCTTATGCCAGCGACAACGGGATCGTCAAAATCTAAGATCTGAAAAGTCTATTACCCAACTCCAAGAGCCCGGCAAAAAAAAAATGGCTTTTGGCCAGTAGAGTACAATAATATTCATCGTCATCAAAAATCGGTCCTAAACTGTTACCGCCTTTACTGCGTGGAAGAAATCCTAGCTTATGTTATTTTATAATTTGTATAATTATAAAATACTCACTATACTAATTTCACTGTATGTGAAATTCATTCATATCTTAAATTTTTATACATAAACAAATAGTGCTCATCAAGCTGAAAAACTTTTGCTAAGACGTCATTCCTCGGGCACGCCGCAATAGCGGCGGTAAGACTCCTCTTTGAGGAGTGGTTGGAGAGACGTCACGGCGTCCTTACCGACGGCATGACGCAGGTCCTCACCGGACACGGAAGTTTCGGGAGGTATCTGTGTCTGATGAGAAAGGAGGAAACGCCTGGGTGTCACCACTGCGAAGATCGCCCGGAGGACACAGTAGAGCACACTGTGCAAGACGTCATTCCTGTTCATGTTATAGTGTAGCTGGGCTCTTAGAGTTCCACATCAGGTGTTTCAGATCTTCAATTTTATTCTCTCAGCAGAAAATGCTCATCACGTGGAACACTTTTTGCTATCGCACCATTTTTGTATATCTTATAGTTTACCTAGTCTGTTGCGGTTCTGCGCCAGGTGTTCAAGTTTCCAGAATAATTTATAGCCTATGTTTTGACCAGATTTAATACCTATAAAACAAAAAATGAATCATTCAAATCCGTCCAGTACTTTTTGAGTTTATCCCGGACATACATACAGACAAACAGATAAACAGATAAACAGACAAACAGACAAAAATTCTAAAAACTATATTTTTGGCTTCGGTATCGATTGTAGATCACACCCCAAGTATTCTTTTAAAAAAATATTCAATGTACAGTTTTGACTTTCCTACTATTTTATTATCGATAAAAACTATATTTTTGGCTTCGGTATCGATTGTAGATCACATCCCAAGTATTCTTTTAAAAAAATATTCAATGTACAGTTTTGACTTTCCTACTATTTTATTATATGTATAGATTGTAGATGTAGATCACACCCCAAGTGTTCTTTTAAAAAAATATTCAATGTACAGTTTTGACTTTCCTACTATTTTATTATATGTATAGATGTGAAATTATGTACCTAAGGCTGAATAGACATATGGTAATATGGAAGTTTGTTGAATCTTTCACATAAAAATACCAGATTTCGAGAAAAATTGGGACACAGTTTAGGTATAATTTAGATTTAAGATTAAGATAGGTTGTATCCAAACAAATACTGGTACTGATGATCTCATACGACATGTAATTATTATTACAACTCTCTGGCGCGGGCATATGTTATGAATCAATTAGCAAAAATTAATATTTCAAGCGTTCATTAGTGCGGTAATGTTTTGCTATCTCTAAGCAACTGCTGTTGATTATGAGGTCTTGGTTTCGATTCCTAAAGCGGATAAAAAGTTATAGGTAACGAAAATATGGAGAGAACATTAGAAATCTTAGAAGCTAAATTTGTTCCTGGTCGATGGCATATCGCTACCAAGGGGACAAACATTAGTGGCGGAATGTGGGTATATTATGAGGCACACCTAATGCCTATTGCCTACCCTCGGGTCTTACCGGTGTGATGTTTAGTACTCAGTCCATCATTATATCTCCGAGGTGGTTGCAGATGAATTCCCAGAAGACTCACTCTTTACCGCTTTACGAGGTCATCAAAATTTATTGCAGAATTTTGTTGTGGATTCAGGAAATGTCCATAGTCCATTAAAACTAAACTAAATCCTGTGAGCGGGTTTATGGCCATTGCTTATTCCCCGGAATATAACAAAGGGGAATTACAGTAGGCATATCTTTTTCTTTTCTCTGTGTAAGCCCTATGTTTTCCAATGGGGCAATAGAACACCCTGGGCAAAGATTCCATTGGCCGTAGTAGGCCTCACCCGGGCCAGGGACTCCTGTCATGATTCTCTCAGAATCACTCACGAAGATAGCACGGATTCATTATGTTGATGCACAGGATTTTTTGTACTTTCTGGGTGAGTTCGCGCCATCATACACCTCATCTTTGCTTCTAGACTAGTTCGAGACCAAAACCAAAACCATTTTTATAAAATAAATGGCGTAGTGACATAGCTCGGTTTAAATGATTCACCATCAGCCATGTCAGTTTACATGGAGTGACAAGTGGCAACAGCCCACTTAGTGGATAGCACGAGTCTTGGTTACACTTTCGGACTTCTGGCAACCTAGTGCGTCTACGGTTGTCGAAAAAGTATAATGGGTATCCAGTTGTCCACTCATCCAATGCCTTATAAAAAAGCATACATCACAAGCATAAATTTATCTTCGGCCCATTGGCTGTATAGCGGCAAGCCCTTGTCGAAATTAATAATATATTACGTTTAATAACCAAGGTATCTCCTCGTAAATCTATTATATTATTAATAACGTATATTACCGCCAATTACAGGTAATTATAATTATCAGCCTAATTAGTGACTATCGGATGAAAACCAGATGAATCTATTATTTAGAATTTAGTTTGTGGTCGCACTAAATCTATCTGTAATAACATAATTATAATTTCACTAATAATTTTCTACACAAAGAAGAATATGTATTCTTGTTTTATCTAGACCCAGATTTCTGGAGTTTTTTTTTGTTGCCTCCATCTACGCATTTCTCTTGTATCATGAATGCTTTAAACATAGAAACTTACACTAACACCCGGACTCGGAACAACTACTTGTGGGTCATACAAATATTTGTTGCGTTCGGGAATCGAAACTGTGACACGCTGTGCAGCAGTCGATTGGCCAGCCACTGCGCCAACCGTGTCGACACACACTAATGATGATTTTTATATGCCTACTACCTACTGCTTAGCTCTTATTAAAGCCTTCCCCGATAAAAAAACTATTATTCACTAAGATTAACGCATCCAACGAAATAAATAAAAATAAAAAAACTCTTAAGTTGTTTAAAGTACCTATAGATTTTCATCTACACAGCTACAATTTTAACTTGCAAACAAAATATAAAAGTTAATATACTCGTAATATCAGATGAGCTAGTAAAACATGACAAATTAAAACGTTAGTAGGGACAGTTTTTAAAACAATAAAAGTTTATAACAAGTGAGTAGGGGCACCATGTTGTCGCGAGTTAAGGGATAATTGGATGTTGTTGTTAACTAGCTTTGAAATACTATCAGCTAAGCCCGCGGGCTTACTCGAGTTTTACTGTTAAAAGTTTCCTGTGTCCTTTATTTAATTATCATAACATGGAACGTACACGTGGATACACATTAAGCTGTACATAACCAGTTAATTGTGGTCTCGCTTTGTATGATTTTTCCGCAGATTACTCGGTCAGATTATACTAGTTTTGCATAGTTTGATGTGTGTACATTGCCATTGAAAAAAGTTATAGCTTTAAATAGTTCATCTATTCCTTTCTTCGTTCACCTATTCTATGTCCGGGGGCGAGCTTTTGGTATCTTTTCTATTCGCGGCCGAAATCTGCATGTGTGGCTGTAATTAATAAATTCCCAGAAAAAAGTTAAGAAATGTGTTCAATGTGGGAATTGAATTCAGGGCCACATGCTTAGCAGTCATGCTTGCGACTGCGAGACCAATGTAGCTGACAATAGTAATATGAGGTTGAATCCCAGTTAATTCTATGATATCCTACCTCAGTCCTTTCTCATCCTATGTAATAGTGCGACATAGACAAGATACTGAGTTATATGGAAGTTTATAATCCAATAGCTCTTGGTGATGTCCATGGCCACACTATTGAAGTAAAGGCAATTAATACATCAAACATCTCCCTAAAGAAAAACAATCCGTTTCACTCAAATTTTCCGGAATCTGTCCTTGATTCACCATAAACATACGCTCCCTAGTAGAGCTATGACCTCTGGTAGTAAATCTGATGTCTCTAGCCGCTCTATCGAAGTGTTTACGAGTTGACTCTGACTCTAGCGTTCATAGTTAAACACTTTATTGTATAATAAACACTGCACACGTCTCTACGTTGTCATCTTAGTTCAGACTCTACACTGACGGATGGTGGGTGAATGACCTCTTGTGGAATTTTTAGCTTTTAGTTCTATTTAATTGTTAAAAAAAAGATAAGAGTTAGGAGATGCAGAGTTTGTAAAAAGAAAAGTAGTTTTTTCTTGGCATTGCGTGTCGTGGGTTCGATTCCCGCGTGGATCAAATATTTGTATGACCTACAAATAATTGTTCCGGGTTCTTTGTATGTGAGTTTCTATGTTTGTAAATGCACGCACGACACAGGAGAAATTCCTGATGAGGGGCAGATTTTTTCTAAAAAAAAACATTGTGAAAAACTTTTCTCCACACTACGAATTGATGCTATATCGTGAGATATACATTATTATCACATACAAACATTAAAAACTTACATAGAGAAACTCATCATCGTCATTATCATATTAGCCGTAGGACATCCACTGTTAACATGAGCCTCTCCTATAGATATTAAATAGGAATGGATGGGATCGGCTTGCACCAGCAAAAAAATTGTATGTAAAGAATAGGGGAATTAGTAGTGCTCAACAGTGAATAGATTACTATTAGATTATTATTAAACGTGCATCATCATCGACCACATCATTGCTGACCATCATAGTGGTCAAATACGAAACCATCGTTGAAATAAAAAAATGCAAAAATAATTTGTCTCAAATCGTGAAAAAGCAAAATTCTTTGAAATCATTTTTTTACTTTATTTATTTTTCAGCTACATTTTCGAGGGTTTTGGGTATCGTACGCGGTTTTCAGTTATTCTCAGAATTGAAATACCGATAATAGTCACGAATTAGTTCAGAGAATTAAAAGCGTTTTCTGTCAGAGTTTTCATATCGCGAAACAGGTTTTAAACTATTATTAACGCAGCGAAAGTATTCGTTAAAAGTTAATGAAGTATTTTTAATAAACATTTCTAGTTATTATTGTGAAATGAATTCTAGTTACACTATATTAATTATTTGGCTTCAGTTCCGAGTCTGAGTTTCAGCTTTTTCCTGCGAATTCGCTCGAGTTAATTTAGAATTTCATAATCAACACGCGTAGCACGGAAATTTTATCTCTATTCTACCAAGAAAAGATAAAGTTATTTCATCGTTATTTATATATTATATATAAACTGTCTGTTTTTTTGCACAAGTATGACACGATTCGCACACCAGTAAAGAATAGAAACATAATTATTTTTTATATATTTAAAACATTGCTATGCTTTAATCGATAAAAATCTTGAACGTTCTGTCATTTTGTCTATTCTCCCGTCGACAAAACTCTTTTCTACGGCGCCATGCTACGCGTGCAGTACGTGTTTTACTCTGCTAGTAATAATACAAGCAGTCCGCTCGCGACTTTGTCCTCGCCGACTCTCGAAGACTCCAGTCGTGGCAATTTTACCTGTCCATGATTTGAATTTGACGTTAGTTACAGTCGTACATCTCTATTCGTACCCGTGTTTTCGTTGACGGACATAGAAAGTCACACCCTGTATTTTTTGTCAGGGTGAAAAATACCGTGACAACTTATATGGAACATTTCAGGATGATTGGTTTAATAGTTTAGGCGTGAAAAGGTAACAAAAAATGCCGACTTTCACAATTATAATATTAAGTTAGCATTATTGCGTGAACAAGGTTTACATGTGTAAAAGTATTAGGAAATTCAACTGCGAAGGTCGAAGCTGAGGTCAGACAATATTTATTAACCCTAAAGCAATATAAACATCATTATTCTATTGTTTGACTGTTTTTATTTTGTTTAGTTACTTTTTATTTTGATACAACAACTTCCGTTTTAAAAATAACAAACGGAACAAAAATACTACAATGATCCCAATAAAACAGGATTTTTCCGTTTTATGCACAAAACAAGCAGACAACTCCATAGAACCTCAACAAACACAAATAATTAATATTCAAACATTCTAACATCAGGGAATTAATAACGGTTCGGATACGTGCGTTCATAAACCGAAGATTACGCCCAAAGCAAACAGGTAACACCCAATACAACTTCATACCGGAATAAAAACCGGAGGGGAATATTGAAAAGGTAGAAAAATAACGTGTCATCGAATTGAAAAAAAATCGGTTAAGTGCGAATCGGATACGCACACGAAGGGTCCCGTATAACGGGAAAGATTAAAACTTTTCTCCCTGACATTTTTTACGAGCGCAATTATACAAATACTAAGTAAATATGCTTTTTTTTAGCGTGGTAAAATCATCAAATGAGTCCTCCCACCCCGGGCAGGGCGGGAGGGACTGTCAGACTTGTACAGACTAAAATCCACGTTGTCCTTAATAGCCCTTTAAGTTCCAGAGTCACGGTGATGGAAATAAGTCCCGCGATCCCGGCAGGTTTTGGCTCTCTTTGAGGGGGCCCCGTCATTTTGCTGACGCTCTTTGAGGCGCGCGTGGAACAGGACGCGCCATCGACCCGGGCATGGTCCATGGTCAGACAGCGAGTTGCCCTTTACTCGCTGTCCGCATGCCTGCGCCTACGTTGGCCGGAGATCATCTGCCGAAGTAAATATGCTAAGTTCGAAATCCTAATACAAACTCTGTAAACAATTCAAGTGTGAAACTGTTACGGGTCATAAGATACAGCTTTGATACATCGGACATACCGACGTACATCAAAGCTTTGGTACGCGGGTTCCGTTGGCACATAACAGGTTATTGCTAACTTGTGTAATTTCACTGCTAGGCAAAGGTTTCTTCCTACGATTTCCTACTCTTCCGGTTTAGGATCAGTTAGGACCACCGGTCGTCGATACTGAATAGCTCGACCCACCAATTTTTATTTTATGAGGTCTATCTCTCAAAATCAAAGCATTCATTTCAAATACGCCACTTGTGAATTGTCAAAAACAAATATAATAATATTAACACAAAAATTATGGTGCTACAGTCCCAGTCACATGACATAAAAACTGTGCAAGTACCATAGATATGCCCATTCCAAGAAGTAGATCTCTATGGGGAAGAACAGGCAAGAAACTCCACTCTCTCTCTTTTTAGATCGCCAAAATTATTACAGAATCTTTGTTACATCATCATCTCTTCTTTGAGGAGATGATGGGACCATTTAAATGCGGAACCCTAAAAAATAACGTATCATCGAAATGTTCGAATTGATTTGGGCTTCCCCTATTGGCTGATACTGTTGTTCGTGGAAGAGCGATATTTTGCCAATGTTGCACTTTATGGGTCATGTTTGAATGATTTCTTCACATTATGAATGTTGAAAGGGCAATTTTTAGCGAATTTTGGGCGTATTCTTTTTAAATGAAGGCTTCGGAAGAAAAATGCGCTGGTTGTCCTGTGTGCCGTGTGGTTGCAATATTATGATAACTAAGGTTTATTTTCTAGGTCAGGCAAAATTTAATTAGTTTTTTGGCAGGAATATCTCAGTGTCAGCTTAAATTCTAGGGGACAATTATGTTATTGTAGTGGAATTATACCATTATTATCCATAATTTATATTGATTTGTTGGATCTAAATGGCGTGTTTGTGGCTGTGAGTTTAAATGTTTGTAAACGCGAATACGATCCAGCAGATATTCCTAGTACTTATAATTTTAAAAATAAAAGTGCAAATAATAAATTATCAAACCAATGATTGAGTGATCCATTTATTTAGGGTATTCTTCTAGTCCAAGCTATACATTTAATTAATTAAGTAAAATACTGCAAACAGAAAAAAAAGCATAAACTTATTCACAATCCTAAAATGTGTACATAATCTCCAAACCCTAATTCAAAACCCATCTACACAAAATTCACTCACCTCCACCCTCGTGCTCTAATGCCGACAGCTACAACGTTGTAACAGCGTTCGTTACACTTTTAAAACAAGCCTGCATCCAAAGTATGGCCGTGGAGTGGCTTTATTTATTGATTTATGTAAATACGCTGCTCAACACGATGCCGATGGAAGGAAAACATGTGAGCGAGAGGCGCTCATCGCGATGTAAGCTAACTAGGGCTGCAGTGCAGGGTTAATGATGTCAATATTTGTGATCTTTTGTAGTTATTCTTTTATGCGTTGGTGTGTTGTTTTATTAGCGTGTGTGTTTTCGTGTGGAACGGTGTGTTTTTTTGTATAAGTTTCTAGACATTTTGTAATTTCGAATTTCGTAAGATCGAGACCTAGTTTATTACCCCAAAACGAGGTACAAAGGGTGTCTTGAGATTTAAGTCATAGTTTAGATGTGATTAGTACTAAAAAGTTGATTTTGGGAAAGCTAATTCAAGTACTAAATAATTAAGTATTATTGCCTGTTTTCATTGATCAAATGTAAATAAAACGTGTGAGCTCATCGCAATGTAAGCTAACTAGAGCTGCAGTGCAGGGTTAATGATGTCAATATTTGTGATCTTTTGTAGTTACTTTTTATGCGTTGGTGTGTTGTTTTATTAGCATGTGTGTTTTTGTGTGGAACGGTGTGTTTTTTTTTGTATAAGTTTCTAGACATTTTGTAATTTCGAATTTCGTAAGATATAGCTCTATCTTACGAAATTCGAAATTACAAAATACTGTTTATTACCCCAAAACGAGCTACAAAGGGTGTCTTGAGATTTGAGTCATAGTTTAGATGTGATTAGTACTAAAAAGTTGATTTTGGGAAAGCTAATTCAAGTACTAAATTTAATCATTAAGAACTATTGCCTGTTTTTATTGATCAAATGTAAATAAAACGTGTGAGCTCATAGCAATGTAAGCTAACTAGGGCTGTAGTGCAGGGTTAATGATGTCAATATTTGTTATCTTTTGTAGTTATTCTTTTATGCATTGGTGTGTTGTTTTATTTACGTGTGTGTTTTTGAGGAACTGTGTGTTTTTTTCGTAGAATTTTAAGCAATATGAAATTTAAAATGTTGATAGATTATTGCCCCTAAACAAGCTATAAAGGTTGAGATTTTGTTTTATAGTTGAGTGTCCATGGAATTTCTTGCTCATTCTTCTCCATAGAAATCTACGCTTTGGAATGAGCACTGTACCGTAGGCGCTCATTCATTTCACAGTTAATGTTTTGTGACTGGGGTTGTAGCACCATAACTATTTTTGTACTAGTTTTATGTCTTTTGACAATTCAAAAGTGCTTGTAATTGACCCAGTTGAAATAAATGATTTGATTTGATTCAAGATATAAAAAAAGATAAAAAAAAAACAATTCAACCTATTGTGAAATAACTGCAGTCAATTACAGTGCAAAATTGTATTGATTCTATATTTCCTGTAATTCAGCGGAAACCTTCTTTCATACTTCCTCGAATGACGCTATAAAACAATACAGGTTTCGAGCGAATATTCTATTACCCGTAGAAAAGATTTTTCAAAAGAAAACTGAAAGGAAATTGACCCAGTTTCGACGGAATTGAGCAATTTTTTGAGTAGTCTCAAAAATGATTTGTACGTAAATTGTGTGTTGTATGGATGCTACTGGTATTACTTTTTACTGTGATTTGAAAGAAGAACTGTGACTTTTATTCGGAAGACATTTTTTTTTCTTCAAAAAAAAATCTTTGCCCCGCACTAGGAATTTCTCCTGTGTCGTGGGTGCGTTTACGAACATAGAAACTCACATACACATACACCCAGACTCGGAACAACTATTAGTAGGTCATACAAATATTTAGTTCCGTGCGGGAATCGAACTCGCGACATTAATACGGTTATCAGGAAGAAGCCGAAAGTCTATCAACCAACAACAACAACAAAAGTGACCAATAATTTATTTCTAACAATATTTTCTTTCCAACAGTCGATTTGCAATATTTAGGCAATTCCCTTCTTGTCATAAAAAATTTAGGCACAATGTTGTTGCCCAGAATGGAGAGGTTGGGATTGAGAAAGAGGAGGAGAAGAAGGAGGCCTTAGCCCAGCAGTGGGACACAGTATAGCATATTAAATAAAAACATTGTTTAGCATAACGTCGGCGTTGCTTTCGTTATTACAATGTTAGGTACATTATTTGTTAACATCATTAATATAATGTAAAAGTCTCAGATCACGTGGGGTCCGATTTAGGTACAAAATAATTAAGAAACAATATATTATTAAGAATACACGAAATATTCTTTCATTCATTTTACCTCAATTCATATATTATTTCTGCTTAATTTGACTTCTTAGACCCCCTAGTACGTATTATCATTTTCAGCCTTCCTACCTTATCGTACAAATTAAGCGCTACCAAGATATTTTGGCAGCGCTCGAGAAAACGTGTACGTTAGACGTGATTGGCGTAAAAAGCGCACTTTAGTGTAAATTGCTTGCTTATCGGCTAAAAACATTTTTGGACTTTGAACTTGAAATGGTGTAAGAAGCTGTATTTTGTCTTATAAGAAAAATATAAGACAAAATACAGCTATATTTATTGAGCTGGGAAGGAGAGACAATAAGGGAGCTTTATAAAATGAGATAAATTCGGATAAGATCTCAAAATATTGCCATCCATCTCCATCTTGAAGGAAAAACATGTTTTGAATATAAATTAACAGATATCGACTTAAAATCTCCCTTTTCTTAGTTTGGTTGGCTTTCGATCGTACTGGGTACTCTTTTTATTGCGTGGTAAAATAATCAAATGTGTCGTCTCGCCCTAGGCGGAACCGGAGGGTCTGTCAAACTTGTACTGACTAAAATCCACGTAGTCCTTCAATAGCCATTTATGTTCGGGGTCACGGTTACCAGGTGAGACAGTCACGTGACCCCGGTACTGGGTACTCTAGTACTAAATAAATAACCACCATATTAATTCTCTAATCTTGATCTAAAAGAGTGTTCATGGAGTTTCTTGACTATTCTTCTCCAATGAGATCTACGTTTTGAAATGGGTTGGGGGTAACTACAGTGGTTTTACAAGTTATTATGTCTTGTGACTGGGACTGTAGCTTTATTTAATGCTGTTTTTTTGAGAATTCAAAAATGCCTGAATTGGTCAAATTGAAATATGCTTTGATTTTGAGTTGAGCATTCCAATATTACCTTTATAAACTGGTTACTGATGGGTTATACATAGTTAATATCAGGCATTGAAAATCTATACTAATATTATAAAAAAAGATAGAATTTTATGTACATATGTACAAATGATAAATTCAGAAACTACTTAAACGATTTTTAAATACTTTCACCTATATTATCAGCGAGCTGTTGAAAATAAATAATCAACAATCCGGATGCTAGTATATCACTACACTGTGTAAAACAAAGTCACTTCCCTCTGTCTGTCTGTCACTATGTATGCTTACATCTTTAAAACTAACCAACGGATTTTGGCGTGGTTTTTAATAGATAGAGTGTTCCAAGAGGAATGTGTATACGTAAGAAACACACAATATAGTAGAGATAACACCCATGCGGAGCCGGGGCGGGTCGCTAGTTCTATTATAAACAACACAATTTCAACAAAATTCTTATAATTATTTCCCACAAGTTGAACACAGCCGATGGGGCTCGCTTATTATACGTCAGATGCAAGTTTGATTCGCCGACAGCGCAACTTTGACGACTTGTCGGAGTTCCGACGGCTAAGACAGCGCCCGCAGCAACCCGCAACGTTTTAGGGTTAAACTTCAGAGTTGTTTTTCAAATTATGGTTGGATTTTATGGTTTTGACTTTCCTTTCTAGTACCTTTTTACGGTTAATTAGAAATTAGTTAATTAATAAATGTTTGGTGGAGGAACGAAGAATGAGTGAGAGCATCAAGATGGTGAATATTTTTGCCCTAAACAAGGTATCTGCACCTTTTATGGTAAAGAAAGTACCTACATCAAGGTTTTTCTGGTCCTGTTTTATTCTTTTTTGTGTTTTCACTGTTAAAATTTAATGTTTTCGTTTCGTAAGGCCCTTCGTACACAACGCGACGCAAGTCTCCGACACTACGAATTTTGTATCAATTGACGCGTGCCTGTGTACAGACCGTTATGAATTTGTATTGCGATAGTCGCCTAGATGCCAAAGTCGTAAGGTATCGGAATCTTGCATCGCGTTGTGTGCGAAGGGTATAAGGGTTTGTTTATAAAGGACTTTCATAGGAACTGATTCTACTTAAGTAACTCTACATGACGTTAAAATAAATATATAAAAAAGAAAGAAAATGTTATATCTGCACACCTAAATTTAATATTCACTACAAGTAAAAGCATTTGAGTATCGCTTCAGATCTACTCTGAAAAGGAATATTGCACCGATCCTTCCTCTTCCGCACTATTTCTGCTATGTGTGAACTTATGTAATATTTTCCCAAAATGAATCGTGTCTTTGATAAAAAAGGGTAAAATTTTGAATGAAGCTTTGTCACACATTTTTTTGTGAAGGTAGGCTTCGTCAATTGGCGCATTTAACGGCACAGTAGGCGTAGTGGTTGGGCGATTGTCTGCTGTGCCGTGTGTCACGTGTTCGATCCCCGCACGGAAGAAAAATTTGTATGATCTACAAGTAGTCGTTCCAGATAAAAAATTGAAATAGTTTAATAAAAATATTTGTGTGTTCTAGTATCGAACATCGTGACGCGGACTGTATATGTAGTACCTACCACTAAAAATTAGCAAATATTTTGGAAAATCACCAAATGAGACAGATATTATGTGGATCGGAAGGGACTATCACATTTGGATCACTAACAACCAACCTGTTCCTTCAGTTACAGACTTAATTTTTTTTTACGTTGTTAAGGTATCAAATGAGTCATCCCATCCAGGGCAGAGCGGGAGGGACAGTCAGACTCATACTGACTAAAATCCACAGTGTCCTTCAGCAGCCCTTTATGTACCGGAGTCACGGTATACATGTGTCCCGCGACCCCGCCAGGCAATATATAAGTAGTATGGTGATTTATCGTTAAAAAAAGATTTCCATTACACCAAAATGGAAAAATTTAAGTAACTGCCATCTTGAAACAAAAACTAATAAGCTTTTTAAACAAGCTAGTACGAAATGAAGAGCTAAAATCTAGACATCTTCCAAGCTAGCACAATATCTCAGCAACTACGAAACTAATAGAGAATTTATTGCTGAAACAAGTGACGTCACAGACAAACGGTTAAATAGCTGTTTCTCTGAAACTTGCTCTGGCTATTTTACTTTAGGTAGAGTTGTGAAATGAAAACGTTAAGTATCTTTGGAATTTTATTTGTTTCGAGCACGTGGCGTTTTAACTACTGTTCTGAAAACGTTATGAATTTAAATGAGACCATCATCTGCCTAGCCTTTATCCAATTATATTGGGGTCGGCTTCCAGTCAAACCAGATGCAGCTGGATATCAGTGTTTTACAGTCTGACAGTCTAACAGTAAAGACTGTCAATGATCTACAAATGACAGCCGGGACCAACGGCTTTACGTGCTTTCTGAGGCACGGAGGAATCTCGCTATGGCAGATAGCCATCCATAGACCAACCTCGACGAGTGCGGCTTAACCCGGAAGATCGGCCTGTGCTGACCGGCACGAGCTCCTCATGAATTTACATGAGACCACTTCGTAAGGAGTCTTGTATCAAGGTATTCCAAAAGACAAAAATCTCAGTTTACAAATTGATAATGTACATTAACACTGCTATCAGAACTTAAAATGGCAGACTGGGTTCAAACGGTAAAACGTGGTTAATATCCCATTTTAGTTTCTAATGATTACAGTTAATGCCCGTTAATAGGATACTAAGGCCGATATAAATAGACGTTGTTAAGAATCTGTTGAATGTATTACTTCAGAAAGCGTTTTAAACGTTATTCTGATCGCGCGAAGTTTCATTGTTGAAATTGAAAATAATTTATAGTACTATATTAATAATCTTGCAATTTGAAACTTCGGAAAAACAAAAGTCAATTATCTTATTACTTGACAACTGTAAAATAACGGTAACTGTCAATATTTCAATTCCCTATACACCTTTAAAACACCAAGTTAAATTTTAACTTAACCGTCATAATTTAACCAGGCGGTTAACGTGAGTTCGTAACCGGCTGCAAGATTGTCATTTTAATTAACTAATAAATAACTGAAGCCGCGTACAGAATTTAGTATCAAACCTTAGACAATAATTAATAAATTCCGGTTTAGGTGCGTTTTATACAGAGGACGCGAGGCGAGGATATTTTGGAGATAGAAACTATTTTTTTACACGAGTGTAGGATTTTTTTATCATTAGTAATACAAAATGAGTAGTGGTTACCACCATTACTCATCAAATAACAAATCTCTTAATGTTGATTTAGTTCCATTTTGTTTTAATTTTTTATTCCGATTGTTATTTAAAGTTTAGTCGCAAATAAAATTTTATCGTGTACAAATCAAAATATCGTGAAGAAACCGACATGTGACACCAAAAATTCGAAGACATGCGGCTACTGTGACCCGCATTGAGCCCTTGCACTGGATAGCACATTGCCTTTGAGAGACGAGAGAGGTGGCTTTTATCCCTAACGAGGAAAAATAAATAGCAAATTTTCAATAAAGTACAGAATCAACATACTGGCATACACCACAAGGTAAATTAATCCAACGATCGCTCTTAAATAAATAATTCATCATGTTTGTCAGAAAATGAAGAATATCAGCAATATTGTATCTTCTCAAAAAGAATCACTCATACATATGGATGAGTATCTAAAAAGTATATACATTAGGACATGATGAATTTGGTTTGAGAAAAAATGTTTAATCAAAAACTAAAATAATATTCTGGCTGTTTATTAATTACGCGTATAATGTGTCTTTGATGGGGATTGGACGAAATAGAAATATTAATATTGAACATGAATAAAATGGGCTAACTTATTTTTTTTTAACGTTGATTCTAGAAATATCTCCTGTGTTGTGGGTGCGTTTACAAACAGATCAACTCATATACACAAACGCTCACACCCGGAACAACTACTTGTAGATCATACAAATAATTGCTCCTTGCGGGAATCAAACCCGTGACACGCAGCACAGCAGTCCCATCGCACAGCCACTGCACCGACCGTACCGTGCAACTGGAGGTTGATTGCTGGTTTAAATTGCCTCAAACGCGTACCAGCTTAAACCAAATTTTATCTTAGTTACCAGTTACTTAGTTACCAAAATACTTTTTGCTTAGCGACCAAAAAGTAAAACCTAAATTCGATCTACATCAAAAAAACTACTTATGTACTATGTGAAGGATAGGGTATAATAGACGGAGATGTTAATAATACGGAAGTATGAGAAAAGAAAACATGATGCGCCGAACCAAGGCATGACGGTTGTTTCACAGTTTTTACGTCTTGTGACTGGGACCTACGGTACTTTCACAGTTTTTATGTCTTGTGACTGGGACTGTAGCACCATAACTATTTTTGTACTAGTTTTATTTTGTCTTTTGACAGTTCAAAAGTGCCGGTTATGGCCTAATTGAAATAAACGTTTTGATTTGATTTGATTTGTTTCGATTTTGAAACTGTAACGATAATTCAAACAGGCCAATATCATGTCCTCATACGGCACCATGCAACTAAATCGTCAATATTGATGTAAATAAGTCCAGTTCAGTGAAGTGACGTTAAAGCGTAGCTGCCAGTGTAGACAGGCCCTAACGAAGTCTGCGATAAGCTCTTGCTTAAGAAACACTTAAGAACTTTTGTACATACCTGGATGAATGAATTATGTACCTTTGCTTTAAGTTCGCGCTCTGATTAATTTACATTGAATATTATGTGGTATTTATGTATAATGTATACTATGACAATAGGTACGTAGTTAATAAGACTTATGATGTACCCAGAATAGAGGCTTATAGGTATAGGTTTGGGATGATACTAAGATACTAGGATTAGTGGGTGATGTATTTGTTTATGATTATGGGAAAAAGGGGCCTTCCTTAAGGGCCTAGGCTGAAACGTAATAGTACTTCGATGGCCGGGGTTTTGCTCAATGTAGCGGTAGCTCTAAGAAACTATTTCTGAAAACGAATTGTTTTGTACGGTAGAACGTTTAGCCGGCAATAAACCCATAAGAAAAAATTCAAACTACAGTTTCTTACAGTATAGATCTAGAGATCTACGTGGTAAAATATGTTGATTTGTTAAAACCGCATTTTCGTAACCTTAATGACATACTTATTCAAACTAACATTTCTTACAGTGTATATGTAGAGATCCACGTTGTAAAAAATGTTGATTTGTTAAAACCGTATATTCATCGACACCTCACATCAAGATGTCTCTTCTAGTATGTTTTTTATAATTATTAACATTTAATATCGTCAGTTTCAAAATGTTTGTTAATTCTTAAGTTGTCGTTCTATCATTTGCCAGTTTTACTAGTAGGTAAATTAGGGATCTCCGATTACATTTGATCACTTTTTTCAATATCTAACCTCCACGTAGTTGGATAATAAAATGTCAATGAACTCAGAAAGTAATTTATTAATTTTCAAACTACATTTTCCATTTAAATCCAATTTAGCAAGTGTAATTAAAAAATATAAAAATAAAACTTACGTTTCGTTCGGACAGACCGTATTATAACATGAAAGTGGATTAAAAAAAAACACGTATTACTGTATTCAGAAAGAAAGGTTTTAGTTTCAAATTTTAATTATAACAATGTCATTAAAAAGTAATTAGAAAGAAAATTAAAGTTTTTATATTCATTTGAGTTCAAAGAATACATTTCAATAAAAATATAATGTGATGGATTTTATTCAAATTATTATTTGTTAAAATAATAAAGCTTTTTTGTAGATATTTGACCGTCTTTAGTCACTGACCGCGTGAAAACTACAACTTTGATTATCAGGTATCAGCCGGTGCCGCCTTTCCAGTTCTCCCAGGGTTGTGAAGGTCTGATAGGCAGGTTCTCCATCTAAGTACTATTGGTATATTAGGTATACATTTGCATACGAATAGACTGGCTAAGCAGATGATGATGACTAATAAGTAACTACTACTACCTTATAGGAAAGCAGTGGTGGGCCAGTGGTAAATACCCAGGTCGCGGGGCATATCCCATTACCGCGACCTTGACACGTAAAGCACTATTAAGGGCAAACGAAGATTTTAGTCGGTAAGAGTCTGATAGACCCTCCCACCCTGCCCTGGGTGGGGAGGACTCATTTGATGACTTTAGCACGATAAAAAAAGTGGTAACAACCCAGAATTACGGGTGTTACATTGTGGGTTGGAACCCAAACAGGCGCATAAGTTTGCAATACTTATTATCATCACCACTTTTCTCAAAATGGTGAAGAACAAATAACAAATAGCATGACAAGACATGTGACATCTGTCTACCGGCACTGGGCCCACGTCGTGGATTACAACCCACTTCCTCTCATAAAGTGTAGGTCTGTGTCCCAACAGTGGGAACATTATAGGCTGATTATGCTATGCGTGTTACTTATTTCACAGAGTGAGCATAAGTGGGTTTGTGTTTAAAACTACTGAAGTGACCATTCTTAACACATTGAAGTACTTGAGATCTTCTACGACACGTATACATATACTGTGTTATGTCGACTGATTAATAATAATAATGAGCTTGTGTTATGGGTTCTATACAACTGATAAACATACTTATATATTTCTAAATACATACATATTATAGATATAAATTACACCCAGACACAGAACAAATGATCATGCTCATCACACAAACATTTGTCCTGAGTGGGAATCGAACCCACGACCCCCGGCATAGCAGTCAGGGTCTCTAAATACTAGACCAACAGGCCAGTCAATTGTAGGAAATATTTCAAAACCTCGATGTTACAACACATCAAGACTACGAAACGACTATGATCTTGTGTATTTTTTAGCTTGAAAAACTGAATTATTTCGTTTTCCTTCAAAACTGTTTCCAATTTTCCTTCACTAACATATCAAACCAATACAAGACCCGTCCAATCACAATAACTACTGAAACTGAAATCTTTTGATCCTCTACACACTCGCTCTCTGACAACCGGTTACAACCGGTTATAATCCGGATAATATCCGTTCCGGATGACGAGTCCCCGCAAGTTTGAAACTGATTTGTCTTTAAGACAGCTTAGATTGGTCCAATTAATTGTCTATTTGTGGTCCCGTACCTTTGTGTTTCTTGGAAATAATATATTAGTTGAATAAGTTATTTCATTAGGTTTCCTGTAATGGACTTAGAGAGTTCCTTAATGTTTTTAATTAATAAGGTATCTTTAAAGGACTAATTGTTTCAACAAATAAAAATGTAAAAAAGGTTTTGCTTATTTACAAGTATTCTCATATTCAATTGATTCAACATATTAAATCAGTATTCAATACGGATTTATTTATTTATATTTATCTTTGTAGCTGTTGTTGAGATTGTATGACGATCAGATCTATCAAGGTCTGATCGTCATACAATGAAATACAATGAAATTTGTATCAACAAACAACATTCTTTTCTTGTTTGTTTTATTTTTGGTAGCCATATTTACCCCTATCTCTCCTGATAGTGAGCAATGGTGTGGCCGACAGTGAAACACGCTTGCCTCAATAACCTATTCAATCTTGATTTAATGATCCCAAGATTTTAGCTATTAAGAAACACAAACTCTGCCAGAGAACGCCACTCTTTAGTTGTCAATTTGTTTTAACTGATATTTAGAAAAAAAATGTAGAAGTCGTTGCCTTCACTCCTGACTTAAAGAAGCCTAATAAAACATCCTAAATTTAATACATCCTAATGACGGGGCCTCAGAGAGCCAAAGCCTACCGGGGTTGGGGGACTTATTTCATTACCGTGACCCCGGAATATAAAGGGCTATTCAAGGACACCGTGGATTTTAGTCTGTATAAGTCTGACAGTCCCTCTCGCCTTGCCCGGGTGGGAGGACTCATTTGATGACTTAACCAAGCAAACAATTAAAAATATAATACATCCTGTTTGTAGTTGAGTGTGACTTTCAAAAAAAAACACTGTCCTAAAATATATGACGTTTACGGCAACATGGATTGGTTTACGATTGTCAGTCATAAAGTTTGAGTTTTAATCAAAATGTACAACCGGCCACAAAAGTTGGTCGATAGTATTGGAAATGGCCGATAAAAGGATAGTTTACGACTGAATTGTATCATTGTAGTTTAAAATCCTATAAAATTTACTATCCCAGCTATTATACTGATGGTTTATTGGACCTAAAGTTTATACAATCAGAATGCAGACACTCATGAAATGTAATTTTTCTTCGCTTTTATTTTAAACTAGCTGTTCCTCGTGATTTCATCCAGGCTGCTAAGTCTCTAATTCCTCGCAGCGTAATGCTATATAGCTTAGAGCCTTTCTCTATAAATAGATTATCCAATAAAATAGTACAAAAAAAATTTGAAATTTGAATCAGGATTTCATGAGATCATCGAGTTCAATCAAACATTATATTATTACTAATAAACAATTACTTACCTTGAAATTAGCATGAACATATAAAACAAACAAACCTTTCAACTTTATCATATTATTATAGATTTCAAATCTCGACCTACAGATATCAGATAATTTCACTGGAGCTATTATTTAGGCACAAGTTCCTCAAACATGTTTCTCCATACTTTTCCAAAAATATTTTAAGTCAGTAGAAACTTAGAAGAAAAACTTCACAAATATTTTTAAAATTTTACAGTGACGTTCAAGACAAGCACAGTAAAATTATGTCTTCATGATTTTTACAAGATACTAAAGTCTTAGAATAGTCACCTTTTTGTACGTAGACATAAACCTGAGCCAATCTCATGCCATTTGATGCGACACAGCACGACGTGGAGCAAATGCTTGGAATCCTGATGTGTCCACGGCGTTTTATCGCCTTACTAGATGTCTTTCACACGATAACATTTATGCTGTGAACGTTTGAGATTTTTCACGATTTTCATTCATCATTTTTAGGGTGAAAATTTGAAATTGGTTTGATGTGTTGTTTAGTATATGATGACTACAAAAGTAAAGAGTTATTTCGTTTAATGAAAAGTCGCTTTTGAGTTACCAAAACGTAAATATTGTTTCTGAATAATAAATTAAATATATTAATGTCGTTGATTGCTATATCCCAATGAACATTTATCAAAAAATATATTTTTATACAAAAAAATATTATGTAAATAAAAAAAAAATGTTTTTTTAAATAAATGCATTCAAAAGTGTTACTTATTTACACCATTATGGAAAAGGCTCAAGTTTGTTCCTGTATGTTGTTCTATATATAAGAGTGTATTCGGCTGTTCAAAATTGAAATTGTTTCCCTTTGCAGTATTGACGGATATCTTCAACTTATCACCATTCTATTACTAACCCGCATTTTATTTTATTTAAAAAGGGCTTAACATTTATGTTCTTCCAAAATCCTTGTAGGCAATTTCTTTGTAGCCTTTTCACTACGAATTTCTCCAACCTAATAAAATAAATAATTACAGATAGTTACAACAACCTTTTATTTTCCAAAACCACTTCCCCACACCCATTCTTTTATTAAGTGCACCCGCACCGGATAAGCTAAAGAACCTCAAGGCGGTTATAACCGGATATCCGCTTTGTAATATTCGATTTAAATGCATGCTGCTACAGTCACCTGCTCGCATGTGTATACTAAATACTGGTACATACGTACGTGGTGCCTACGTACGGGTCAATCGAGTTACCTTGCGACCTGATATTCCGTCTTGTTGGCGGAAATCTTTGGTTCAGGTGAAAATTCAGAAATGATTTTGCGGCTTTAGGTATGGTTTTTAAATGTGATGTCGTTTGTGGAATATAAATGAGTCTCTGGTTACATACATAAGCATTTATGTAGGTAGGAGTTTCTAAGGGTTTATAAATATGTGATTTTAATTTCATTGATCATAAATTCTTGAATTTAATGTGCGTTATAGTGATGTGTATAAAAAAATGATTCTGCATCTTATATCACAATTAAATGCTTTAATTTTTTTTTATAGTACTGTATTGATTGCGTAATTATACAAAAATTCAAAAAACTGCTCTAGACTTTTCAATAACGTTTACTTCATCTTTATCCTAATGCTTATTTCAATCATATTTTCCTAACCCTCCAGGGTTTTGTATTCAGAATTTCATTTACTAAACATAAAAGCTTGGCCACAATCTACACGCTCAAGCAACATGTGTGTTGCGACTATAAGACGAGAGACGATCTGGGCTGATCGATCAGACGTCCACATTGGATCCCGCTTTGTTTTGCTAGTACAATGATGCAGGGTAACAGGGTAAAACTAGACACACGCCCCGAACTGCAGATACTAGATTATGTATTAAAATATTTACCTAAGTCCTCAGCTGCACTTTTGGAGTCACGTGTCACCACTAGGATTGCACTAAATCTTCGCACCACTTCAGTGATGCAATCCTATTCCTTCTTTTTTTTTTAAACCGATGCCCCACACTAGTAATTTCCCCTGTGTCGTGGGTGCGTTTACAAACATATAAACTCACAAACACAAACGCTCAGACTCGAAACAACTACTTGTAGGTCATACAAATAATTGCTCCGTGCGGTAAACGAACCCGCGGCACTATTCCAATGCTAAACGTGCCATCGTATTGGTTAATACCTCCGTTTCATCGCTTTACAGCCTCGCCCTGCCTTTCTGGACAGGAAGCCTTACTTCCATAAAATAAATTCTGACACACGCGTAGTCGCACCTCTCTAGATGCTTATAACATAAGTCTCATTACCCGAGGTCGCGAACAGGGCATAAAACAACACACACAACTTTCCCATTTCTTTGTTCCCCATATTTTTAAACGTCAAACTCAGAAAGAAGTCATGGTCCATGCGTCAGACTCCAATGAATATCTGACGCTATAAACCAAGCCATTGTTTTATAACCTACATCTTATTTGGAAGGGTCAGCACAGTTGTGTCATGATCGATCACAGTGTTTGATAGACTTTATATATTGGGATTATGTTAACACTTTTGCGGTTTTACTCGTATAATAAGTTTTAAGGATGTGGGGAGCCGCGTAAGTGTCATCAGTCTATTTGTAGATTTGAACTCGTAAATTCTTATGTTTTAGGGTTGTCTGGTTTTACTGGTATGAGGTACTTGGTAAAGATTGTTTTTTTTTTATAGTGGCGATACAATAACTCTATACACTCTAGCGACCCATCCCCCGGGCTGTCACTCTATCTATTGATGAAAACCACATTTAAGTTTGAAAGATCTAAACGTACAGAGAGACGAAATGACTGTTTTATACTATGTAAAGTTATGTATGTAAACTCGTACATGTTGCAACTTTTGATGAATAGTAAATGCTTAGATTTTGCATTTACGAGTTTAGTATTTTGGAATTCATGGTTTTATGAAATAATAATATATTTTCTCATTTATGGTAAGCTTATTACCTATTAGTTCTAGTCAGATGGTGGGTCGAACTGGATGGATTTCTATAGAAATTGAAAGAGAACGTGCTTGTTTGCGAGAAGTAGAAGGATTAGGGAAGAGGGCTGAGGGCCTGGAGTGGAACAGAGTAGTATAAAAAATGTGTAGAGACATATTTCGTAGAAATATTTACTACCAACAATAAACTAAAGCATAGTTTTGCAAGAGTTATGATTATTTACTTTCATGAATTATTTTTATTGTTCAGAACTGAATACAAAGTAATAACAATAATATAATATTCCACAACTATCACACAACGCTATCTAGTCCCAAGCTAAGCAGAGCTTGTGTTATGGGTACTAGACAACTAACAAACATACTTATATATTCCTAAATACATACATATTGTAGATAAATTACACCCAGACATAGAACAAATGATCATGCTCATCACCCAAACATTTGTCCTGGGTGGGAATCGAACCCACGACCCCGGCATAGCAGTCAGGGTCACTAACCACTAGACCAACAGGCCAATTTAAAAAGTAAATACCTATAGTCACAACTGGGCAAGTCATATTCCGTTGCATACAATTTTCCCTCATTAAATACTTACCACAGATGTTAGTACCCCTTACTAGAAAATACTGTAACCATAATAGAAAATGTTTTTAGATGAAAACATGAAAATAATTCCAAATGGTTTCATAGTTAGTTTTCTTTGAACTGCTTTCAGTATAATAGTTTTAATTTAGCATCCTCGCTTACGACTTACTTGCGAACACTTTTGTATTTTTTGGTTCCCTCAGGAGATGTGTCTGGGATAAACTCTTTCAGACTGAATGTGATTTGGGTAGCTGAAAAACTTGAGTACGTCAAGAAAAGATGTGTATTTTTATTATATTAAAGTTTACGTTTTATTAGAATGCTGCTATTTTAATCTGCTTAATTTTCTTCATTGTCTGCAAGAATACAACATCAGCATAACATCACGCCTGAAATCCAAACACCCTCAAATAGTAGCAAGGTCATCAATGCGCAAAAATGCGCTACGGAGTCCTCGTATCATCACAAGAGCTGTATACTTGCGTCACCCCATTTAGACAATGCAAGAAGGTCGCTGGACTTATACCATCACCGTGACCCCGGAACATAAATGGCTATTGAAGGACTCCGTGGATTTTAGTCAGTATAAGTCTAACAGTCCCTCCCGCCCTGCCCGCGGTGGGAGGACTCATCTGATGATTTTACCACGTAAAAAAAAAAGACAATGCAAGAAATTGTACGAAAAAACTACATTGTGGTATTCGTTTAATCAACTGCATGGATCGTTTGAATGATGCTTTACTTGCAGGAAACCTATCCTATCGACTGACAGGATAGGTTACTGAACAGTTATAAAAGTAGAATTATATGACACTTTATATAATTCTACTTTTATAACTGTTCTGTATCGAGTACATAATTCTACCCACAATTTTTAGGCCACAATCAAAAAAATATTTCTACATCAGTTCCTTAATATTACACACGAAATACTTACAAGCCTACATCGAATAGGGATCAAGGATCGTTCGCTGTATCGTTAACAATGCTAAACTAAAAATGATTGCCAATAGGCCGGTCCCTGGGGTACTTACATCTACTTTGAGTTCTCAAGAAACATGTAAAAAACTGGAGGTATCAGAGTTTCTCTTTGAAATTCCGACTTTGAGGCAAGCCGCCCGGAAAATTAATATGGAGTCACTCGATGGTACTATAATATTTTTTCTTGCATTGATGTAGTGTGTGACTGTACTTTTTTGTAATACCATGCTTGGAAAAGTTAGGTTTTAGATGTTGTTTGTATATGAGTATGAAAACGACTTAACTTGCATTTGTCAACGCACCTAGGATATAAGAGAACGGACGGCGTCAGCGTAATTTGTTACGCTGACGACACGCTCGTCCTGGCACAGGGAGTGTCGCACCAGGCGGCGGCCGATAAGGCGACACAAGCGGTTGCGACAGTCGTCCAAAGGATCCGGCAACTGGGACTCGAGGTGGCGCTTCACAAAACGGTGGCCATGTGCTTTCATGGCCGCCAGAACGCGCCGCGGACGAAGTCCCACATAACGGTGGAGGGGGTTCGCATCGGCGTCGGGAGGACGATGAAGTACCTAGGACTCGTCCTCGACAGCCGGTGGAACTTCAGGGAGCATTTCCTGAGTTTGGCCCCAAGGCTGAACCGGACAGCAGCCGCCCTCAAGCGACTGCTGCCTAATCTCAGCGGGCCAAACGCCTCCTGCCGTAGGCTGTACGCCGGTATCGTGCGGTCCATGGCCCTCTATGGGGCCCCCGTGTGGGCCTATTAGCTTAGTTGTTTATCTTAATGCAATATATGATCTCCTATAAGTGAGTACATCTCACATCTTGTACTGTGTTACTATTTTTTGTTTGTGTTACTATTATGTACATCTTTATTGGAGATCGTAATTAAATAAGTAAAACCTAATTAACAAAAAAATGGATGGAGCAACGTTTAAAGTAGTTTGTTACACACTGATCTAAATGCCGTTGAAAGATATTCTAAAAAGGTAAAGTTATTTCGGTTATTTATTACTATAAAAAAATACTATTTTTTTGCACAATTTTAGAACAATCCGTACATCATCGAAGAAAAGAAACATTTATTTTCAAAAGTTACGTTCTGTCATTTTATCTTTTCTTCGGTCGACAAAACCCGTTTCTACATTACCATACCGGTTTCTAGTAACACAAATAATATCCCCAGTTTATACAACGTGTAACGTTAAAAGCGCAAAACCTCTCGTGGGGTAACTCAGCTCATGTTACTGAACAATGTTTGTTCTAAGAATTTTAGAAATTCGCAAAAAAAAAAAAAATATGATTTTTCATACTGATGGTCTCGATCAATTTCTCATTTTGTATGAATAACCAAATATTTTTTTGCGAATTTCCAAAATTCTTAGAACAAACATTGATCAGTTACATGTGCTGAGTTACCCCACGAGAGGTTTTGCGCTTTTAACGTTACACGTTGTATAATCAGTAATCCTACACGCCCCACACAGTACACAGCAATGGTAACTGTAAACTGGTCAGCGTTATTACGGGCGCGTCCAACTTCCACCGCCGATAATCTGCAAGTTTTTCCCTGCAGCCCTATGTGGGTCAAGTGAAACTCGGAACCCCTTTAGGCTTGCTGCATACTTGCGCATCGTGTGGCAACGCGACAAATGACTCTGTACTGGATTGTAGTGGATTTGAGCGAAATATTCAGAGATTTTTAGAGAGCAGTAGTTGCTCAGCGGTTGCCCGATCTATTATTAGTTGTAGGTCGTGGGTTCGAACAAAGCCAGGTGTATTACTTTGTGTAACCTACGAATATGGCCCATTTTTCTAACAGAGAGGAGGACTGTATTCTAACAGTGAGAACATAATAGGCTGTTGATGATGATGACATCTATCACTTACTTATGTGTTTTCTTTCGTGGTAAAATCACCCAGGGCAGTGCGGTGGGGACTGTTAGACTCGTACTGACTAAAATACACGGTGTCCTTCAATAGCCCTTTACGTTCCGGAGTCACGGTAATTCGTTAGGCCCGCGACTTCGGCAAGTTTTGGCCCTCTGTAGAGGGGCCCCGTCATAAACTTATGTATCTTAGCAACATACCAAACCTACATAAGCCTCTATTCTGTATTATAATCAGACTATATACATAGTATACATATTTGTATTTACTACTCGCGTGAAGCCGGGTGGGTCCCTAGTCTACATAATAAAAGTTACTGGTTAAATGACGTGTTTTTTTTGGAGCATTTTTTAAACATTGATTTAAGAATTTCTTCTTTGTCGTGGTTGCGTTAATAAACTAAGTAACAATAATACACATACACCAAAGATGTTCATCTATGGGGAGACCTTTTTCCATATAGGTCTCCCCATATCCTTCCATGTATTCTTTTAGTGCGAACTAAATTAAATGAACTAATGTTATCGTATTTTATTGACTTGTAATTTGCATCCATGATAAGCCGGGTAAAGTCACTAGTATGAATTAAAATTATACATCACACAAATTCCAATAACAGAATTTGAAAAAAAAAACAGGAATTTTTGTATGACGGTAATACCAGATAGATTAATTTCAATAAAAATATTAGATGGCTTTTGATTGATATTTTATATTTCATTGTGAGGCTGAATAGCTTCAAATGAAAAGTAGGGGGCCGATTCTCGGTTTTAGAGATGGTGTCGAACTCGAGAAAAAATTCTAATGACGTCATTTTTTCGACAAATTCGACTGAACTCTAACGTTAGCCTTCGACAAATGGCCAATTTGACGTATCAAACTTTTTAAATTTGTCGAAAAAATGACGTCATTAGAAATTTTTGTCGAGTTCGACACCATCTCTAAAACCGAGAATCGGCCCCCTGATCGCGTAAAAGCATTTTATTTTAAACCATTTCAGAGAACTTAAATATTTATTTTGTAAAAAAATAGTTTGCTGTTTCATTTTCATTGGAAAAATTCATCCGCATTAATTCCCTTTTGTTGAAATAAAATAAAATGATCTTTATTTATACATGTAAATAAACATCATTTCATTTATATAACTTGGTAAATATTTCTATTGTTTCTTATTTTTTAGTTTCATATTTTAGATTTAAAATGTATACAAAGTTTAAACACCTGAAAAAAAAAATTTAAACATTGACTGTAAAATCATTGCAATTCCAAAATAAAAAAAATCCAATTCTGTATTGTTTGATTAACGTCAATTAACCGAGAAATATTTGGTATCAAATAAATACGTTTATATCAATTACTGTAGTACTCTTCCATAGCAAATAAGTTTAAATTACAACTACAGAAATAAAGACTCAGCACTTATTCAGTTAATTAATTCCTCAACTGTTTAAATACAGAATCTGACATTTGCAACCGCCTTTATGACACACACATTTGTATTCCAACTGAGCATTGTGTTTCATCTGTGTGCTACATAGAGATGCAATGTGTGTCGATACACAGTGTGTGTGTTTCCTACATTTTTGAGTGTACGTTATGCTCATGTGGGAATGTGTTTGTGTGTGTTTTTTCGTGTTGTGTGTGTTTATGTGTGCTTTCTCTGCGGTGTATGGAGTGCCGTTTGAGGGACCCAACAACTGATGGATTGTTTTTCCCTCCAGAGACGTGATTCGCTTTATGTATGAACTGTTGTGTGAATCCGGCGACGGTGGCTCCCCCGTGTTATTAATTATTTAGTGTTTGTGTGGGAGTGGAGGGGAATTGTTTGGCGTGTAATTAAAATTTGTCGTGGGACCAAAATGTGGGATGGGTGGACTTGTAGACTATTTTTTTTAAACTTACACTGCAAACTTCTAGGAATAGAAGATAGATTTATATTCTAGATTTTAAATAAAATAAATTTGATTTATAGGAAAACCGAGTATCATTTTGTCCGATCTGGAAACCGAACTCGGAACCTCATGCTCTACTTGGACCGACGTGGCAGTCAAAATTCATACCTTATAATTTATTCCTTATTTTAGGCTTCAGGCTTTTATTTTCATTTTTCACAAATCATCTACTAATTGCTAATCATTACTGAACTCAATAATATCTTTGGGTTTTGTTTGCACATGGTTTTTTCTGAAGCAAAAGTTGATGATGGACTGAGCTTACTCAGATGTCCGTTCACTCTAAGTTTACGTATTATAATAAGTATTTGTGTTATTTATGTCTATCTCTTTCTTTTGTTCTAAGCTTTATTTCTTCTTCTTTCCAGATTCATGTCTGCTTACACCAACATCATCAATGCTATCACAATCAAGTGAGTCAATAATATATATATACAATAATATACTATCTACGTCAATAATGTTTTGGCACATGCTCGGTGAAATCGCGAAATGGAATTGATTTTTGAAGTGTTCGGCAATGCTCGGTGTTCTCCTATGTAAACACGAATCCCGTAGGTTCGGCCGATGCAACGACGATATATTACTAGACTCCTAATAACAGGCGATCGATGTCTGCCAACACATTAGGCAAAAAAGTCTTATATCCGTCTTATTTCGACTTATTTTGTGAGCCGTAAACATACCTTGAGACAGAACAGTCCTTGAGTTAGCTAATCACAACGCAGTACCCCGTCCCCCACGCTTACGTAGTACCTCAGCGAGTTGACAGAATAGTTTTTGTTCCATAGATCGTGCATATTACTAGACTCCTCTAGTAATATAGGACTGGCCTGTTGGTCTAGTGGTTAGTGACCCTGACTGCTATGCCGGGGGTCGTGGGTTCGATTCCCACCCAGGACAAATGTTTGTGTGATGAGCACGATCATTTGTTCTGTGTCTGAGTGTAATTTATCTATAATATGTATGTATTTAGAAATATATAAGTATGTTTATCAATTGTCTAGTACCCATAACACAAGCTTTGCTTAGCTTGGGACTAGATGGCGTTGTGTGATAGTTGTGGAATATTATTATTATTATTAATATATCGTCGTTGGGCCGATGCTTCGGGCGTTTCTAACTGTTAATCACTCATGGACATAGGCCAGCTAGTGGTATGAATTAAAAATTGATGACAACATTATTAGACAGTTGTTCCGAGTCCCGATGTGTTGTCAGAACTTATGAATTCAGAACTAATAGGGAATAGTCTTCGTTACTTTCCTATGGGCTCGTATTTTAGTAGCTGGACTGAGAGAGTAAATTACCTGGTGTCCATAGATGGTCCGCAATATATATTACAATGCACACTGGTTTAACTAAATTTTTAAATCAGTTTCCTCGTGATGTTATTAGTATAACATTTATTGCAGAATGGTGAATACTCTATACATGTTTCTCGAGTATAGAAACCTTATAATTTCTGCAATTTATAAAGTAAAACTTTTATTTACACCACACCTTGAGGCAGTACCAATGGAACATGTATTGAAAAATATGTGTGTAAAAGAAAAACTTTAAGTTTTCAAATCCCTTGTAGGCGTTTCATTTAACCAAAAGTTTAACCTAGATTCAATTGAAATAGCAGTGCAGTTTATAATGTTTCAGGTATTTAGTTTTACAGGCGTTTCTCTTGAGTCCAAAAAAAAATATTATAAATTAATATATACCGGACCGTTACAAATCGATACAAGCTCTGCTATGTACACCATAGCCTTTATGAGGCTGGTTGTATTTTAGCTATTTTGGCGATCTCATTCAAGGATTATACCTATTAGTCTATGGTCACTATATCTAGGATTTAATTCTCTTTTTTTATCTGTGGATGGAGCGAAAGGGACTGTCAGACCCGTACTGACTAAAATTGTCGATGTTTCTTCAAAAAACCTATAGGTTCCAGGTTCACAGTTACCTCTCTGAACAGACTTGCGACCCTAGCGGTGTGTGCAAACTGCCTAGAGTACTATTTCTTCATTTTTTGTTTACTCATTAATTTCTTACTGTTAGGCAAAGACCTGTCCCACCCTCATTCAGATGCTGCTATTCCGATCCACTTTCATCTTAACCCATACACGGGCAACAGTTTACGCCTAATCACGTAATCAATGAGGCATCAGAACTTCCTCCCCCCCCCCTCCCAACTAGCTTCGATTAACCGTCAGATAATTTATTCAGGAGTATCTATCATCAAGGCCGGGATCTGTCCGCCGGGAGAGATCTACTTATACTTGCGTGAAACGATTAACGAACAACTTGCTGAGAAATGGTTTGAATTAACAAAACACTTGACCCTTTAGTTTTGTTTGTTGTGTGTCTTGATAATAAGCAAAAAGCAGTTGATAAGCTTTAAAGATAACAAAAGTTTTTAAAGACGTGATCCGGATAAACTTCTTATTGTTTATCCTGAATTTATATCCTACAAATAAATTTCGAATAAAACTAAGTGATTGTATGTAGGTTTGCTATTTTTCTTTATGCCACCATAATATATCTGCATTTAGGAATTCGAACAAATCATAAGTTTGTAAACTTTTCTAACGTAGATCGTCACCCATCCACAGACTGACCTTGAAGATCGAGTCATGCTGGTTTTTGTTAGTTAATCGGTACTTTTTATTTACCAATAAGCTTCGTTTAACCACTATCACACACAGCTAAGAAATGTAATTCCTTGCCGGGTTCTGTGTTCAAGGTTATATCTATCAGGAAACCTTTTCAAGTTAACCGTCAAGTAAGGTTACTTTTAGGACTAGGTGGACAGACGATCTTGTTAAAGTGGCTGGAAGAAACTGGATAGCCATAACACAAAACCGTTAGAAGTGAAAAAATTTGGAAGAGACCAGCATTGGGTGACTAAAGGTTGAAGAAGAGAAGGTTACTTTTAGGAAAGCGAGCTTCACCATCAAGCACAACATCATCGCTTACTATCAAGCGAGATTTTTGTTATTAACGAAAAGTTCAAGTTTCACCACTATGTCACCTGATGGCGAGGGCTAAAGCCTGCCGGGGTCGCGGGACTCATACCATCATCGTGACCCCGGAACATAAAGGGCTATCGAAGAACACCGTGGATTTTAGTCAGTACAAGTCTGACAGCACCTCTCGTCCTGCCCGGGGTTCAGGTCTCATTTGATGATTTTACCACGTAAAAAAAAAAAATGTCACCTGATGGCAAGCGATGATGTGATCGACGGTGAAACACGCTTGCCTAGAAGTAACCTTAACTTTACGCCGTCAGACATAGCTACAAACCTATGTAGGGAATTCCATACTTAGCTTACATAATAATATATATTCTCAGGTCATAACAAGTCAACAGTTTGCCAGGTTAAGCGTCAATCATTTTCTGAGAATCTGCTATTATTAGTACAATATATTGGATATTAAACGGCAGTATCAATTTCAACCTAGATTTAGGAATCAGTATGACTTTAGTGCATTTGTACTAAAATATCAGGAGACAGAGTCGTGTGACATTGATATGGAGAGGCTTTACTGTTGAGGCATTTTAAACTAGTTTATCCGAGAGGTTTCGTCCGCGTGAAATTTGATGATTGTCCCTCGGTACCTCGGGCGCATTGGCTGAGCGATTCACTGGTTGCACGAAAAAAATATTTGTATTATCCGCAAGCAGTTATTTAATTGGTTGTGTATTTGAGTTTAAGTGTTTGTAAACGCGTCCACGAAACATGAGAGATTCCTCGTGAGAGTAAACAATTAATAAAAAAAATAGTGTCCATCCGAAACTGATTTTTCAGCCGAAACCGAAGTTTCGGCCTTGCTCTCAGTTTCGCCCGAAACCGAAACTACGGTCGGCCACTGAAAAAATACTTCTTTGTCACGTTCCATATTCTGTTACATTATACGAGTACTTCGTCCGTGCACATATTTCCTAACATTACACTTAGAGGATTGTGACAGTAGATAGGGAAGCGTAAATATAAAACTACCCTCTTAAAGCAAACCTAGAAACGCGAGCCTATTTCTATTCCTAGTTCCATAATATCTTAGAGCACAGCAGCCCGTAAAAACACAAAGAGAATCATAATATACAAGGAGATATATGAAAAATATGAATATTGCGAGATACACGCGGCCGGGCGAAGAATTTAATATATTCTGCGCAGCTAATAAGTATCGGAGGAAACAAGTTTTTTATTGAACGATATGAAAATGGTCGGGCGATGACATGAGGAGGTGCCTTTGTGTTAGAGGAGAATTTGAAAGCTCTTGTCTTGTCTTTTAGGCGTAGTTTTGTTGTTTATTTCCGTCTATTTCAATGTAGAAAATAGCCTAGTTTAGGATCTTTTTTCAGGGCCTATATTACCTTTTATTAATTTACCTAACCTTTTACCGACTATATTGGGGTCGGCTTCCAGTCGTACCAAATGCAGCTGCATATCAGTATTTTCGGACCTCCACAATCCAGTAACTGGGAAATACGATACCCCAACGTATAGCTGCATCTTTAACACAGGATACCCTGTAATCTAGCTAAGATGCCAGTCACGACATGTTTTGTAACCTAATTCTACTGCTCCTTTATTTGACAATTTGTAATCTGTTTTTGGTATATTGGTAATTAATAAATAAATTATTATTATTATTAAGAATCTTATAACAAATTTATCAAAAGAAAATTCTGTCAAAAATACCACCACCCATAAACTAATCAAGTTCCTTGCGTCCCTTGAACCTAAAAAAATATTCCTACAAAAAAATCAAAGTCAAAAATAAGCGAGCAATATTGCCCATAATAGCAGTTAAATATTGCCTTTAAGAACATTTTTATGAGGAAGACAAACACCTAATGAGGGGTGTGTACTTCTGTAGGCAAGTTTGTACGTTCACAGATGGACGCGTTTGGAGCGGGATTGAGCGAAACGAGCGAATTCCACCTGATTGCTGCATACACGGAGAATTTTATGTATTTACTCGCTGTTTCGGGTAAATGGTGGAAGAACGGAGTACTTTCAGGACTGTAGTACTTTTTTTGTTTTAAAAAAATGCGACACTAGGATTTTTCCTGAGTCGTAGGTAACATTTAAGTGCTACAACTGATTGTTTAATTATAATACATAAAAAACAAGTTAAATATTTTATATCTTCTGATATTTTATTAAAGGCTTTTAATTTTATCTACAAGAGTCGGTTTGCGATATCCCAATTGTATTTTGAAAGGATTTTAATTAAGTTAGAGACTGATGAAGTGATGACATACAAGTACCGCACGTTCCACTAAACCACTCTCGCTATGGTCTGATCTGCTACGCGATCGGTATCTCGTAGCAAAATAGGCCTACGCCGTAGCCTCCTCGTAGTACTCGATATCCTCTACAGCATTTTTTAATTCATAATAATAATAATCCATAACATTTATATTTTTAAATGTTTTAATTTTTTATTTTGTTTTGTAAAAATATTTAAAAATGTACTTGATAAGGGGAAAAAAAATAAAGGAAATAATCCATAACTATCACACAATGCCATCTAGTCCCAAACTAAGCAGAGCTTGTGTTATGGGCACTAGACAACTGATAAACATACTTACTTATTTCTAAATACATAAATATTAAAGATAAATTACACCCAGACACAGAACAAATGATCGTGCTCATCACACAAACATTTGTCATGGGTGGGAATCGAACCCACGACCTCCGGCATAGTAGTCAGGGCTAACCACTAGACAGACAGGGCTGTCAAATTCATGTAAAATTCTTTGAATAATCAGAGTGTAACCAAAACGTCGTGTCATTCTACACATAATTATGAAGATATCATAAAAAGACATTTTACATAACTTAACAATAAAAAAACAAGGTTTGTTACCTTTTCACGCAAGAACCACTGAATCGGACATCCTGATATTTTATAATGCATTTTGTCAGATGTCCAGAGACGAACATCGGGAACTTTTCATCTCGAAACACGAATGTTCCTGAGAAGCACAACAATAACGATCATATTTCCCAATTTATTGAATTTCTAGAAAACGCGAGTGAAGCACAAAGCCCAAGCCCAAGCTAGTCATCAATGTCCGTCCCAAGCTTACTACATTGCGTATGCAATAAAACACAATCAAACATAAAATCCATGATGTCACAGATCAGAAAAAAAACGTTTAAATAAAACGTTGTTATGTCCGTATTAAATGTGCCACTAGTCCCGCTGGACATTTATCAGTAACATCGGCTGTCAACGATTCATCACAGTACGCCTGACATGTTCAGACTTGTTACATAAGAGTGGAACCACACGGGTAATGCGACAACGCAATAAAGTGTTTGACTGAAATAATCTTAGTATTCCGCCAGATAGATTATTAAAAAAATTGTGACATGTATTTTTTTCTTTTAACACGTAAAGCACAATTGACAAAGATCGACGCTTTTAAAATTATAAATACGTTCTAAGCAAGTCCAGTTTTTAATTGCTGACGTCACGAGCCGACTCTTGAATTTTGATGCGTTGTATCTTTGTAAATATGCATTGATTTGACGAAAGTTCATAATTTTTAATGACTAATTGGATTTGTAACTTATTGATACTGCCAAATAGTTTTGAATGAGGTCAATCAATTTGATGGTCTGTACTCACAGCTTCAAATACGACCATATATTCCTTATAATTAAGTCGCAAATTCACTAGGGGACATTTGTTCCGCGACTCTGTCGCTTGATACGAAATACTCGAGTTGCGCAACTTATCGTAAGTTGACTCTAGTAGAAACTGGCTTATGTGGACAAGAAAAATGTCGAGAGACATTGTCCCACAAAGTTGCAGAGACATACCACGTGGATGTTGGAAGATATGTCTCCGCGATAAGCCTACTAAGGTATTAGTATTGCCGAAGATGGCCCACCTCCTAGGATAGCCGTTTGATTATTACAAACTTAAATACAGTTATAATCGTAACTGTATTTAATTTAAAGTGGGATATTACTATCCTATTACTATCCTAGGAGGCGGGCCATCTTCGGCGATACTACCTTAGTGAAAATGCGACTTTTTAGTTCCGTTGAACTAAAAAGTCGCATTTCACGGCAACGTCACGGCCACATACACAAAATACATCGTATGAAGTTAGGCCCGGTGTCCACCAAAGCGGAGAGTAGAGGAGATGTGTTTGAATAGCCAATCAGATGTCCACATCTCCTCTCCGCTTAGCTTCAGTTGACATCTGATTGGTTATTCAAACACATCTCCTCTCCTCTCCGCTCTGGTGGATACCGGGCCTCACTGTAATTGAACGAGTACCGGAATGTCTGTGAATGTGCATAAATGACACAAAATTAATGTTCCATGTGTATGTGCATACTGTATACGCCATTACATTAATTCTTGACAAACGATGCAATATTTGAAACTGCTACTGCAATATTTGAAACAAATATTATAAAACTGAAGAGTTTGTTTGTTTGTTTCAATGCTAATAATAAAATACCAATGAAACTACCGAAATGAAAAAAATATTTTTGTATTGAATAGTTCATTTGTTGCGAAAGGTTGTATGATAAAAACCATCACGCTACTACCAATAGAAGAATAAAAATTAAATAGTAAAAAATAGCTAGTCTGTGAAACAGGGTTCGAGTTTATAGCCAATACGTAGGTATATTTCAGCGATAGAAAGTTACAGAAAGCAGAATTCATTTTATTCGTGAATCAAGGATGTCAAATTAAATCCGACTAAGTTTAGTTTGTATATGTGGATGGATGTTTGTTACTCTTTCACGCAAAAACTACTGAACATATTTGGCTGAAATTTGGTACAAACATAGTTTATAACCTGGATTAACACATAGGATAGTTTATATCCCGATTTTATGTTCCCGTGGGATAATTTTGGAGTTGTAGCGGGTGAAACCGCTGGCAACAGCTAGTATGGAATATGAAGGCCGTACACGGACGCATTCTGTACAAAAATATAAAAACATCTTGTTTTTCAGGGCATCAAAACTGTAACTAAAATTAAAAATAATATTATTCATCGTTTTAATCTTTGGATGTCTTAAGTCACCTTAATTAACACAGGATATTACTGATTATTTGTTTTGAGTTACTGATATTTCGGCACTGTTGTAAGCGCCATGATTGGAACTAAGTTCACAAAAACAGGAACCATTTCCAAGTACATAAGTCCAGCATCAGTAACGGGTTACAAAGTAAATAAAACAACTCTTGACAACAGCATCATTTCCCATTGTTTCAATTCAATTTCCTCGATATTTAAATATTATTTTCATTCTGAATTGTAAAGGTGAGAGACGCATACCGTTTTTACATTCCGCGGGCAGTTTCGGCCATTTTAATTTTACATTTCAATTCAGGAAATGGACAGACAATTTAACATACGGTTTTAAATTTAATTAATTTGGAAAGGGTAGGTATTTAAATTATTTGAATCGCGGAAATTGTTCATTGCAATATGCCTAATTTTTTTAAAAAGTTCCTCTAAGTTACGCAATTTGTATTTTCTGAATGTCTTTCTTTATAATATCAAAGGCATTTTTTTAAATAACCTTACATCACTCGTGGTCCTCAATGTACTATTTTTTATTTTATGTATGTTTAGCAGAAATATAGCTAATCGTATAACCACATTTCGTCATCCAGGCATAAATCCAGACTGTCTGGTTGCTACTGACACTTTTGTAAGGGAATCGAACCAGGACCTCATGATAAGCAGTCGTTCTTGTGAAAAGTAGACCAACAAGGCAAATATATCATGACAAAAAGTGTGGATACCCACTCACCCAGTCGGCAGACTAATTGCCCTGGTTGAGCCAACCAATCCTTTATAAAATATCGTCACTCGCGAAAGCTCTTCAAACGCACTCAGCGAGCCACACGACTCTAAAACATTTTTGTTCCACTTCTGATTCTAGCCCGCACTTCGATTTTACGTTGAAACTATGTGCCGATTGCTGATACAAAAATTGTTTCGACTCTCTGACATTTGTTATGCAACATGCATGGAACGAACAAAGAATAAAATGAAAATACATACCGTAGACATATTCTTTTTCTAGTTTCGTGTTTAACCATTATGTGTCATTATACCGCTTGATGTAATCAAGGAACACCGTTGCACTACATACGTCTGTATTCTCGAACGCATACAACCCGAATCTATTCAAAGTTATAGTGACAGTCTTCTTCTGGCAAAGGCTGCTCCTTCGTGGGCTTTGTCTCTGTCAACCATAGACTAGAGTCAAGAGCAAACGTATGATGCTCTAATCGAATTAGAATCGTTGCTCAAAATCGAACACTACTTTAATTTGTTTCTTAAAAATAATTTAATTTATTTCTTAAACATAATTTAATTTATTTCTTAAACATAATTTAATTTATTACATAATTTAATTTATTTCTTAAACATAATTTAATTTATTACATAATTTAATTTATTTCTTAAACGTAATTTAATTTATTTCTTAAACATAATTTTCAAGTGACTTCTTAACGTTTTCATTCTTGTCGTGGTCACGTACTATTTGACTAACGGGATCCTCGAACATGTGCGCACCACGTCTCACACACTCCTACCTCCTAAATGAATTACATAACATCATCCTGATCAGCCTCCTTGAGCAATCCCATCCAATTTTATTAGCCGCCCTTCTTTATAATGTATACGGCGCTATATCTCAGAGCGAAGAGGCCATACTTCAGGCAGCTATTGTTACTTATTTCCCGTACATTGTCAACGGCCACTTGATTTGAGCTCCCTTGGCTGTGTCGCCGAAATAGCCCGCCTTTGTGTGGCCGAGGTGTCATGGCGCAGGTATTTTATAGACCTTTTGATACACACCGCCTGTTTTCAGCCAGCAATTTTTTTGGGTGGGTGAGGGAATTGGGTGAAGGTGAAGTGCGTGGATTGGTTTTAAGATGATGTAGGTGATTATATTGCGTCTGAAGTCATCATCGCCATCTATACCTTTTTTTATCGTGAGTCATCACACCCAAAGCAGGGCGGGAGAGACTGTCAGAGTCGTACTGACTAAAATCCACGGTGTCCTTCAATAGCCCTTTACGTTCCAGGGTCACGGTAATTGGACAAATTCCGCGACCGCGACAGGCTTTGGCCCTCTAAAGAGCCCCGTCATAATATATCGTCATCTATATGACGATATGACGGGGCTCTTTAGAGGGCCTAATAGAAAGTAAGACTAAGGTCTATACCTTAGTCTTACTTTCTATTAGGTATAGGACTCTTTTAGTTTATGCCAATTTCCACGTTCTTCTGTCAGCTTCATCCAGGTTACCGTCGCTATTCTTTGTTCCTTGGTCTTCCTAATGGATCTGCTGTTCAGCTTATTTAATAATCATCATTTCAGCCTATTGCGGTCCACTGTTGGACATAAGTCTCTCCCAGGAAGCGCCACAACGCACGATCTCCCTCTTTTTTTCATCCAGCCACTACCACCTACCTTTTTCAGGTCATCGGATATGTGTTTTTTTGCTTACGCTTCGTGCTTTATAGGAGCAGAGTTTAAAAAAGAAGATAAAAACTTCCAGATACCCACAATATATTGTTTCAATTTAAACCTGCAGGCAACCGATAATTTTTCTATTACCTGCCCAATAACATGCCACTGGCGTCCATAAATGGAGGGGGTGTTAAAATTTTAAATTAAACCCCATTTGATATCGCAATAAAGCTTGTCGTAAACTGGAGGGTTCTAACACTGGGGTGACTTTACACGATAAATTCACTTCATCTCAAAAGTCGGGGCAGCTTTGTGGTTCAAAGTACTGAAGAATGTGGCGTTTATTGAATTTTTATTTGTTGTTTTTGGAACTTGGAAAATTAGTAAAGGATTTCATTTTAGATTGTGTCTCGTCTTGTCAACACATAAATGAAACGCACGACGTACTCAGACATAAAACTGTCGTACACAAAAAGTTTAACAACTGTTGAACATTTTTCTAAAAAAAGTGTAACTGCAAAACTGCAATAACTTGTCAAAGTCAAATTCGTTTTGTGTTAACTTTTTTTTTTTCAATTAACATGAGTCCTTATTAATAGTTTTGACGTAATTGTTACCAGTTTTAGATATTTTGGCACCTTTGCAAGTGAGTAATGGATGTACATTACCACATCCGGTTTTAAAATCTGATAATAATATTAAATTAAATTTTAGAATAGAAAAGAAACATATTTATTCGAAAGTAGACGTACACAAAAGAACAATGACAGTATTATAATAAATAGATTGCGACAAAAAGACAATTTTATAAAAATAACAATCATCATTAAAGGTTTTTCACTTATATATCAATACGTAGTTAACTATAAAGTGTAGATGTGATCAATGATGGTATGTGTACATACATGATCTTCATCATCAGCCAGTCGCCCACTGCTGGACATAAGCCTCTCCCAATATACGCCAGCTCTGTCCTGAGCTTTTCTCACACAGTCTCTACATATGTGTAAGATTATTCAGAAGTAATCTAACTTCTAAAAATAAACATAGACAACACACTCTTGAACTCATCCCACTAAACAATTCACAGACATCTAGTCCACATTATAAAACTTTAGCGTTACATTTTAAAGTCTCTCAAAGACTAAGGTGGTAACACTTCCTAAGTTGCGAAGATAAATTTACTTCGTTTAAAATCAGGAGCGCCTTGAGGCCGGAGTTTCCTCCGTGGTGGTCGGGACCGCGTTAATATTAACTCTCATGGAACTTCCATGGAAAGCGGCGTTTTAAAAGAAATATGGCCTTTATGTTGGTACTTTTTGTCTTTAATAACGGAGTTAGGGGTAAAAAAACTGGTTAGAGATGTCTCGTGTGTTATTTATCACGTCAAAATCGTGTCCTTGAATGCGGTTGGTTTTTAGAGTTTCGTAGTAAACAAGGAATCTTTACTGTTTCTCAGTACAAGTTCACGTACTTGGCCAGATTTTAGTTAATCGTAGCTGACAGTCCGGTGTCCGGGGAAAGTCATTTGATGATAGTCAAACCTTGAATAGATGGTAGCTCATGACATAATTCACAAATTGTGGCGTTTCCAACATCTTTACGGTGGATAGAATAAAACTTTCATCGAGTACAGATAATTTAATAATCTTAAAATCTTGTCATCAATAAGTAACCGACAAAAAAACGTATACTGCGGAGACTTTATTATTGTATTTCGCTTTCAGTTATATGTTCCGGCTTATAGTTCACTGTGAAGCCTAGAACAGCGGAAACTATGTCTTTATTCCGTAGTTTTTGCGAGAGGAACAAACAAACAGATAATTTTAGTGTTTCAAACGGTTTAAAATCTTTATTTTATCTTTGTTGTAACTGTGGTAAGAAATTCTTCTGTTTGATAATAATAATTATAATTGAACATTGTTTGAATTTTTCTCTGCAGCATTCTAAAAACTGTGTAGTATGTGTGGGTGCGAGTTTATAAACGGCTTTCCACAGCTGAAACTTTAAGCTCATGACCTGGAATAATTAAAATATTTTTGGAGTGGCAAAATTATTTATTTAATGAGTCGTCCCACCCTAATCGAAAGGGACTGTCATACTCTTACAAACAAAAATGCACCTAGGTCCAACTCTTTTTTACCTTTTGCGTTCCAGCAGTTCCCCCTGGAATAATGATGGTTTGTTCACTATCTCGTCTGATGGAAGCGAAGATGTGGTCGACAATGACGCACGCTTGCCTAAAAGTAACTTATTCACTCTTGACTTGAAAACCTCAAGGTTATAGCTGTCAGGAAATACAGAGCCTGGCAGGGATTGCACTCTTCAGCTGTGCGCACAATAAAAATATTGCCAAAACATCAAAAAGATACTAAAATCGAATATCAATTGAGGACATCACGAGAGAAAAACATCGGTCAAAAACTAGCCAAGCTATAAATAATACAACAGTCACAATATAACAGATTTATCTGAAGTACGTATAAAATATAGGACCCCTTACCTACGAAGAACGTCGCATGATACTCAAGGATGCTACAAGTCCCTGTAACACAATAATATACTACATAAATAGTACAGTTATTTAGTATTACCAGGAATTCTTTACTGATATTTTATGTTATTACGATACTCGACTTTATGCTGGGAAATATGTATTGCAAATGGAAAAGGGGAATTTGATCTAGAATTTCTTTGTTCTGGGTATATAAATCCAGTTTTGTTTTCGTAAGAAAAACGTACAACATGAAGAATATCGCTTTGATAAAATTAAAAGGAAATGATTGGATTTCCAATTCGTTTATTAGAAGAAAAGTGTTTTATTTTATTTATTTATTTTTCAAATAGTATTTTATACATTTTGACGTGTTTGCCAAAACCAATTTGTTAAATAAATAGGTATAAATACTTAATTAACTAATGTAATAAAAAACAAAGCGCGTCAAAGCGTATTTTATATCTTTTTTTTTTTTACTTGATAAAATCATCAGTTGAGGCCTCCCCCACCCGGGCAGGGCGGGAGGGACTGTCAGACTTGTACTGACCAAAATCCACGGTGTCCTTCAATAGCCCTTTATGTTCCGGGGTCACGGTGATGGTATAAGTCCCGCGACCCCGGCAGGCTTTAGCGCTCTGAGAGGCGGCCTCGTCATTATGGTATTTTGTATCTTGTATTTTAAGACATGTGATTTTTCATTACTCTTTTGCCCTTTTAACAATTCCTTAGTGGTCGGTTTGATTTTTTTCTGCCAGGGGAAGCACTGTGCACTGGGTCAAAATCAATATTTTTAAACCTTTTATTTTCAAACTTAATATGATAGTTCTTATTATAGTTGAGAGCTATCCCACAAGGTGTTACAATATGTACAGCAGACATAATAAAGGTCCTGTAACATCACTAGGGACCGTGTAGGTGTACCAACTGGTCGAATAGAAATATGGACATACTTGACTATTGACTATTTATGTTGGTTTAGTAACACGTGCTGTATATTGGGCTATAATAGGACTGTCCGATGAATGGTGATTTACCATAGAATGCGGTTCTGTAGGTATTGGGCAATAAGATACTCGTAGGCACAGATGTAAAATGCAATTGTGTACTAAACAGACATTACATGCAAAATTATAATAGTGCCCGGACCTAATTTTGCAAAAAAACATTGTAGTCAAAAATAAAATCATTCAAAGCTATTTCAAAAATTTACGTCAACCGTGATATTAGTAGTGCCACCCTTTTTTGGGATGGTAAAATCATCAAAAGACGCCCTTGATGGAGCTGAACGGAACGCAGACTCTGACTAAAAACCCATTCCATTCTTTTAATTGCCGATTGAGTTCCACGATCACTGTTAACTGTGTAAATACTCCCCTCTATGGGAGCCCCCGTCAGTTTATTGACACCTCTATAAACAAGTCCCGCGAACAGGTCCCTAATCAGACGGTGAGCTACTCATTACTTGCTTTGAACCCTAATTTAACACATTCATATACACAGAAATACTCCTTACCTCTATACCCCATGGACTGATCCAAGAAGGTACGTTTATATAACCTTTGCATTTTTACCAACACTTTTACAAAACTAAAAGCATACTTATCCATTTTCCTCCTTCAACCTAAACCGTCCGTCCCAGTTCATAAAATTTGAATGAAAATAATACCGAGTGTAGGATGTGAAGGGGAGTGGGGGGGGGTAGTGCACGTTCAGGAACTATCCATGTATGTAGGGGATACACTGGGGGATGGTTGGAGGTTTAAACACAAGTAGGTGTAGATAGAAGTGGGTTTCGTTATCTGTCGGTTTTCTGGAGAATTAATGAGGGATTTGAGAATCGGGTAACGATTACACCTGTAAATTATGAATACATACTTTATTTCTTGTAACAATAATATCGTAGTAAAAGTAAACATAAATAAAAATATTTGCGTGTTTTAAGTTTTTTATTCGTTTGAAACTCTGAGCTCGTGGAGTATTGGGTTTCGATGATGAATCTCATCGATGAATTTTTGGCCAATTTGGATGTGTTTGGCCCATGTTCTGGTTCCGCTCATGTCTTGGTAATGGTCCATGTACTGGGCCTGGTTCTGGTACCTACTGGTCCCGGCCCATGACGTGTTACCGGTCCCTGTACTGGTCCCCACTAACTACAAGTACTAAATATTATGTACACTTACTTTATTTATCACATTGATTTTAAGATTATGCAATCAGTTACAATCATTCCCATCTATTCCAGTATCTTTGTGTTATACTTAGAACCCCATACTATACATCGCACATCTATGTAAACCAGCGTGCACACGTGTGTATACGTGAGGGATTGCAGTTTGAGCTCCAACACCTGCGTAGAATCGTGGCCTGTTAGGATAAGTACACAATGAGGGTTTGGACGGGGCAGAGTAAATTTGGGTTATGGGGGTAATAGCGAGTTGAAATAATCGTGAGGTATTTTAGCATTTAAAGTAATAGAAGTGCCTGTTAGAATGTCCTACTTAGACGGTACTGTTAGCGCAGTGGCTGAGCGATTGGATTGCTGCGCAGCGTGTGAAAGGTTCGATTCCCACACGTAATAAATATTTTTCTGACCAGTAGTGTCTGGGTTTGTGTGTGAGTTTCTGTTTGTGAACGCACCCACGACACAGGAGAAATTCCTAGTGTAGTAGAGCAAAGTTTTTTTTTAAATTCTTACATACATACATACATAAACTTTACGCCCTTCTCTCACGAGGATAGGCAGAAACCGCAAATTGCCATCTGCTGCGATCCTTACATATTGCAAGATCATTCATTATATTCAGTGATGAACTAAACAATTTGTTAATACCTATTTAAGGATCAATTTGAGCAAATAAATGCTTTCTATTTTCCTTACTCTTTTTGCCTATTCCACATTAATATTTCTGGGGTACTAACACCCCGATTGCGAGTACAACGCATTCGAACTTTCTGAAACACTTTACCAATAATGTCAGTTTAGGTCTTCTTAAGGCATGCGTGGTGCCTCGGCTCCATTAGGGAAACCTACTTAAAAGACCCCAAAAAATCAACAAACTGGGGCCACGGGGCTGTCTCACCTGTTAACCGCGACCCTGGTACAGTAAGGGCTATTGAAGGATCACTGTGGATATTAGTCAGTACAAGTCTGACAGTCCCTCCCGTCCCGCCCTGAGCTCAGTACTCATTTTATGATATTACAAGGCAAAAAAAAACCCCAAAAAAGGCCCCATTGTCCATCAGTTCTGCGTGCTATGTTACCTGCCCAATGCACTTCAACTGCGCTGGGTTAAGTCAGCAACTTTGGTTCGTCTACGAATCTCCTGATTAATGTACATATAGAAATATACTCGTATTATTTTAACCATGAAATTTGTCCCACTGGTAATATACAATGCACGAAAATTATCAGAAAACAGGTTTTCATTTTATTAACTACTGTTCTCGGTTAAACCCCTTTTGGAATATTTATTATGAAAAGGTTGATTATACCTTAATAATTATGTTTCGCAATGAAACTCAATGAATGCTTTCACGGGATTATGCCAGAATCCTCTTATTTAACAGTAATATTTTATTAATTTATGCATTTTCATATTATTTTTGTAAAATTATGAATCACAGCCACGTTCTTTACCATTATTTTGAACATGACATACAAGAGACACGCTCTGGTTTTGCGCAGATAATAATATAAAAAATTGAAAATAAAATATAGCCAATGTTAATTGCTTACATTGTAGCTGTTGTGCTAGTTATAACCTAGTTTTTAGCTGTACTACTAGTGTTATAAATTGCGAAAGTTCGGACGGATTGATGGCTACACGGATTTCAGTGAAAGATTCAGAAAAAGTATATGGTCTGGAATAACACATGGAATACCACATGTTATTTCTCCACTATCCTTGGTTGACTGGTAGAGAATGCCTCAGGCATTAAGTCCCTCTATGTACTTTTATGTTGCATGAAATTTTAAATAAATCAATACTCTGTATTCCGGTACTACGTTCCCATGGGATTATTTTCAAGTAAAACGCGGGCGAAGCCGCAGGCAAAAAATAGTTAGTAGGTTAGTTGTTTTGTTTGTAAAAGCACTATCGACACAGAAAGTTCTTTGAGGGACAACGTTAAAAAATCATATACTTTTGAAAAAGAGTAGCATTAATCTAACAAAAAACACCAAAATGATTTTTTTTCTAAACTTTATGACCTCTTAAGCCCGGTTATGGGGTACCTCCCATAACTGGGCTTATGAGGTCATAAAGTTGTTGTCTCTCTGGTGGTGTTTAGAAGACGAACCCTAAAAACAAAATGCCCCAACGAAGCATAGGGGAGCATGTCACAGCGGCATGTAGCCTGTCACATTCAGTATTCAAATACACCTCCTCATAAATTTTGTGAGCCATAAGATATTTTCCACGTGCTTACTAAAAAGAGAAAACAACTTTATGTTTTGTACTTGAATAATATATGCCTTGTTTATAAAATTTTTCGTTATTCAAATATTTTTTTTTGTCTAGGCCATACATTCCCATAGTTGGGAAAACGTCTCCAAGGTTCCCAAGTATTCTTGTGCAGTGACACCTTAAATAATTAGGTCCAAAGGACCATTGACAAAATCACATCAGAATTTATTTAAAGGAATAGTGGGATAAATTTTGTGATAGTTGCGTAGTTTTTAATTTTATATCTATCCAAAAATCTGGGATATATCTCTACTCCAAGTGTACCTCGATCCGTTCATTCAGTTGTTGCTCTTCTTTATGTATTACATATAAATCTTCTCAGTACACAAACCGTTTCAAGATTTAAATACCTATTCACTCACAGAATTCATCCAGCCAGATGAAACTAGGACTGCACATAACAGCCATATACTAAATATAAATAAAACCATTCACATCGGAGTGTGCCCCATCGTACATCGGACGGGCGGTCTGTCGGACGGCGCCGTGCGGAAATTGCTGGCTCTTAAATTATACACACGTACCTACAGAGACGGTTCACTCAAATATAACACCTTCAGAAATATTCGGGAAAAATTTCTGGAATGGGAAAAATTCCTGCAATGGGAAAATTTCCTGGAATGGGAAAAATTTCGGGTTCGCACCTAAAATGCCAGAATGTTTCGGCTATTTAAATTTTGTATGTACAATGCAGTTTGAGGAGGGGTTAGGTGTGGCAGAGGGACACAGTTTTGACGTGGGAACATTGGGGTGGGAGTGATGGAAGTGTGAGTTTGAAAACCAGATTGGTTTTTTGTAAATTATTAACAACTGAGTACTCGCAAAGTATAGGCAAGTTCTGTACTATACTTGCCCCTATTGAATAGCTGCGATGTGTTAGCGTCTGCGTTATTTATTCATCTATTTGGTAGATACTGCTTTATCCAAGTCTAATGAAAGATTTAATTAAGATCTCCTCTCCGTAGTAAATAGTGTGATGGTAAATTTCCATTATTTTATAATTCCCAAATCACTAAACGCAGTACTAATTACATTTACGGCGAGTTACACACTGTCGGGCTAAAGAATCGGACTAACGACCAGGTGAAATGTAAACAGGCAATAAAAAAACCGGTCAAGTTCGAGTCAGATTTTTACAAAGGGTTCCGTACCCCAAAATCACCAAAAAAGAAACTTGGTTCTTGTAGATTTAGATTATTACAAGCTGTTTCGCTCGCATTAATTTAAAAATTGACTTTGAATATCTGATACTATATAATACAATGGGGATGGCAACTGGGGAACTAATGACGCAAGTATAGCTTGTTCCGAGCATCGTCATTGATTCAAATCAGTTCAAATCTTAAAGGTACTTCAAAATAGTACTACGTCATTGGTCGGATTAGCACTAAGCTATGGTGGCGCCATCTACAATTAGCTTTGATCGGCCTTCTCTGTTAAATCATGATTAGAACTACTCATGGTGCTATCTATTACCAAAGCAAAAAATGTTTTGTTTTTGGGTTGAAAATTGTCGGTTACCGGGTTAATTTAATATAAGTTTTGTAGCGTGAAAAGATAACTAAGAGACTTTTGCATTTATATTATTACTTAGGAAATTAGTATTAGGCTTTCTGTTATAGCGATCAAATGCTCTTTCCATTATAATTTCAATTTCAATAAAAAGCTGTTTACTATCTACTAATTAACTAAATACTATTTTTGCTGTTTAATATTTGTTTTTGTCTTTGTTGAATGTATGTGCATGTCTGTGTCAATATTTTTTTCTTTCTTGCTAATTGGACTGCAGTCTAGTGACAAACCAACGAATGGGTAGATAGCGATGCGTAGACAGCAGAGCCCTTTGTGATAAGGACCCCATTGCGTACAGAACCCTAAAAAGAAACGATTATTGGAACTTAACGATCGGTTAGCGTGCGTTTTAGTTACAGGATTAAACGATAGTCCAGGGATGTGTTCCAGTGTGGGTGTTTTGGTTAATGTGCATGTTAATAACTGTCGTGTGAACAAAGAGACAGAAAAAACAATTTTTTTAGGTGTTAAAACCATAAAATGAGTCTTTCTTAGCTGACATGATTAATTTAAAATTTTAAGTATTTTAGTTTGTGAATGGACATTATTTTTGAATTTTAGTATGGATATTTTTGTCTTGCAACATCGTTCTCACAAAATGTACCATCTCAAAATGAAAGTTACATCGTTCATTTTGAGATAAAAGGTTCTGTAATATTTTGGCGATCGAAACATTCATTTTACACTCATGAAAATCGGTTCATCTACTCTGTAATAATAATGAGGTAAAAAACAAAAATACAGGTGAACTGAGAACCTCCTTTATTGAAGTCGGTTAAAAAAAGTCCCAGGTCCCTCAGGTCGAATTCAGGATCCCTTTATTACCGCCTTGGTATCTTACCTTTTTTTTATAGTGGTAAAATCAACAAATGAGTCCTCCTATCCCGGGCAGGACGGGAAGAACTGTCAGACTTGGACTGACGATAATTCACGGTCTCCTTCAATAGCCCTTTATATTCTGGGGCCACTTTTACTCGATAGACCTACGACTTCGCATAGTATCGTACCTTAAACAAAGAATTTCCACTTATCTATATATACAGGGTGAATTTTTCAACTGGGCGTGGATGGCTACTTTCGAAACTATGAGGAATATCGAAAAACGTTGAAAGGAGTCTCGAGGCCGATTTTGACGAAAACTAAAACTGCATCATCGGATTTTAGAAAAATCAAAAATCCTGGCCAGGAATCGAACCCGCTGATTTTGGAAAAAAAATCACACCCTGTATTATTACACTGTTCGATAGTGTTACAAATAAGGATCAAATTCTTGGAAGTAATCATATACGGCAAACTTAAGGAAACGGCAGATTTTTATGAAATTGCTATTTTTCCATGTTACTTTACATCTACTGAGCCATAATTTATTCGAAATTATACAATTTCATTGTTTTCAATGTCTCACTGGATTTGACGTTTCAACAATCCCACTGTACTTAGCAATACGACATTTTGAGTTGAACTAAAAATAGCATTATTTTAAAGAAGAAACGGTAACTTATGTTTCAAATACAGTCTTAGCCTTGAAGATTAATCAGTTTTTTTGTAATTATACGTTTTCCTTAAGTTTGCCGTATACGATTACTTCCCAGAATTTGATGCTTATTAGCAACACTATCGAACGGTATAATAATACAGGGTGTGATTTTTTTTCAAAATCAACGGGTTTGATTCCTGACCAGGATTTTTGATTTTTCTAAAATCCGATGATGCAGTTTTAGTTTTCGTCAAAATCGGCCTCGAGACTCCTTTCAACGTTTTTCGATATTCCTCATAGTTTCGAAAGTAGCCATCCACGCCCAGTTGAAAAATTCACCCTGTATAAAAATGAAACCCGTTTTCCGTTGTCACGACATAACATGAAAACGGCTTGACCGATTCGGATAATTATTTTTTTGTTGTGTTTGTAACCATCGGGACCGGGTTTTAGACCGGGTCCTCCACCCGTGCGAAGCCGGGACGGGCCGCTAGTAAATAATAAAAACTATATCCCCGGATATTTGCACAGATAATAAACGCAGGTAATTAATTCGAAACCACCCTGTATAATGTATAAGCTACACGTGAACTACAGAATGTTGTTAGACAATGTTGATGGTAATTAATAGAGCAAACACCATGTACATGGGAAGGTAAACAAATGTAACGCCTCGTGATTAGTATCGTGTAATTTGATATTTAGAATATTGTCAGCTTTGGAACCAATTTTGATGGTCTTCATGTATGTATTGGAGGATTAAAGTTAATAATATATTGTGTAGCAGATCGTGATGAAAATTAAATCTATACTTAGATTGAATTTTAGTCCAGTGGGTCTAGAAATTAAACGTCAATTAAAATACATTAAATGCGTCCACACACAACGAGCAGTCTCGCGAGGCATTTGCCACGCGAAGCAGCTCGGTTAGTCTGGACGTGATTCGGCCGAGGCAAGCGAGCGCGCTGAAGTGGGCGAACGACCGAGCGCCCGAGTCATCCAGTGTCGGCTTTTGTTTTACTCGCGTATATTGTTTCGTGCCTTGATCGAAAAACATAGGCGCATACACACAAAACGTGCAGCCTTGCGAGGCAGTTCCCTCGGGCAGCACCTATTGGCTGTTTCACACAATAACTGTAAATCATTTTATTTTGTTTTTTAAAGTCACCAAATGATTTCGCCTCAGTAGACTGCAGTGCTGTAACTATAAACTTTTATTGGTCTAGTGCGAGCTTCTTTAACTACGCCCTGGTCTGGCTAATTGTGGTCCTTTTCTGGCCATTTCTGCGCCCTGTGCCTGAGCAACGTTGTAATACCCATATTATCAGCACTGGTGAAGTGGAAAAGACTGTCAGACTAATGACTAAACATCCCCCTAGTTCCTTCTTTTCCTCTTTGCATTCCAATGCTCGTGTGCATAAGACAGTAATATGACTCCGGCAGACGCCAATAAGCACCTGACCTTTCTGAAAGTCGTAGATTGTAAATTTTTCCTGAAATTACAGTTTGCATACACGATGTTATTCAAATAAGTAGGTGTATTATTATTAATTAAATTCCGTGAATATCGTAAGGTCGTTACTACCCAACATTTGACCTTTTAGTATTTGTCAAAAGATCTTTGACCTGAAATTCGCACAGTTTCGCTCACAAATTTCGCAAATATTCAACTTAATTGTGTGTGTGCATATCTATTACAATTTGAAGAAGCTTTACATAAATGCCTGATAGCGAATGTATATCCCTGTCTATGATTGTTCAAGCTATTATGTTCAAGTTTATTTTCATATACTTTAAGGCCATACAAGAATACGTCAAGGATATTATTAGTATTTGTAAATATACCCCTGTGTCTGTGTCTAAATAAATATTATTATTATTTTGGTTTTAAACTTTCGTTTTCTCAGGTTTATTTATACCTGGTATTTATAGAATCTCACGGGTGTGAACCAAGGCGAGATTCTAATTATCTGTTTGTAAAGGTGAATTGTTTTGTACTGCAGTAAAATTATTATTATCTAAGTCTAGTTGTAAAAATTTTCTAACTATTCGGCAAGTATTCAGTATCGCGGCTTTTTGTAATGTTAAATATGTGTATTTAGATAGATTAAGTATATTAAAACTATTGAATAATTGCTTTGGAATAACACCTGTTGTGGATACGACAATTGGGACTATGGTGACTCTATTCATTTTCCAAACTCGGGTAATTTCTTCTTGTAGTTCTGTATATTTTCTAATTTTCTCTGATACTGTTTTTTGGATATTATTAGTGTTAGGCACGGCGATATCTATTAAGTATGTGTATTTATTTTCTTTGTCAACAAGTGTTATGTCCGGTCTGTTGTTATAAATGGTGTGATCAGTTATGATGGCTCTGTCAAAATACATTTTATAAAGTTCATTCTCCAAAGTAGCTTTAGGTGAGTATTTGTAATATGGTGTGTATGGGTCCTTCATGAGATTGTATTTTATTGCGAGTTTTTGGTGTATAATGTTAGCTAGTTGGTTATGTCTGTGGGTGTAGTCGTTTTGTGTAAGTGTGGTACATTTTTATTATTATTATTATTATTTATTATACATTATATTATTATACATTATTATTATTATTATTTGTCGTATTTTATAAAAAAAAACTACCGGCCCGTCCCGGCTTCGCACGGGTGGAGGACCCGGTCTAAAACCCGGTCCCGATGGTTACAAACACAACAAAAAAATAATTATTCGAATCGGTCAAGCCGTTTTCATGTTATGTCGTGACAACGGAAAACGGGTTTCATTTTTATATATATAGATAATATATCTTCGAAGGGTTAGGCAGGGGTGTACTGTAATTTACAATCTACTAATATTATAAAGCTGAAGAGTTTGTTTGTTTGATTGAACGCGCTGAGCTCAGGAACTACTGAGTCGAATTGAAAAAATATTTTTGTGTTACATAGTCCATTTATTGAGGAAGGTTATAGGCTATATCTATGCTCGCTATAATATGGTATATCGATATAATATAATATATATTGATGGAAAAAACCCAATAAAACTTTTTTTGACATGCGAATCGAACCCAGGACCGTATCTGACTGAGGCGATTTTAAGTTATGTTTTAAGTATTCTAACCATTGTCACTTAATTTATTGTTCGTCAGGTAACAGTTACCTAGTTCAAAGGTAATATGGTTCTAATACTGTTTCCGTTATAGAAAATAAAACCAAGTACGTAAATCTCCAGAGGTTCTTCGCGATAAAGCAGGAACGAAAAACGATGAAAAACTGTATCCTCGTGCTCTATCTTATGGTACTAACGACTTGGCCTTAAAGTACAGGTTTAAGATATTCTTAATTACTACACTCAATGACCGATCACGGCACTTGTATTATAGAAATGTTTGATGTCAGTTCATATAGCACACAGAATATATGAAATCTGACAGAAAAGAATTAAAATAAATAAAGTTTAAAATAAGGAAGAATGTAGACAATGCTGTGTGCCTCGAATCACGGCTGCGCCGGCAATCTTTTTTTTAAACATGCTCTACAGTAGGAATTCCTCCTGTATCGTGGGTGCGTTTACAAATATATAAATAACACACACCCACACCCGGAACAACTACTTTCAGATCATACAAATATGTGTTCCGTGAAGAGATCAAACCCGCGACAAATTGCGCAGTAGTCGATCGCTCAGCCACTGCGCCAACCGTGCCGACACATTTTACTATTTCTTTGTTTTCCTCCAGTACAAACAAAAACTTCACAGAAAAATGACCCTTATAAATTCCTATTTTCCTTTCTAATCGCTCCCAATTTCCCGTTTATGAATGTGCAGTGAAGCCTCAGCTAGTTGGCTGTTACACCATGTGCCGTCACAGGTACAATGGCTGACGGGGCCAGTCGCCGGCCGCCGCACGGGTGATTTGTTCGCAAGTCATCTGGAAATCAGGCAGGCGGCCACTGTCAGGGGGCTAATTGTTAGGGGTGATTTTAAATGCAGGTGAAATAGGGGAGGTGTTTATGGGGTGATACTAAAGAGCTAGTTATGACTAAATAATTATAACTGTTAGAAAAATTGTTTTATTCAAAGAAAACTGTTTTTTTTTCATTTAAACTATTTCTCCTGTTTCATGGGTGCGTTTACAAAAAATTAACAAACATGTCGGGTGTTTGTGAATGTGAATTTAAATGTTAATGGAACAACTATTTGTAGATTATACAAATATTTACTTCGTGCGGAAACGGAACCGATCAATTGACTGCAGCTCAGTCAGTGTGCCACCTGTCAAAAAATAAAACACAGTAAATGTACCATTGAAACGCGAGAATGGAAGAAAAACACCCAGATTTGTGACTTTTAGGGTCTTTAAAACGATCTTGCGCAGAGAAAAAGTGAAGCAAATTGAATGATTTAAAACGTGTAATACTCTAAAGTAGTAAGATCATTAAATGTGTCCACCCGGTCTGGGTGGAGCAGAAGAGACTGTGATTCTTACTACCAGTAAATTGCTCTTTGCGTTACCTTTACTGAGCTTCTCTTCTCGCTTGTAACTTTAGCCTCAGAACTCAACATTCTATAATAGCCGCATTCACGTCCCTTCACCACCCAACACACACATATACATTTTAATCACAACGCGACCTACCTGCCTACACATCACTCTATTTATTGGTGGAACGAGAATTTGCGTCTCGCGCAGGTGTCCATCGGGTAGCGGATTCGATTTCCGTCTGTACCAATGCCCTCCGGTCGTGTCGAGGCACAATCAATTTGTGCTTCGACTCGCAAAATATTGCTTCGGTGCCTTTTGGTGATTTGAGATTGGAAGTAAATGTGTCTGACTATGAATTAGTGACGGATTCGTGTTTACCTGTGTGGGTGACAAGGAATTCCCATTTGAGCAACGAATTTTTAGAGCACCTATGTTAAGGGCAACGATTGTGTTCCCGTTTGAGCAACTAGAGGTGGGTTTGGTTTTTCTAGATTTTGAGGTCCGGTTAGGTAGATTTAATGATATTGGTGGGGAGTATGAATCTTTATTTTAATTAGGGTAAAACTTAGTAGCCCTAGTTGACAGAACGCCCCGTTATAGGGCGTTTTATACGCCCTGATGACGGGGCGTCTATATATGTATATTTTTTTGTCAATGGCCATAATTCGCAGGTCATCTAACTTATAACATTAAATGTAGGAAGGTAATATTAGTTAGGTATACTAGAAACTAACATTTATTGGAAACTTATCATCCCATAGAATGTTAAGCTCCGAATTGATAGCCAGATTCTAAATTAATGCGAGCGAAGAAGCGGGTACAGGCAAGCTAGCAGCAATAATTTGTAATAATTTAAATTATGATTTATTTATGTAAAAAAAGTTCGGTAAATAAACAATTTAATTAAGTGTAAACAAAGACAGAGACATATTTTATTAAAATTGGCAAATATAATTACCCGCTACATTTTCCTCAGACAACTAGGTAAATAATTAGAATTATGTGGGTGGACAAGGAAGTAATAAAATAAAATACAACATGGCTGTTTCTTTCTTAAAATAGATAGACTGACAAGGGCTTTTCATACTTCTAGAACATAAAAACGTTTCCTTGAAACTTAAGATATATTTCCCTATTATTAAGTTTTATTTTCCCAAAACGGGAAAGAAGTTTGTGCAAAACAAAATTTTTAGACATAAAAACAGATTTATTAGGTAAGTGCTTAAAGTAAGTCTAAGAATTATTAGCCTATTTTAGTAGTTAACTGCAGAACGTAGACCTTTCTACTCATAATAAGTGTTATTATTTATGTAAAATGTATTTATCTACAATGAAATTAAAAATACACAATTCTTCAATAACAATTTCTTAATGCGATTACCATTTAAATTACTTAGAATAAAATATGTTTAAAATAAAGATTGTTCACCTGCGTGTCAGCCATCCTCATAAATCCATCACTTCAACTAATGAGTCAGGATCACTTTGTTTTAGTCCGTACGAATCTGACAGTCCCTCCCATCCCGCTCTTGGCGTGATGACGTATTCAATCATTTTTTCAGGATAAAAAAATCACTTAAACTAAAAAAAAACACAGCTCCATCTATTCCTTATTCCTGGAATCGCAATCCCGAACGTGTTCAAAATTGTTCACATCTCACGTTTTTTGTGCCTCAATCAGAGAGCTATCATTAAAACATTTGGCGCTAGATATGCGGATCGCGTATGAAACACCCCCACGGATCACCCCCCGGGGGGTTGGGGGGAGGAATCCCGCGTTACACACAATTTTAAGCACATTTTTCTTGGTACTTCTTGAGGCTGTGATTTGTTACTACAAGTGTTTTATTGTTGGGTTTAGGATTTGTTGATTGTTGTGTTTTAGGGTTTAAGTGTTATTAAGGTTCTATGCCCGAAGGATTTCTAAGGAACCCTATTAATAGTGTTCCTGGGTTTTGTGCTCAAAGGTTAAAAACGACGCTTTCTAACTTCTAAGAAATTCCGTATGATGGTTTTTCATAGTTTTGAACGCACTTATCATGACATTTTTAACACAATGTAATATTTTATTCAGTATTTTATAAAAATATGATCAGCGTTTTTTTTATTTGCGACATTTTCTCTGCGAGATGAATTCACCACGTACGCACCTGTATTCCAACAGTTTGAACATTATAGACTCATGAATTTTATTTTCAGAAACGGCTAGAACAGAAACACAGTTGAATTATTCTATCCTTCTAGCATTTATAAAGAAAATAAACATATTTCCGTCTTATTACAAAAACAACGCAAAACCCTGGTTTAGACCAGAACTATCAAGTCTAGGCTTAAGTGCTAAACCATGGTTTAAAATTATTCGTATTACAAAACATAAATAAACCTCAGACTTCTTAGTACCGTCATTTGAACCGAGGTCTAAATCCAACCACAGATTAATACAAATTTCATTCGTTCACCACGGTATCATTCGATTGCAACGTTCCATATTACCAGAAAATAGAATGTATTGATAATTCGTTTATGATTAATTGAGGTTTAGAGATATTAAAAAAAAATGATTTATTTTTTAGAATTTAGATATAAGTTATTTCCTATACTATAGTTTGATTTTTTAAGCATATTATTTAATGTTGGATTTTTTACTTACATAACATTTAAAGCGCGTAATGGAACGTAACATTCTCGCGCGTCATATTAAACTATGACATGTTTACTAATTATTTTTTGGAATTATTATGAAGTTTTGTTTTCATTTTTTAGAACAGTTGCCTCTTTTTAATAATTTCACCATCTTTATTAATGTGAATATTACTTGTGTATGTCTAAGTAAAGTATGTTTGGGATAAGTATGTCAGGCAATTATCCCACGGGAACATGATAACGATATTAAAAGTAGCCTAAGTGTTAATCTAGGATCATTTTCCATTAAGTCGACCATGTTTTAGGTAAAAATACCACAAAAACAACAATACAATGAAAAATATTCAATGAAAAACTGACACAACTTTGACAGCTACGACTTAGACCACCGTTAAACTAGGGGGCGGCGTGGATTAAAGTTAGACCAAGGTTTAGTCCATGGTTTAACGTAAAACCACGTTTTGTAATAACGTTTTTAGGTAAACCATAGTTTGACGTGATTTAAACCTGGGTTTATAGTTAAACCTCGTTTTGTAATAAGACGGATTGTGATCGGTATTCAGCAAATATTTGTGAAGTAAATTAGAATGCTACTAGTTAGCTTGTTATCATACTGTAAGCAACATCTTCAGATAATTATCAACAACCGACTTCTGAATACTTGTGAATGATAAAAATCTGTCAGTTTTTTACAGACAGCACATCAATGTACCCTAATGAGCCAAATCTCATTCAAAAATTAACCTTCTTCTATTTTGATAAAGTCTATTATGGAAACTTCACAGATTAGTGAGGGTTGATGTTCTAGAGTCTGTACTTGAACGGTAGTTTGTTTTTTGACTGATAACTTTGGATAGTTGGTTTGCAAATGACTGATAAGCAATGATACGTGAAGTTAATTCTATTGACCAGTTAATAAGACTGCTAACTTGAAGTGAGATTGGGTCGACCATGTTAAACGCATCGGAATCGATGACCCAGAGTCGTCACTCATGGGGTGCCATAACACTTGGATGGAGAAAACTGCACAGAGGATGGATTGGAAGGTTATAGAGAGTTATTGAGTCCCAAGCTATGGAGTCAATATAGATTAAAGACATGACTGTCCTACAGTATTGAAATAATGTTAACTTATATAGCACCATCAGATTTTAGATGAATAAAATAGAGATAGAAAATTAAGCAACAAGAAATATGTTTGTAGAACGTCAAGTTTACATCTCTGATGAGTAATATTCTCAGTAAAACATCTCCCGAATTAAGACATTGTTACCTATTCGTTTGCTGTAAATACATCGCATGTACAGCTGTCACTGGAGACCAAAAAAAATTGTGTAAGCGTATAGAAATAGACGTTTAAAACTACTTCATACTTGGGTATAAAAAAAAAAAAATCATAGGATACATATTGTAAAAACGAAACATAAGCGGGTAGGCGATCACAGCTATTACAAGGATCCAAAAACTGATATTCACTAGATGTGGCATCTATGGCAAAGTACTTGTATGTTTTAATTTTAATTAATGGAAGTTATTCGGTGACATGATGTTTTAATAGTTTTTTTAAAACTAGACATACTTTTCGTTTCTCTAATCTCCATAGGAATTTTATTATACATGTTGACGCCTTCGTATTCAATATTTCTTTTCCCGAAACTAACTGTTCTGGGGGGTCGCGTTACTAAGTAGCTAGGATTACGTAAGGTAATTTTGTGTTGTCTTTTAGTGAAATTTAATGCTGTATGGATATCTTTTTGTAATATTTTGCGTATAAGTATACACGTGTAGAATTTATAAGTTTGGAAGATGTTCATTATCTTTGTGTCCTCGTATATTTTTTGATTTACAGCGTTTATTGTATGAAAATATGGAACAGTGCCTCCGGTGTGCGAAGAAGGAACCAATTTTTTCCTTGAAAATTGTCAATTTGAAGTCGTCAAAGTTCCAGTTTACTTTACGTCTTAAATACTAAAAACTCGTGCTGACGGTACTCATCTCATGTTCCTGTAATTTCAGCAGTTGCCATTATCCTTCAGTTCCCTGAAATACAGTTGTTGCACTTTACAACGTTTACTTACTCTTGTCAAAATAAAGCTTAATTGAAATTACCTGGAACAGTATGAATATGTGGGATAAATTTGATCCCAGGTGGGATGGTAGACTTTGGGTTGGAGGTTTGGGTTGCAGATGTTGCATGTCTTCAAATTTTCGGTTATATTAAATGCTGGTTTCCTCACTGTAATTTCCTTCACCGTTTTGAGAGTAGTACACTGCGCACTGTATAAAAAGCAATTATTGGAAAACGTCTAAATTCTAAGACTATACTGAGCTGTTTGTTCATTTACTCATCAAATTGGCATGTTAGAACATAAAACTAATTCAAACAATTCTCACTATACACAGGTCCTAGAACAGAACAGAAGGGAGAGAAGAGATTTGCCTTTATTTTTACTTGTTGAAATCATCGAATCAGTCCACCCATTTAGGCTAGGAGGGAGTGTCAGACTTGTACTGACTAAAACCCACGGTGTTCTTCAATAACAATCAAAATCAAATAACTTATTTCAAGTAGGCCTGTTACAGGCACTATTGAATTGTCAAAAGAAAAAATAAAATAGTTAATATAAATGTAGGTATGGTGCTACAGTCCCAGTCACAATACATAAAAACTGTAAAGGTGCGTACATGCTCATTGCAAAGCGTAGATCTCTATGGAGAAGAATGAGCAAGAAACTCACAAATAGCCCATGTTCCGGGGCCACGTTTACTCGTTAGTTTCACAACCCCGGCAGGATAAAAGATTTGCTCTAGATGACACAGTTCTGCAAACCCCACAAAAGGGCACTAAACGTAATCGATATGTTTATCAAACAACAACTCACCAACTTTTTTCTAAAAGTTCAGGTATACAGTTCGCGCTAAGCCGAGAAGTACTTCTCCGTAGTAAAGCTTAAAGTTTTCGGTACATAATACCCCTTCCTGAAGTTTCGTATACATTATACTGTTGCTATGACGTCATCCAAATTGTAAGGTGCACATCTCTAGCAGTACGCTCTAATAATTCTCGTACGATTTGGACGACAAATTGCTCTGTTGTAGCTATGTGGAGTTTCTGGTTGGATGGTTTACTGCAAGATTGGATGGTGAATATTCAAATCTTCCTCTTTTTGTGCCTGAAATATCAGGAGGATGGAGGTCAGCAGAAAAAAAAAAACATTAAGTGAAGTTAGAAAAGGCTGAGCTAGACGTTTATGCGTCAAAAGCATCATATTTTAAATATTAGGTAGCATTCGGTATGCATTTAAAAAAGCTCGCCAAGCAAAGTAATAAATCAAAGATTTTCCAGATACCATGTAAACAAAAACCTCAAATTAAATAAAAAGCCAGTTACCTACTCTCACTTCCCAATCTCATAACCCAATTTAAACCATCCATAACGAGAAACGTCACCCACTTCAGTCATACGTAAGACTTAAGTACGTCCAAACAAACAGCATCATAAAACCGCGTCACGCTGATGACGTCACGATGCGCTACCGGGGACCCGAACCGCCGACCCGCCGACCAACTCGACTCGCCGGCGAAACTTCCCCGAGTAAGCCCGGCCAGGGCGGGGCTCCGTCGCGCATGCGCACCAAGCCAACATGTATTCCCCACTGAAATACGATTTCCCCATAATTCCGGGAACAATTACTTGTTGAGAATTTAATTTTAAAGTACTTGGCAAATGTATTTTGACGTCGAGTACCTTTGAGGACGGCGTAATGATATGATTTGGGTTTTTCTTGTTTGTTAGGCATGCTGTTGTGTTTTTATTTGATTTGAATTTAATAGTCATTTATTTAAATTAGGCTGAGAATCGGCTGATTTTTAAAGGCAGAAAAAACACAAAGGAAGTCTTTATAAGTTTACTATAGTGGCCTTTTTACTATAGTTTTTTTATTAATATAAAAGCTAAATTTTATTAGAAATAAATACTTGAAAATATGTGCTTAAGACATTACCATCAAATCTTGAGTAAAAAAGTATTAAATTTTTCAATATAAAGTCTGGAAAAATAACCCAAAAACTCGTTATAAAAAGAAAATTCTACCAAACCAAAAGAAAAAATGGTAGAAATTTTGTAGTAGCGTTGACGGATGGAGGGGGGTAACACAGGCAGTCCGCGGCAGTCGGCGGCCGACTTCGGCGCGAGACGCACGCGTCATGCTCGGCCGATTATGACGAGAACTGACTCTCGCGCGAAATGACTGTGCCCACGTCGTGATGTTTGGATAGAAACGAAATACAGTGGAAGTGTGTGTCGCCATTACTAACAAATTGTTGAGAATTTACAAAAGTAGTTTTGTGAACGAGAAAATGTATTATAATGAGGTATCTGTGGTTTTATAGTGATCATCGGTGAGTAATGTGGATATTTAAGTTAGTTTCTTAAATAGGAGTAAGTTTTTTAATTTAATTATTTCGGTACTTATAATTAATTTTGAAGTTTGGTACATGAATTTCAATGCATTCATTCGTTTCTGCGAATTAAGGAGAACTTAACTTGTGTTAATTTTAACGGTTTCTTTTTACGGAAAAAATGTTTTTTTTAGATTTTTTTATTTAATTGTAGTGTAAACTAGAGTTCTAATAGGTCATTTTTTTAAATTAAATTAAAAAGAGGCAATTTTATTATTTAAATGTAGGAAAACTAAATATTCAAATTAAACAACTAAAATTTAAATTCCATTTTGACACCGGTACAAAATTCCTAAAACTATATTTTTGCAAATAAAATTCAATGGAAATTCCTGAAATTCTCGCTGTAATTTTTCCTAGTTTCAAGCCTTATACTGAATATTATCGCCAACCGCATAGGGTTGAGCAGAAAAGCGGCGTAGCAATTAACCTACGCTCTTTAGCGTAACCGTAGCGGTCTACGAGTTGCGTAGCAATTAGTGCTACGCCGTAGCAACATAGACGTTACGTTACGTAATTATGGGCGTTTAGAACGATGGTGGGATGATGAGGAAAAATTGTTAAAATATTCACTAAATGACGGTTTCTGCAATAATTTTTAAAATATTAACTTTAGGAATACTGAGGGTATTTTTGTAGTTTTTGGCATAGAATAAGACTATTGCACAAACAGCTATGCTTTGGAAATTAAATGGATTTTTCGTGTTATATATCTCCGAAAGAGAAAGAATAGATTTCAGTAAAAATAAAACAAAGTTAAAAATTAATATTATAAATGCTTTTCAAGAAGAAATCCAAAAGTATTTTTCAAAACCGTCAAGTACGGTTATCATTTGAATAGATTCTTTAAGTGAAATAATCTCCTTACAATAAAGACCAAATAATTTGTTCGTAGAAAGTGAAATTTCAGTTGAAAATCTTTGCCACGAAATACACACGGACAAAACAATCCGTGCCTCCCCAGGAACTAATCTCCGTAGCGATTAGTGCTACGGTGCTACGGTGCTACGGCGTAGCGCGCTACGTTAATCGCATACAGTGTAATTGCGCTAGATTTTACCGTGTTAGTGAAATTGTTACATGCCGTTTAGCTATTTTCTTCTTGGGGCTTTGTTAGACTTTCTTAGTGTGAAGTTAATGGTGTTTCTTGACTTTAAAGTTAATCTTGCGTTCGCGATATTCAGTTCTTGTTTTTACTTTTTTATTAATTTCTTGGTTTAATATTTTAGTTTTTTTAAAACAAGAGATATTGGTCATGTTCTCATCTACACGACTTAAACGCTGACATTTTAGTTAAATTGTTACAAGTTACCTTTTACCTTTGTTACTAAAAAAAATATTTTTGAATGTTTTTTAACCTACATTTTTCCAGTGCTGGGCAAAGGGCTCTCCCATAATTTTGCACTCTTCCTCTTGTGCCGCGTTCTACGGCCCATCTCTCAAAGATTATGTCTTAAAAACACAAATTCCTCGCATAGGCGAACAAACGCTGATTTTGTTTTTTATTACATTTTTGAAATAATTAGTGTTTTCTTAAATATTTTTTTTATAATGTATTGTAATAGAACATAGATCTTGAAAAAAACTTTTACTACAACACCAAACATATTACGAAACGAAAAAACGAAATAAACAAACCATCACATAATTACCTAAACACCTATTTCACCAACACACTACCAGCTTCTAAGTTAACGACGGCATTAACCTCGTCCCGACGCAGTTACACTCAACATTAGGCATTGCCTAGACAGGTACTTGAGTGCAGGAGCACTTAAAACAGAATTGACGATAAAAGAATTGTGTTTGAAGGCTTAGGTTAGGTTTTATGACGGTTTAACTCAGGTTTATTTCATTTTGTTTGAAGAAAATTTAGTATTTAATGTGAGTTGGATTTGACGCTGGAGTTTTTTGATACTTTCCATTTTTTTTTACTAGCACACAACGCCATTTAGTCCCAAGCTAAGCAGAGCTTGTGTTATGGGTACTAGACAACTGATGAACATACTTATATATTTCTAAATACATACATAGATATTATAGATAAATTACACCCAGACACAGAACAAAATGATCATGCTCATCACACAAACATTTTTTGTCCTGGGTGGGAATCGAACCCGCGACACCCGGCATAGCAGTTACGGTCACTAACCACTAGACCAACAGGCCTGTCAACTTTGCACCCATACTACTCATATGTCGTGGGTGCGTTTATAAACATAGAAACAAAAATACACATAAATATTTGTTCAATACGGGGATCACTCTCTCGACACACTGCGCAGTAGTCGATCGTGCAGCTACTGCGCCAATCACGTTGTCAAAAAGTAGCTCGTTTCTAAAGTGACTTTCCGAAATACGCAGACAGAAAAAAATACCTAGAGTAAAATCCAAACTTCTAGATGAATATTTAAAATGCAAAATACTTCTTTTAACAGATCGTTATAAAATTTGACCGATAGGCAGCTTGGGACTTAGGCTTCTTTTTATCTTAAATGTTCAAAATGATGGATTACTTTTATTTGTTAAAATTACTGAATTAAGATTTTTCAAAGTAAAAAAATACTTTGGCTGTTGGTTTGTTTCAAATCGATCATGCTGAAATTTTGCAAATACGTTTTCAGGTTTACAGACACGGACATAGCTCTTATTAAATACTGTTCCTATATAAACAAAAACAGAATAATGTACTTAATACATGACTCCACGTCCACATAATATTATATTTTTTATAATTATAAATAAAAGCGAACAAAGCCCCTCGCTAAAGCTAGTACGTAAAAACGTCGAAAATATTTCCAACATGTAAAACAGTAATACACCATACCCGACTTCAGCGTCTTCATTATCGAACAATGCCTCACATTCTACACAAAAATGCCTTCAAAAATCTTGCATAAATTTTGAGCCGAAGCAAAATTCTCGTGAAATATTCTTCCTTCCATCGTTGACAGCTGAAGTGTTCACAAAATCTTGGTGGCAAGAGAATCTGCCGTATTTTCATAACAGCATTACGCTTGTAATAAAATTTCAGGGTTGCCAATATCAGGGGCACATAAATTGTCATTCGATAGCACTGAAGACCCACCTTGATGTTGTAAAAATAAATAACTGAATTTTGTACGTGGGAGAGGTTTTACAGGTTTTTTTGTAGTTAGAAAGGATTGCAATTATTTTAAGTAGAGAATCCTTTTCATAAAATATTCGGGGCTCGTTAATATTATATATGTAAAGTAGATAATCCACTCTATCTTATGTTCTGAGTATTTCCATCTCTTAATTTGTTTCAATGTTATGTGTTATTAAAGGTAGCAAAAGGTGAGCCTTTTGGGATCTGTCTTTTGTTATTGACGTCCAAAACTTATAATATTTTATTTGTCTCTTGTCATTGACTAACTCCAATGAAGGTAGTAAAAAAGTAACTTTTGGATATTTTTTTTTGTGATGTAGGCGCGCTCTTGACCCTAGTCTAGACCAGAGGTGAAAGAGACAAGCTTTTCGTGCAATTTTGGGTATCATACAGAAAAGAGCTTTTGAAACTATTTTTTGACGATATTCTCCGTTATTCGGCTTAGAAAATTCACTAAAATTGAAGTCAGCCACTTGACTTGCCATTATTCTCCTCTTATATCAATTCATTTGTGGTCGGCATTTTAAGGACTAGTTCTGTGAATTAGGCATTTTAAATATATGTCCTTTTTTAATTGATCATTTTAAGAAACAGTCCTTTTACGAATCAGCCATTTGTCGAATTAGGTATTTTACAAATTGAACATTTACCCACTAAGCTGGCGCAGCCTGCGTCTAGTAAATCGAAGTTTAAAAAAGAGTAAAGAATACAGTCCAAGCCAAGTATTGATTTGTTAGATCTGATACGACTGTGTGACACACATCCGCAGATCGCCAACAGATAACAATTGAAAGATTAGTTTTCTCAAGCAAGCGGCTTCTGCCTTGTAGAAACTATTGAAGCGCCCTGGTTTCTTTATTGTGTAGAATTTTTAAATTGTGTTTATTTTTCGCAATAGTTTTGTTTTAAATCTAGATAATTTTAAATCCAAACAATAAAAGATTTTCTTTGCAAATATTGAATATCTCTGTTCCTATTTTTTTTGTTTGCTGAGTACCATATTTTTACCTTGTCAGTTTAGAAGACCTAAGCAGCCTCATAGGCGTTCACTATAAGCGACTTTGTTTGCATTATATTTTGATTCAATCTTCATGGTGTTAGAAAAATGTGAAATACAGCATTACATAACCAAATAAGCCTGCAGCTTTATATCAATTCTTTTTAATATTGCCCATAAATTCTATACCACATAAACCCAGCGAAACCATCACAGATAGCAACACATAAAGGGTTTAAATCTAATCTCGAAGAAATATGAAGAAGTAAGCCACACATCTTACCTGAGCCATAAATATGATTCATAATTTAAATAACATAAATGTTAGAGAGTAGGGTTCGCAAAAACATAGACGTTATACTGTAGGCCCGTCAAGTTATAATTTACGACGTGATTTTACTGCGCCTCGTACGTTATACTGACTGTAGTAACTTATTGCTTCTTTATCTGACATTGACATTATTTTTTTATGTCTTAATTGTAATGTCACATGGTAGACACTTTAGTTTTGAGAGTAAAGTACTAAACACTTATCCCCTTCGTACACATAGCGACGTAAATCTCCGACACCTTATAACTTTGTTCCAGTATCCAGGCGACTATCACAATTCGAATTCATATAGGCTCGTACACAGACACGCGTCAATGGATACTGAAGTCGTAAGGTATCGGATACTTGCGTCACGTTGTGTACGAAGGGCCTTATTCAGTTCGGCTTATTCGATTCGGCAATGTATGTTGAAACGACCCGAAGTAATCTCTATACATTTTCGAATTTCGTTCGAACTTGCCGATTGTCCAACTCTAGCATTACGTATAAGTACTTATCTTCGCTGAGTCATATTCATGTCGGCTTTCTATATTTGGACTTTTTGAGTAAGCAGTCCCGTACATTTCCTTTTTAGAAATGCACATGCGTTGCAGGACTGTGTCATCAAGTAGCCACGGTGATCTTTCAAAAGCCTTTGTCTTACTTTCGAAGGATTACTGTGAATTTTAGTCAGTACAAGTCTGACAGTTCCTTCCATCCTGTTCTGGATGGGTGGTCTCATTTGGCGATTTTACCATGAAAAAAAAGGATGCATACGCAAACAAAATAATTTTATCCATTGCAGTTACATCTTCCATATAAATAGGATAAGTATGGAGATAGTACTTCAGTTTGAAAGTCTGTACAACAATCTAGTTCTGTATATTTGATTTACTACATCATACCGACATGAGCATGACATGCGTCTGTACTTCAAATATTGATATCACATTTTTATAAGATAAATAAAAGAAATGTACTCTATTTGAAGAGTAAAGTGGCTCTAAATTGTGTTTTATATAGTGATTTATATTTTATATGCTCTGTTATCTATTTCGTGACTAACATATGGCGTGCGTGTAATTTGAGCACTATTTGGGACAAAGTGATATTTTTTTGCTGAAAAAAGTTTTGGAATTGTGCCCGTAAACGGCTTTTAGCTTGCTCACATGGGGCTTATTACCGCCAGTAGTGAAATGTGGCTGTTTAACAGTTTATCTCTGTTTATGCCTAAAGGTATTTAATGTTTGAACTTGTTTTATGATTTAGCTCGTGGAATGTTGTTTCTGTGTCCAAGTATGTATCTGCTTAATAATATTTCTTTCACTGTGACTCCCCTGAGTCTTACAGACACCTTTTAGTCGCCTGGGCGATTGTCTGTAGTGCTACAGGTTGTTTCTAACAGGTTGATTTCTAAGTAGAACAGTATTAAAATGGCTTTCTTTAAGGTTTGTTTTGGAATCAATCCTCCTCCATAAATAGCGGAAGGTACTGTCAGACTTGACTAGCTAAACCAACCTCTCCCTTCAGTCACCCTTCATATTCCAGAGCTGAGGTGCACTTTTAAGACAGAGTGCTGCAAATATTAGTTTCGCCTATAATTAGTACTGAGTCCAGCTATTTGTCTACGGAGCTGAAATATTTGTTAATAAACCTACGGAGAAATTCCTAGTAAAGCAAATACATGTGAATAATCCTATCCAAGTTACAGAGAAATTCACCATTGAAAATTGAGATCTCTATATTTCCCCATCCTCCGACCTGTGACCTTTTACCTTCACAAATAAAGGTAACCATGTCCCAACAAAGGAACCAAACGTGCCCTAATGAGAACAAGACTCGGCCACCGTTGAAAGCCCACACTGTCAACCAGTTCCACCTTTACACCCAATAAAATATTTTTACAAGTCTTCCCCAATCGTGTGGGAAGGCTCCTATGTAATAAAAGGGCGAGGGTAATGCCTCTGCCCTCTGAGGGCCGTAAATTACCTCGGAACATGGCCCTCTGTCATGATTGTCTTACAGTACAGAGTATTGGTTACTATTTCTTTGTGCTTCGTTAGCTTTTGTAGTTTTTATAATAAATTGGCTTGTGGCTTGGGAGGAGGAAATATGGGCGTTTGTTTTTCTTGCTTGAGTGTCTTTATGGGAAATGTGACAGGTGTTTTTTGTTGAATATTTATGGTGAATTTTATTTGTGAAGCTGAACGCGATCAAGACTATTAATGATGACCATTGTCCTTTTTATTGAAAAAAAAAAAACACTATGCAAAATAATTGTCAATAATGTTTGTTTTCGTTCATAATTATGATTATCATTTATGTAGGGACTATATTATAAAAGTATAATAATACTATATTAGAAAAGCATGCGTGAAATCACAATATGGCGCCAAGGGCGTCCTATTCTTAAATGAAACGCGTATTGGGTATTTCTAATGATGAAAGTACTTGTCTGTATCGTCAACGATTATAACAATGTAAGAGAATAACCCAAAATGTTTACAAATTACGCAATAAATTGCAGCAATAAAACTAATGCAAGGTCTTAAGCTTACCATTTAGGTATCTTATATTAGTTTCAAGTATAAAGCTTTAAAATGACTTTGACGCAATGTCAGAAGTAGTATTATAGTAATGCTTAGGCTAAGCTATTGAAGTAACACATTTGAAATACTTATAACATTTAATAAATCTTCAGATAGTGAAATATACTGTTTGGAATAAATATTGTATAATTGAATTTGTGTTATTTGCGTACTTATCGCACTTTTTGCCTTGTTGCATTCTATATTGACAACCGCCGATTCAATTAAATCAAATAAAATTATATTCAATCATTAAATTTAGATTTAGTTTTAATTAGAATTAAATGTTTTATTAAAATTGCATTTAAGTATACAACGATAGGATCGCCTTTAACCACCATCTCATACGATAGTAAACAGCGATTTAGTCGAAAAAAGGCATGTCTAGTTAGTAGCCTTGCGTTGTATTTCTTCATCATTTTCAGAAATCTGTAGCGTTAAAATAAAATACACAAAGTAATGCGCTTGGCTTAGTCCTAAGTCGAACCACTGCGACTAGGCGACCACTGCTCTCCAAAATGTCCTGAAAAATAAAACCCGATTTCATAACATTATTTAAAATCACATTCAGTAGAATTTCAAAAAGACTGCTCGAAAATCTTTACAAAAATATCGACACTTGGCAAAGGAATAACATCCAGATGTTACAAAAACAAAACTGAAAATCTGACCCACGTGCCACGAAAAATTCGAACTGAAAAGTGTGAAAAATTGGCTTTAGGAGCCTGTCAGATTCATGCCCAGTTAGGTTTGGTTTAGTGCTATTTTCTAAGCACCATTTTTAAAGGTTAATTGTGAAAAAAAGCTGTCCGATTGCGCAACAGGACTTAGTTTCGAGAAGGTTTCGTAATTATTTAAGCCTCAGTCTGAATAGGTTTCGGGTTCACCAAATTTCATTTATTTACAGATTGCGTCTGAATTTATGAAGGATTCCCTGTAGGCTGCCGATGTTGTTTTCAGAAGAGCGATGTGAAAAAAAGAATGAATTAGTATTTTTAAGGGATCACAAAAAGAGACACAATTATTATTTGAAGAGGTTGAAATGAAATTATATATTTATAGTTAAGTTGGAATGATAGTTATGAATGTAATTTTAAAAACAAATATTATCACTCCTAGTGATTGTGCTTTTACTGTCGAAACAAAAATCTAGATAGAAATAACTTGAATTGTATGGTTGTATTTGATCTTAAGGCGATCAACTACAACCGACAAGGTCGTGATAACGCAGATCAAGATTTTGATTGAGACGCCATGTTAATTTCGCGTGGAAATCGATAAAACCGAAGCAACTTAGTGGAGAACCTACACCAAACCATGCGCAGTTAAACCTGCCTGATATAACTATGACTCAATACGATCAATTTCATAAAATGCACCATATAATATCGAGTCAAATGCGATGTTTGAGTAGATAGCTGTGCATTGTCACCGTGCCGTGTCGCACGCTATGCACTGACCTTCGTGAAATAGAATGTATTCATATAGCTGAGCTATTTTGGGGCACACGTATATGTGTAACAAGTTTTTTACATCTGAAATGGTGTCATAATTATTTGACAATATTTTTTAAATATTAGAAGTTTCAGTAAGTGGACGTTGCAAACTTAACCTTGAACAAACATCTTTCTAAAAAAATAATAACTGGACCCCAAAAATGACCTTAGTACAATGATTTAATACAATGAACTTAACCCACAAAATTCCTAAGGAGTTTTCTATACAGTAAGAAGGTTAATGTATCGATATATCATATTAAAGTCGCTTTAATACTATTAAATGAATATGTGTATACAAATGGATAAACCCAGTGGTTTCAAACCGTCATGGTTTTCTTTACAATTGCTAATTTTAATGATTATATTGATCGCCATGATATCGTGTTTACTAGCAGTTATTCCTGTATGTGTTTTGATAGCAATTTGCTAACGTCATAGTGTAGAATGCATTAAGTATCGATCGGCAACTTTAGTCCATATTATTTTCGCTTTTTATGGCGTGGCAAAATATAATGAGTCCTTCCGCCTAAGGCGGGACAAAAATCTATGGTGTTCCTTCCATAGTACTTTACATTTCATGTCACAGTCACCTGGACCCTCCTCACGAGTTTACACTATTTGAGACGTAAAGAAAACTGAAACTTTGACAATTTCAAATTGACAAATTTCAAGGAAAAAATTAGTTCCTTCTTCGCACACCAGAGGCGCTGTTACATTTTTTCATACAAGAAATGCTGTAAATACTGGAAAGACTCTGTAAAGTAAAATAGTGAAAACTCGCGCTAGACGCCCCCAACAGGCGCTTGTCCTATGGCCGTTAGTTTAGTGTCAGCTCTCTGAGGCCTACGTGGAACATTATATTGAAACTGAGCTTGTTCCTTGGCTGCAAAACCGAAAAAAAGCTACCTATCAAAATATTCCCTCGCAAACTTATTAAGACCCAATCACAGTGCCGCTCATATTTTACATTTTAAGCCGACAGCTACATATTATAATAAACTGTTTCATATGACATAATAAATCACGCTGTAATCCTTAAAGGGTTAGGAATAGGGTACCTATTAGTAAACACAATTTCTTATTGTAAATATCTTGTGTTTTGCATAATATTTTCCTTCAGGTTGTTATTTTTTCAAATATAGTTCGTAATTTTTTTGTTAATTAAAAGATATTATAGCTTCCCCTGATCTATTCCTGATGGAAAAAACAACAGACTTTTCGGCCCTGACTAACGATTTGTAGGTCGTGGGTTCGTACCCAGTTAGGCGCATTACTTAATGCTCTCAAAGCGGTGAAGGAAAACAACGTGGAGAAACCGAAATTTCTTAGAGCCAAAAAAAAATTAAGACATGTGATTTCTAGCAAACCGCACTGTGGCTACGTGGTGGAATACGGCCCACTCTTTCTCACAGAGAAAGAGGAGGCCTCTGCCCCAGTAGTGGAAATATGAAAGGCTGATAATGATGTACTTTCTATGTCTTTCCATAAACATCTTTATGTTAAAATACACGGTGTAGCCGTAACCCATCAAAACCTAGCCCATCTTTTACATTAGCGGCCGACAGCTACGTACCAGACTACCTATATATAATGTTATATAATAAAATGATCCAGATACTTCCATAATAAAAACGGGTCTTGTCGTAAGCGAATGGCAGTGTACGGAATTAAATTACTGTCACAACTCCTTTTACCTGGTAGTATGATATTAAATTAAATTGGCATATAAAGGCGGCTCTTAAAAGGCGACTTTAGTAATATTACTTATGTATTTTAATGTGAATCACAAATGCTATTCATAAATTGGTCAGTTCGTATCTTATCTGATACCAAAGAGTTAGACTTTTTGATTTCGTTTTGTTTAAAGTGTCTTAAAATGGTTCACAAAATACATAGACCTAAAGTATGGACTGTTGTTTTTTGTAGTCTAAAGTAAGAGAGATAGACAAATGAAGGACTATCTATTTATTTCTTTGTCTTTGATAATGTAAAGGACTCATTCCTTATCAATGGTCCTATAATTATTTGTGTTTCTTTCCAGAGTAAGAAAACATTTACTGTAGATTATATTTGCATTTACAATTGAGTCAATGCTATAACTCTATGGTCAGGCATGAGATAAAATTCAGAATTCATTCATTCATTATTTTACGAACTTTAGAAGAAATGCTAACGACGTTGCTGGTTTACGAAGTTAGTGATTAACTTTTTTAGGAATATTGCTTAAAGTGGCCGTAGTCGACCCGCAGTAAGAGCGAGATTGATATATCGTAGATAGGTAAGTAAGTACCGTCAAGTACCTACTCATTTTGATGAAAAAATATGAGATTTTGGAAAGATTTATTTACTGAAAGGTGATTTTGGAAGGCATCTGATTTCTAGAACATTGGATTTCATCAATTATGTCAATCAACATAGACTATCACAGTCCACTGCTGGACATAAGGCCTGTCCCAGGCTGCGCAGTTTTAATCTATAACCTGCATCATATTAAGCGTTTAATTGTTGACTATAGAGGGTCCTTAAAGGTCAAAGAAAATACAACAAACTTTACATATTACATCATGTGTAGTCCCACGCATGTTGTTAAGAAATTATTACAGAACTTTAGCGCTACATATTTATCTTTTAAGAAGTAATGCTTCGATACAAAACCAATATTGGCTGAACTCGGTTTCATACAAACAAATACCTAAATATATCTTTTTTTTAAAGAAAACCCATTACTTGCGTAAATACTCTCCCTGTTTGTTTGTCGTATTCGACACAGAAACTGTTATGTCACCGTGACTAGCGCCGTTTCAGACACTTTGGATACTTTCCAAATACTCCCACCGTCCATTTTATATTGAACTCTCCGATCGCGTTGATTATCGATGCTGTAGAACAGTTTGTACTGATTAAGATATGGGCACGGTTCAAGGTATATTGGTCCGTGTTCAGATGCCTTAGGCGTGACGCATTGCTCGTTTCCTTTTTCGTAAATAAGGGTTGCACGATGTCAAGATAAGTCTTTGTTTGTTTGTATAGAATATCGTTTTTCCTTGGCTGTAATTAAAAGTAAAAATAACAGGGATTCTGGTATTTTTAGGAGTAAAAATACTCATGGAGTTATTGTGCGGGCGTTGATTAATTTATTTTCCTGGAACAAGCTTACTTTATCCAGTTTGAGTTCAACATAAATAGAATTGAGATATAAATTGATTATATTCATTCTTAGTAAAGCTTGTTTATTATCTCCCTTGGCTATTTTGGTTATTTCTATGTTTACTTTTTATCTAATTCTTGATTGTACTTCATAACGATTTCATTTTAGATAATTCTCATATCCATGCGCTATATGTAGATAGTGTTTCGCGCTTACTTTTTTTTATCGTGGTAAAATCATCAAATGAGTCCTTCCACCCCGGGTAGGACGGGAGGGACTGTCAGACTTGTAGTAACTAAAATCCACGGTGTCCTTCAATAGCCCTTTATGTTTCGGGGTCACGGTAATGGGATAAATCCCGCGACTCCGGCTGTGTGTTTCGCGCTTACTTATGTACAGTATAAGAGTTGTGAGTTATGTTTACTTACATAAAATGCATACTTATGTATTGATGTAACAATCTTTAACATTAAAATAAATAAATATATACCCACTCTTAACCACGTCTTCGAGTTAACAAGTACAGTCTGACAAACAATATTTTGTAACAACTTTCACGAATCGTACAATTATGGGCCTATTTGGCGCAGCCGTGAGTCACACAGTTTAAAATATGCTACCTACATGTTTTTTATTTGGTTTTAAGTTTGTTTAGTTTTAAGTTCTACTTGATTGTTTCTTGTCATAATACTGTGTGTACTTGTGGCATGTGCCAATAAACGTTTTTTCTTTCTTCTTTCTTTCTTTCTTTATTCGTTTTTCAAAATTCTTCAAACGCAGCGTCCTCAAACGAAGTCTTTACACTCAACAGAACATAATCAACAAACATCTACCACAAATAGCAAAGAGACGACAATTCTCAGAAAACTGATTAAATAAAACCATCTCAAAAGGTTTAATATTGAGAAAGTTCCAGCGTTTAAATGTAAGAACGTATAATATTTGTATAAGGGTCGCAATGCGATACAAAGTGAAGGAGGGAAGCAAGTAAGTCTATTATTTGTGGTACAAAGACGACCTCTTTGGTACAATAGGGAAAAAACTTGTTTACATTACGTACTGCAACTGATGGCCGACGGACGGACGATGGTGGGTGAGGAGTGGGTGATAGGCGGTGGCGGGAGCGTGTAAAACCTTGATAGGCATATCTTAGTTGGTTAGCATGGAATAATAATCTATTGTTGTTTTTGGTACAAAAGTTTCACTGATTACGTTTTGTCATTTAAGTCGGAAATGAGTTATAAATTCCATACAACTTTAAACTATCTGGTTTTTTTTTTAATGCGTTTATTCCCATGGCTATAAACAATGTGTTTTCTTCACTTTTGCTTCTAAATCTGAAAAATGATGTCCAAACTGCTCTTTAGGACGATTTGGTGTCCAACGACATCGTCAAGGAATAACGGCAATTTGTTGCGGGCCTAAACACTTAGTTTTTATAACAATTTATTTCAACTACTACAAATGACATCACTCTCAGATTGAGGTCTGCACTGAAGATAAATTAAATTCTAAATCAATTTAATTTCACAGGCATTCCTAGTCCATAGTTTTACTCAACTGTGTCATTTTGACAAAAATTTAAATAAAAAACAGTGCTTATCATAAAATTTCGCTATCGCTTACTCCTTAAATCCTGCGGTTAACAAAGTCAGCGGTTGATTGCATTTGTTGTAGAATTTTAAGACGAACACGGTGCCGTCGTGTCGTTGATAGATGCATTTGCATCCCTCCGTCTTGATTAATTGTTTTGTTCAGCATAATCTGATTTGTTTGAATAATAAAATACACTTAGAGTTAACGAGAACTCTCTAAAGCAATTATGGGAGCATTAAATAATTATTTGTGAGAGCATTTGATGCGAGGTGGTTTCTTAGAGGTACGGATATGTTTTTAAGAATATGGGTTGATTAATTATTCAGATTAGTTTTAGGAAGTTGGTACTTCTTAAGCTGTTGTGCCTGGCTGTCATTTGTAGATCTTTGACAGGAATTACGAGTAGTGAGAACCATAACAATCTGATTAATATTTCTTGACAAGTTGAACGGTGCTTTTAAAAACCCTTTTAGAAAATGAGACGGATAGCCTTATCATTAAGATTCATGAATTTTGTTACATTACATCGTACTTGTATTTACTGCGTTTATTGTATGTAAAAAAATTAAAAAAAAACCGTTTCGTGTACGAACGAGGAACACCGTCAAATAAACGTCAAAGTGCCAGTGTACGTCACAAAATCGGGAAAAGTCATGATGGGGCCTCAGATAGGCAGTGACTCCACATATTTTTAGTAACAACCGGGACGGAAGCCAGTGTCCCCTTAGTTGGAAAAAAAAGTTATATAAAATTAAGCTGCATCAAAAATATGACGACTTATTGGTCCCGAATAAACAATTTAAGCCACAATCGTACCCCAGAAACCAGTCAACCCAACCAACGATCCCCTGTCACCACTCCCAGGTTTCACCCTTACACACAACCGAAAATATCCGTAGCAATGGAATGTTTATTATTCATTCACCGGCAAGATAATCAAAGGAGTCAATCAGCGGTGTGTTCCAGTCAGTGGAGCGCGCCCGCGGGGAAACAAACGAATTGATTAATCGCCTAGGGTCGCCTTCGTAATCAGGCTGTATTTGTGTTTCTGCATCGATGGTGGCTCCTAGCTGATTGAGATAGCTTCTTGGGTATTAAGATCTGTGTAGTTTTGTGTCACCAATTTCTGGGTGTTTGATTGAGTTTCCAATGTATTTTCGTCTGCTATTGAATGTAAAAGATGTTCAAATGATTTTCATAGCGCCATATGTTTTGTCTACTGTTTCATTCGTCAAAAAGGCAATTTGGCGTATTTTCGGCGAGAAGCTTTCGTCCAAAAAGGATTTGAAAAAAAAATGGTGACTGAAAAAGTTAGACTGAAACTTCTGTATCGTGGGTACGTTTACAGACATATAAACTCACATACACAAACGCCCAGACCCAGACCAACTACTTGTAGACTATACAAGTATTTTCTCTGTGCGGGGATCGAACTTGCGTTACGCAGCGCAGCAGTCTAATTGCTGAGCCACTAAACCAACCGTGCAAATGTTAGTGATACGAGTATGTGCGTTCTAAATAAAAAGTGGTTAAAGAAAATGGAAACAATTAAATTTTAAAGGGACTAAGTAGTTAAAATATCCATGGCTTTAAAAATAGAATGGAAACGTAAAATAAAAATCTTTCAAAATAAACGGTCTGCGTTTATTTTCAAAGCATTTTATTTTACGTTTAGGTTTAGGTACAGCATAGGAATTCTTTAAGAAATTGAAGATGGATGAAAAAAAAAACAATGTACTCTTGATAAAATGTCACAGTTTGCTAAAAAAATCTTTTAGCTACGTGACTCACCCACACAATTTCAACACAGTTTCAAACATCCATTTCACTCTGAAAGATAAAGAGTTACAATCTCAATTTTGAACAAGATCTTCTCAAGTATTACTTATTACTATATAACAGAAACTTCGTTAGATCAGAGCTGTTTGATCAAACCTTTTGTTCAATAAAAAAGGCCCCCAAAGTTAACCTAGACGATGTTCAGAAACCTTTTAAATTGCCTCGAGGGTACTACTAAAGTCTTTGAGTGGAGGTCGAAAATCTATTTTTTGAAGTGTCCCTGGGCGACCGTCTGACAACCTTGATCCTTGCTTTAATGAGAGGGTAATCATTTGAGGATAAAGGGAATATTCTGATGGATATGATTTTATTATTTTAGGTAGGTATGCTGCAGGTAAAATGATTTTATGCTTCAATGTAGAAACGTTTTAATTTATCTATATTGTTCGGTCGCGGAACTCATGAATTACCATGACCAGAGAACGTAAAGGGCTATTGAAAGACACTGTGGATTTTAGTAAGTTCAAGTCTGACAGTCCCTCCTGATCTGCCCTGGGTGGGAGGACTCATTAGATTATTTTATCAAGCTAAAAAAAAATGCCTATATTGCTTGGAAGCTCTCATTGTATCAATACATGAGGGAAACTTTGCTGTGTGAATTACAGCGTATGCCGAGTTTGACTACAGATGCTAATCTCTTTGCCATAATTGAAATTACAGTGACTTGACAAGAATTGACAAAATAAAAACAAAAAAACGATGGTTCAAAAATTTGGTAATTATACTATATAAAGCTCGATTACCACTCACTCACTCACTGACTGACATAATTGTTCTCCCTGATGGTGAAGGGGAAGGTGGGTATATTTTGACAGATTCGTAAACAAGTGACTCTCGTGAGTATGGGAAAAATCCCAAACCTCCCCTTTTCGCCCCCACTCTCCCCCCTCCCCATCGTATCTCGGAAACTAAGAGACTTATGTTTAATTTTTTTACGGATTCGCATAGAGGAGGCTCGGAAAAGTAAAACCCGTTTTTCAAAGTCCCCCCCCCTTACCCCCCTACTTCCCCTTTTAAGCGGATTTCGGAAGTTGACAGACTTGCAACAATTTTTTTTTCAGATTCGTATCGAGGGGCCCAGAGTTGGTCAAAATCATTTTTCAAAACTCCCCCCTCTCCCCCTCTTCACCCCTCCCCCCATCGTATCTCGGAAACTAAGAGACCCGTGTTTTATTTTTTTATGGATTCGTATAGAGGAGGATCGAAAAAGTAAAAACCATCATTCAGAGTTCCCCCCCTTGCCCCCCTTCTCCCCCCTTTAGGTGGATCTCGGAAGTTGACAGACTTGCAATATATATTTTTTTTCAGATTCATATCAAGGGACCCAAAGTATGTCAAAATCATTTTTCAAAACTCACCCGTCTCCCCCCTCCTTCACCCCTCCCCCCCATCGTATCTCGGGAAAACGAGGGTAGCGGTAAAGCGAAGCGTAGGGATAAGGTCACGATAGCTTTCCGGTGGTAAGTAGGTCCTGAGTGGAGCGAACCTGCGAGACCGAGTGCAGCGAAGGGGGGAGGTGGCGAGCGAAGCGAGCCGGCGACCTCCGTAGCGTAACGAAGGTTGAGTGGGTGAAGCGTAACGCAAGGGTTACGACAAGCAAACTTACAACTTGTAACTCTCATGAGTAGGGCAAAAGTACTTAGCCTCCCGTTTTCGGCCTCCCCCTCCCCCTCCCAATCGTATCACAGAAACTAAGAAACCCGTGTTCTGTTTTTTTACGGATTCGTAAACAGGAGGCTCGGAATAGTAAAAAGCTTTTATCAAAGTTCCCCCCCTCGCCCCCCGTCTCCCCCCTTTAGGCGGATCTCGGAAGTTGACAGACTTGCAACATTTTTTTTTCAGATTCATATTAAGAGGCCCAGAGCATGTCTAAATCATTTTTCGAAACTCACCCCTCTCCCCCCTCCCTTTACACCTCCCCCCATCGTATCTCGGAAAAACTAGGTAGCGGTAAAGCGAAGCGAAGCGTAGGGATAAGGCCACGATAGCTTTCCGGTGGTAGGTAGGTCCTGAGTGGAGCGAACCTGCGAGACCGAGTGCAGCGAAGGGGGGAGGTGGCGAGCGAAGCGAGCCGGCGACCTCCGTAGCGTAACGAAGGTTGAGTGGGTGAAGCGTAACGCAAGGGTTACGACAAGCAAACTTACAACTTCTAACTCTCATGAGTAGGGCAAAAGTACTTAGCCTCCCGTTTTCGGCCTCCCCCTCCCTATCGTATCTCAGAAACTTAGAGTTGTTCTGTTTTTTTACGGATTCGTATAGAGGAAGCTCGGAAAAAAAAAGAACATTTTTTTCATAGTTCCCCTCTTGACGCCCTTCTCCCCCCCCCCTTTAGGGGGATCTCGGAAGTTTACGAATTTGAATTTTTTTTTATATTCATATCGAGGTGTCCAGAGCATGTCAAAATCATTTTTCAAAACTCACCCCTCTCCCCCTCTTCACCTCCCCCCCCATCCTATCTCGGAAACTAAGAGACCCGTGTTTTGTTTTTTACGGATTCGTATAGAGGAGCCTCGGAAAAGTAAAAAGTCGGCGTAGCGTAGCGCAGGGTTAAGGCCACAATAGATTTCCGGTGGTAGATAGGTCCTGAGTGGAGCGAACCTGCGAGATCGAGTGGAGCGAAGGTTGAGTGGGTGAGGCGTAACTCAAGGGTGACGACAAACAAACTTACAACTTGTAACTCTCATGAGTAGGGCAAAAGTATCAAGCCTCCCCTTTATGCCCCCCCCCTCCCAATCGTATCTCAGAAACTAAGAGACCCGTGTTCTGTTTTTTTACGGATTCGTATAGAGGAGGCTCGGAAAAGTAAAAATCATTTTTCAAAGTTGCCCCTTAATCCCTTCTTGTGATGGATAGTTTTTGTGTTTTCATCATGGGTATCGTTACCATGGTTTTGGAGGGTGCTAAAACCGATGGCAAGGTCAAAATCAAAATCCAAGATGGCGGCTGCACAAAATTGAAAGTTTTCATCATGGATGTCGATTTCATGGTTTTCGAGGGTGCTAAAGCCGATAGTGAAATCAAAATCAGAATCAAAGATGGCGGCTGGAATCATTTTCGAATTTTTCATCATGGCAGTCGTTTTCATGGTTTTCGAGGATGCTAAAACCGATAGTCACGACAAAATCAAAATCCAAGATGGCGACTGCAAAAAATTCTAAGTTTTTACCATGGATGTCGTTTTCATGGTTTTCGAGGATGCTGAAGCCGATAGTGGGGTCAAAATCAAAATCCAAGATGGCGGGTGCTAAAATGTTCCAATTGTTCATCAAGGGAGTCGTTTTCATTGTTTTCGAGGATGCTAAAGCCGACAGTGAGGTCAAAATGAAAATCAAAGATGGCGATTGCAGAAAATTTTAAGTTTTCATCATAGATGTCGTTTTCATGGCTTTCGAGGGTGCCTAAGCCGATAGTGAGCTCAAAATCAAATTCCAAGACGGCGGCTGCTATAATTTTCGAATTGTTCATCATGGGAGTCGTTTTCATTGTTTTCGAGGATGCTAAAGCCGACAGTGAGGTCATAATCAAAATCCAAGATGGCGGCTGCTATAATTTTTGAATTGTTCATCATGGGAGTCGTCTTCTTGGTTTTCAAGGATGCTAAAGCCGATAGTGAAGTCTAAATCAAAATCTAAGATGGCGACTGCAAAAAATTCAAATTTCATCATGGATGTCGTTTTCATGGTTTTCGAGGGTGCTAAAGCCGATAGTGAGGTCAAAATCCATGGCGGCTGCAAAGATTCTAAGTTTTCATCATGGATGTCGTTTTCATGGTTTTCGAGGGTGCTAAGGCTGATAGTGATGTCAAATTCAAAATCCAATATGGCGGCTGCAAAGATTTTATGTTTTTTTCATGGATGTCGTTTCCATGGTTTTCGAGGGTGATAAAGCCGATAGTGAGGTCAAAATCAAAATCCAAGATGGCGGCTGTGATAATTTTTGAATTGTTCATCATGGGAGTCGTTTTCATGGTTTTCGAGTATGCTTAAGCCGACAGTGAGGTCTAAATCAAAATCCAAGACGGCGACTGCAAAACTTCTAAGGTTTCATTCGTGGATATCGTTTTCATGGTTTTCAAGATGGCGGCTGCTATAATTTTCGAATTGTTTATCATGGGTGTCGTTTTCATGGTTTTCGAGGGTGCTAAAGCCGATAGTGAGGTCAAAATCAAATCCAAGATGGCGGCTGCAATAATTTTCGAATTGTTCATCATGGGAGTCGTATTCATCGTTTTAGAGGATGCTAAAGCCGTTAGTGTGGTCAAAATCAAAATCCAAGATGGCGACTGCAAAAAATTCAAAGTTCATCATGGATGTCGTTTTCATGGTTTTCGAGGGTGCTAAAGCCGATAGTGAGGTCAAAATCAAAATCCAAGATGGCGACTGCAAAGAATTCAAACATAACCGGCGATATGTCTATAGATAGATTGTCCCTGCCTACTTGCCCTTTTTAATTTCCGCTCTCCCTCTAGAATCCCACGTAGTGCCATCACGCCGCTTTGTCCACCTTTCAGAAGAACTGTTTTGGGATCCAGCTCACCTTATTCCAGAATGTGTAATGCAGTGAATGGCTATAGTGACTTTGTCGATTTGCACTTTGACTCTCTTGCTAAACTGAAAACTACTCTCAGTCGTTTACCAAGTGACCGATAATTGATATGTTTTATAATAATTATAATTTTTATGTTATTTTTGATAATGATTTTGAATTAATTTATACTACCTATAATTTTCATACTATGCATTTAAGTCTTAATTTATTTTAATTTAATGTAATTTTATTTTATTTGAATCTTGATTTTAATTTTTATGTTGCTTTTAATTTTACCTAATCTTAACTTTGTATGTTCTATTTTGATTTAGTGTTATATTTATTTTTATTGTTAATTTACTTAATTGATTCCAAATTTTAATTGTGTAATTAACACCAAAGTATGTGCTTATTTCTGAGTAAGTTAGCTTGACTTTGGTCTAATTTTAATTAATTTAAGCATGTGGTGTTCACCTATAAGTGATTATTACACTGTAATCCTGGTAATCATGTGTTTTAAAATGAAATTGTGTATACAATTGTTGGTGAACCTTTTATAATAAAATAAAATAAATAAAAAATGTTCTCTAGCAATACCCGATTCCATAAGTAGAATATAAAAAAATGTCGCTTGTATGACGGTAACATTGAATCTATGACAAATCTAGGCGCGCACTCATTCTGGATGTGACACAGTGGTGATGCGTGGTGTCGTCTCTATACGTAGTAATAATAGCTCAATCGTTGCTGGTAAGATTATTTAACCACAAAATATTTTAATCAAATTTTCTTAAATACGTTTGCTCAGAGTATCTTCTTTTAGAGACACAATTTTCGATTCCTGCCACACATAAAATGACCTACCTACCTATTTCAATCGTTTTAGTGTGCAGAAAAGTATAATGTTTCATATTAATGAACTTGGAAAAAAAATTTCAATTCCAATTCTATATTTCGCGCCCCGTCAAAACGCCTTGCATTTTTAAGTACTACAAAAAACTGGCCAAGTGCGAGTCACACTCGCGCATAAAGAGTTCCCTACAGATAGACAGAAGGATAGACAGCGAAGTCTTAGTGATAGGGTCCCGTTTTATCGTATGGGTAAAAAAGGCATTATTGTCGGAGCCACGATATCTGATATAGGCAGGCTATCGGAAGAATGGTTAGTTAACTTTCATTGCCGAATCATAGAAGAATGCCTACGTTTTATATCAAGTCTACAAAAACATAACTCTAATAATGCACTGAGGTCCGCTCCACTTCAAGAAGTTGAAATGAGCATTGAAGTCGCGCGTCAAAGTCGTCAGGATGAAACGATTCAGGGAGAGGGATTATTTGCCCAGCTCTTTTACGCGGAAATCATGAAAGTAAAATATAGTGATGCAACTGCAACAGTAAGCACATTGGGGAACCCATCATTTTTCTTGACGTTTACCTTTAATCCCAAGTGGCCTAAAATTCAACAATCCAGTCGAAGCACCTATGTAAATCCTTCTGTGTGTGCTAGATTTTTTAATTTAAAGCTAGCAGAATTATTAAGAGATATCCGAGGTGGTAATTGGTTTGGCAAATGTATTTATCTGATGCACGTAATAGAAAACAAGGAGGGTGTTTAACCAGTGTGTGATGCCAGTGATTACATATGGCTCTAAAACGTGGTCTTTGACTGCTGGCCTTTTAGAGACTAAAAGTCACTCAACGAGCAATGGAAAGAGCTATGCTCGGAATTTCTTTGCGGGATAAAATCCGGAACACGGATATTCGCCGAAGTACCAGAGTCACCGACATAGCTCTTAAAATTTGCAAGTTCAAGTTGCAATAGGCAGGCCACATCGCTCGTAGAACTGACAACCGATGGGGAAGAAAAGTTCTCGATTTCGACCACGGACCTGAAGACGCAGCGTAGGTAGGCCTCCCATTAGGTGGACCACAGACAGAGAGAGAGTCGCGGGCAACCAATGGGTGCAAGTGACGAATTGTCGTTCGGCGTGGCGGTCTAAGGGGGAGGCCTATGTTCAGCAGTGGACGTCTTTCGGCTAATGATGATGATGATGATGACGTAATAGAATTTCAAAAGCGAGGTTTACCACACGCTCACATTTGTTTTAGGGTTGAAGTCCGTCAGTCAGGTGGCGGGCCTGTCCAAAATATAGATATTGATAAATTTGTTAGAGCAGACATTCCTGATGCATCAGAGGCAGAGGGAAAATTACGAAAAGCTGTTCTGAATCACATAATTCACGGTCCTTGCGGTCCCTCGCACAGAATTAATTTACCTTGTTGGGATAGTTAGGAAAGTTAATGTTCAATTTTTTTTCCAAAACGTGAGATAGCCACCACTTTTTCTGATTAAAAAGGATTTATTAACTTGTGTAGAGACAGTAAAAACGAAGCTGTTATAAAATATCGCGGTAACGATGTAATTGTAAATAATACTTGGGTAGTTCCTTATAAAACAAGTCAAAGCCTGCCGGGGTCGCGGGACTTATTTCTATTACCGTGACCCCGGAACATAAAGGGCTTCTGAAGGACACCGTGGATTTTAGTCAGTACAAGTCTGACAGTACCTCCCGCCCTGCCCGGGGTTGGAGGTCTCATTTGATGATTTTACCGCGCTAAAAAAAAAAAAAAAAGGGTCCTGACGAATCGCGCATAGCCGTCGTACCGGAAGAACATGAAAATAACGAAATTCGATGAAGTATTCGATGTGACCGCGCGCGAACCCAACGTCAAACAGCTGTCAGTGCATTTAGAAAATCAAAAAACCGTTTATTTAAAACCAGGCACTGAAGTAGAAGCCGCGCAACAAGCTGGTTCGGACCTCATTATCTCTTTTAACCGCCCCGTAAGAGACGAATTTGACTCATTGACCTACTTGGACTTTTACGAACAGTACATTGTTCATAAACAAAAAATACGGAAATTTTTGAAACATCAAATCATAAGTTTATTACTAAAAGACAAAAGGGTGAGCTTATCGTGCGTCTGTTTTGGGTCGCACCTAACAGAGGCGAACAGTTTTATCTTAGAACTCTATTTAAAAAATTCTCGTGTCGTAGTTACACCGATCTTAAATATTTTGGTGGTCCCGATTGTAAATTGTCCAAAACACAACCCCGCGAGCTGCTCGCAGCTCGCGCAACACCCAAATACTAGTTTTATTATAATGTTGGTACCACATCGGTTACAATTTTCGGTCGTTGTGTTGGCAATGCTGTGAGCCACACATTGTGATAACGTGGTCACAAACTCACGGTAACAGGTGGCTGAACCTGCCACAAATGCACCGTAATAAACATATTGTATTACATTTATATACCTATTATAATATTAATTCTTTATTCCTCATAGAATTGGGTAGGGGTCTATCTCCATGATTATTTATATTATTTTGCTAGTTATCTTTGAGTCTCTTGTAATAACAAGTCTGTGGTCATTACTATAACCGTCTGTCTTGGTATGGATATATGAGGAGGAGTGATGACACTCAATGTGACTAAGAGAGTGATAAATATGAATGTTGGTGGATGGAGAGGAAGAGGAAGGTCAAAGAAAAGATGGATGGATTGTCTAAGAAATTATATGAAAGAAAAAGGAGTAAATAAATGATACTATGACGTCTGATAGGGTAGAATGGATGAATAGAACGCGTTGCGCCGACACCGAGTAAAATGGGGTGAGGGCAGGAAGATGATGAACTAATGATGATCATTACTATAACTCAGGAGAGGTATTCCACGTAGGGTACCCTATGGCACCTGAGTTACTTGCACCTCATCTATTCGACATAAGGCCCCCGTCAACGTTTTTCGCAGGTGCCAGGTGCCGTTCATGGAATACCTCACTCAGCCAATTGCCACAACACAAGGCTCCAAAGAGTGCCAACCATCACAGTTTTGGACGGTCCATCCAATGCCAGTACACTACATCTCTATTGCATACCTATCAATCTTGATTTCGTGGATAAGGCCCATGGTGAATATTCACTTTTGCCTCTTTTTTTACTTATATACTCCTACTAAGGAAGGAAAATATATTTAAACCATTACATAAACATTGGAAAATAATTTTCACTGTTTTGGTAGAGAAACTCCAGCTCTTTTGCATTAACATTCTAGATTCCTAGTAACTTTATATACCTAGTTGTAGATTTATCTTTGTTTGGGTCAGGAAAAGGGTGGGCAGCCTGTCAGACATTAGACCCTAGTCACACAGACCTAGATCTTGAATAAAATAAACTGGAAGTTGGTAGTATAATTTCTTTCTAAATATTCAATTTCTTTCTTAGGTTAGTATCTTAACGTGGGTATTCAAAATAGTTCTAGAGTTTTCTGACCCTGTATTCATGAACTAGATTTACAAAATGTTTATCTTAAATGCGAAAGTGTGTGAGTATGGATGTTCATTCCTCTTTCAGGGCTATTTGTTGGCAAAATCTATTTGAATGAAAGGTTTCAGATGTAGCAGCAGAAGTCAGTAATTATCTTACGGGAACATTACACCAGGATAAAAGTGATCCATGTCTAGAGACTATTTAACGAATATCATTTTAATCCGTTTTGTCATTCAGCAGTAGTGTAGAAACATATAATCAATCATCTTCAAATCATATCACATTTATTAGACTAGTTAGATAAAAATATCAATATCTGCCACTACTACAAATTCAAAAGAAAACTTATATTCCTCTCCAACCTAATCTCTCAAAAGAAAACCGACACCTTTTCACACCAAGGCAGAATAGACAGAGCCACTCAATCGCACAAAATATCAGCGGATCGTAACTGATAATCCACACTATTCTAGACCGGTTCCAGTACTGATTACTGACTGAATCGGTCGCGGGGTCTGTGGGGTCGTCGGGGGGTCGGTAGGGAGGGGGTCGTCCTACAAACACGGATTGAGATGACTGGGCCTGACGCCCGCGGCGCTGACGTGGGGTCTAAGATAAGAGTGATCGGCGGTTAGAGGAAGACATTGGTTATTTGTGAAGAGATTTAAGACACAATGGAAATGCTATCAGAAGATATATGTCGTAGAATATGATGACAACTTTATAATACTTACTTTAAAGCAAAATTACACAATGCTATATGGTACATTTGTCGCTTGTACCATCCATTTGGCTTTTGCAAGTAGATTTATTTTATTTTAGATAAGTTTACTGTTGACTCTAATCTAGGATCTATGTCAAAATTGACAGGAGACAAAGGCTGCGATAATGTGAACTTACCTATAAAAAGAAACTCATATGTCACTCTACTTTGATGTGATTTGGATTTTGTTCGTTTTGTACTGTATATTTTTTTAAATATTTTTGATATAAATAAGGTGAGGTGTGTAAGCTGAGACCTTCCTTTATATTAAGATTTTATAAGGGTAGCTTATATTCTGTGTAGCTTACATCCTTTGTAGCTTATATCCTAGTAAATGTACAGCCAGTGGGAAATTAAGCACAGGTGATGGATTTCCAAGTTTTATGTAGCACTAAATGAGGCTGTGTGACAACACGGACAAGCCTGTTAGTCTAGTGGTTGGTGACCCTGACTGCTATGCCGTAGGTCGTGGGTTTGATTATCACCCAGGTTTGTGTGATGAGCACGATCATTTATTGTTCTGTATCTGGGTGTAATTTATCTGTAATATGTATGTATTAAGAAATATATAAGTATGTTTATCAGTTGTCTAGTACCCATAACACAAGCTCTGCTTAGCTTGGGACTAGAAGGCGTTGTGTGGAAATGTTAAAAAAATTTATTTCTATAAAGTCTGTATGAAATGACCATAGCCTTTTGTGTTTACATAATGTAAATTAAAGCAAAACAACTTTAAAAAACTAAAGGTCAATCAGTCACTAGTTTAGCCATCTTAAACCATTTAACAGATTATTATAATTTAACCCTGCTTATCTTAAAACAATATTAACTTACAGACCAGTTTTGTTTTCACTTACCCCAAGTTATAATCTTCGATCGGGATCGCACGTGATTGGTCCGCGTGACTCTGTTGTGCCTGTAGGCGTCACTACTTGCGACTAGGATGAACAGTAAACATACGGTGGTAATTTGTTTTGTTATCGGCCAGGATTTGTGGATTTGTATGGTGTACCTTTTTTAAGTTTCATAAACAGATTTTTAATTGAAACATGATTTTTGGTTAAATTTTTGGCCTTACAAACACTGAAATCTAGTCGTTTAAAAATATTTCATAATGATGAGTATTACTTTATCCTATTAGGGAAAATTTTACAAAAAATGTTTTGACCGGAAGGGAAACGCATTATCATTTTCTTTGACGTTCAATTTCTCCGAGAGGAAATATTTGTGTTCTTTATCGTAGTAAATATTAGTACGTTTGAACATAGAGACGACAGTCAAAATGCATAAACAAATGTGAAAACAAGGAATTATGTGTGCACGTGTAGTTGTTGGGCGGAGAGCGGCTAACTTTCATTCTAGTTTGTATTTTTTTATCAAGTCTCGGCCTCTTCTCGTCTTCTGGCAATTGTATCCTTCTCTCGCTCTTCTCTCGTCGCTTGCGCCGCTAAACGGAGCGGTCTGCTCGCACTCGAGACGGCTTGATTATGTGGGGTCACGTGCGCCCGGATCACTGTGTGCGCTGATTATTATTACTATTTTTATATACACACTGTTTTATGTACTGCCCCTACATGTTTCCGAAGATTATCGTCTTAGAGTACTTCTGTCTTTTTCTTTAAAAAGTCCCGTACTAGGAATTTCGCTTGTATGATAGATGCACTTAAAACCTTTGTGACAGACAGATTGATAGCCTTTAAGATATACAAATATTTGTTCCGTGTGGGAATCAAACCTGTGACTACTACTGTGAATAAATTTTACAACTTAAATAACAAGAAATTAAAAAAAAAAATGCATAAAAGTTGTGAGTTTTCTTAAACTCTAAATTGCGTATTTTGATCAAAGTTTAAGCATTTAAATAAAGCGGTACCAATCCTCCCCTTTTCACTGCTCCAAGTTAACTTCGTTTTACATAAGTCAGAAATGCGAGAAATTCAGGCTAAGATATTTATCTTGAATCTAGATATTTCAAGTACTGAATAGAGCTATTGCGATTTTCTCTCTCCTTGATTATAGAATTTAATCCCCGAGTCAAGGTCTATTTGTTAGATCGTGCTTGTTTCCCGTCTCCGTATTTTCTAGAAAATAGATATATTTGTGAGAAAAGTCGATGAGAATAGTACTGCTGTCTTGTTTATTTATTTACCTTCAAGGATTAGTGCTGGTACAATTACTGTGCATCGTTGTATTTTCCCACTACCTGCTTGCTTTTCATATTACAGTCACTTTTATAAATGTTAATTTGTATGCACTACAAGAAGTATTGTTACAATAAAAGAGTTAACCGACTTCGAAAATAAGATACATTAGAAATTACTAAAGTGTGGGGCAAAGTAAAAAAAAATCCGGGTCAAAATTCATCGGAATCTTTTGTTTTGCTTAAAAATTTTAAGGTATTCCACATAGGGCACCTGGCACCTGCGAAAAAAATTGACAGGAGCTTTATGTGGAATAGATAAGGTACCAGTAGCTCAGGTGCCATTGTCAGCGAGTGCCCTAAATTATTGCTAGTGGTGTAGCGTAGGACGTCCACCAACAAGGTGGACAGACGACCTTATGAAGGTCGCCGGAAGACACTGGATGCAGGTCGCTTCCAACCGGTATATGTGGAGATCAAAAGGGGAGGCCTATGTTCAGAAGTGGACGTCGTATGGCTGAAATGATGTCATGATTGTGATGATGATTAGTGGCTTATCGTTCTTTCATTATTTTATTATTGTAATGTAGATATCTATACGATCTTAACAATATCAACAATACTGCAACTTTATGCTCACAAATCATCTCTTATGATATTTATTTATAGTCAAGCTTCTATCCGTTTTCTACGATAGTATCTTTTACGACTGCGTCTAAGTCTCTTCTACGAGCCCCGCGAGAAATTATCAGATCTTGGAGTAATCATGTCACAAAGGTTTTGGATATGGTAGTAAAAGTATTATTGGTTTTGTGAGCTATTTGATATGTAGGCAGTAAAATTTTTGTAGAGGGGTCACTAGTTAGACTCTTGGGTTCGATTTCCTAGCTGAGCAAAGAGTTATTGTATTTTTGGGTTTAGTATCCGAAGAGTAATCGACGGTACCCTACTATTGCTTTTCGACTGTCTGTCAGCGGGCTGGATCTCATGGTCTGAGGCTTTATCATGACTTTCCAGTTTTTATGACGTAAAGTAAACTGGAACTATGACATTATTTTCAATGAAACATAAATAGTTCCTTGTTCGAATACTAGAGGCGTTGTTACATTTTTCCATATAATACACGCAGTAAATGTATGAAGAACGCTGTGAATAAAATATAGAAAACTTGTAGTAACTCCTCTAGAATAGGTAGACTTTTAAAATGTTTATAGAATGTGTATTTTTGTTGGCTTTGTAACAAGATAAGAAAATAAAAGAATAAAAATAAATGCGACGGTTCCCTTCATGCGCGATTCCTTATCCCAGCTATATTGGAATCGGCTTCAAGTCTAACACTGATGCCAAAAAAAAAGAAGATGGATAAAAACAGAATGCAGCTAATACCAGTACTTTACATAGAGTGACTGCCAATCTAACCTCCAAAACCCAGTTAGTTCTAGGTAATTCGTTATCAGACTGCTGCTTGACTGACTGCCAGTTATAACAACAGTTAAATATTAAGAAAAAAACAGATATCACCAACAATATTATCGAAATTGGTAAACTTTTATCTCCAGGGGAACATTTCATTCCATGAATTCAATTCTCCCCAAAACCGCCACATTTCATAAGTTTTCTTTCTCAAATAAGTGAAGACGGTACCCAAAGTACCCATGTTAACGGTTATACGGGTCAGGTACCAATATAGGGTTGATTTTGGTACTCCTCCAATATTGGTTCAATTGTGTGAAACGGCTTGATTGATTATTATATTAATCTAATTGGGTTCCTATTCAATGGTTTCGTGTGGGAAGCATTTTGTTTTGTGTTTGATATTTCTGACGTCAGATAATTTTATCTGGCGGTTATGTGTATGGAATTCTGTCTTTTATTTGTGGTGGTAAATATTTACAAAATACTGGTTTTGTTTTTCCCAGAATAAATATTCAAAAAATAGTCTCGACGTGAGTTTAACCGCAAGAAGATTTTAGTGTAAAATTTATCTGTTTATGTCCAGGAATATGTTCGTCAACTGAGTCATAGTTAACCTTGTAACCTAAGGTTTAATTTTGCAATAAACGATATTCGTCCTTCTGTAATGAAACAATCGTGAAGTTCACAATATGTACCATTATATATCCTTTGTAGTAAACACTCTAAACACACGAATTGTTACTCAAATCTAAATCCCTATGTATCCTTTAACCCTCTAAAACTTTCATCCGTCAAACCAACGTTACAACAACGGATCTATGTCAGGGTTCCACGCTAGCACTACGCTGCCACTACGCCACGCTACCCTGCCGCTACGCCACGTTGCCACCGCGGTACAAATATTCACCTGGCATTTAGCGAAGGCTTTGTAACGCCGAATAGTTGGGTCCGACGTACGTATTAATCCGACGGATAAACCGATGGAATTTCACCTACCGCCTACCGACAATCGATAGCGTTTGGGGGTTAAAATACGGGGTGTTTGCTAAAAGAATCGACACAATTTTCTCTGTTTGTGTTTTCTGATTTATACAGCTTAAATTCCTGTTGTAGCGAAAAGGATCCATTTTAATACATTTTTTTTAGCTTAGAAACTTTATTTTACCGCAAAGCACATACATATGTAATTTTCTAGATGATATCAAATCGTAGAAGGAAAACATCTTAAGGAAACCGGCATGTCCTAGAACCAAAAATTCAAAGACATGATTGTGGTGGATTAAGGTCCACTCCGTCTCACAGAGAGGAGGCCTATGTCCCAGCAGTGGGAACATTTATAGGCTGATAATAATGATGAATAATGAAACAGTCATTAGAAGGTAACGTCTCTTGAAATTTAGTTAAAAAAATACCTCAATTACTATCATCTTAAAACAGATTGTGTGGGTAAAAAGTGGGATTAAATATATCCTTAACCTCAAAGTTCATCTTCAACGCAGCCTGTATAATATTGTGGACAGAAAAGTATTTGTTTCGGTCGCTCAAAGGCAGGTGTGAATTATTGGTAACGTTCTGTTTTGTTTTTGGGATCTAAATCATCCGTCTTTAGCCCCGTATCGTCCCTTTTAGGGTTTAAGCTTGACCCTCATTTCCCTTGTGCCAATCCTGTATCTTGAATTTTCAGGTCATCTATAAAGTTCGGTTGTGTAACATTATTTTATTCGTAGCTTTTGCCAGAGGCTTCGCCCCCTCAATCGCCCATTAAAATTATATTTTCCCGGGAGATCCCACACTTCTGCCTGGGTTATTCATATTTTTAAATAGCTGTTGGTTCTCAAGATATAACAAAACATTAAAATTTAATTAATGTTAAATATTTGTGGGTAACGCGGCCTTGGATCGCAAAAGATCAATAGAAGGAACAAATTTGGTTTTCGTCAGTATAAGTTTGACAATACAGAGACACTTACAGCTCCATCCAGGGTGGGGTGGGAGGAGCCATACAAACATTTTCCACAAAAGAAGAACTTGTGCTATTTCTTTTTTTTTTTTGAGTGACCTACCTATCTGGAAACATAAACAATAACTACATAGAAACTTTAGTTGTAATGAGCTGACCTTTATTTATTTTTTGCAATTTTGTATAACAAAGCTAAGTACGAACTTGTTATAGCCTGTCTGTTGTCCAATTAGCTTTAACTTTGACCTTAAAATCCTCATAAAAACAGACAGAACATGTCCCCAGTAGGGGCAGGAATAAATAAGTTATTAAAAATTACAACGTTTACAAGCCTGGACGTATTCCAAGGCAAATAAAAGTTTATGGGAGACGCACATAAATTCCGTGAAGGATTATAAACCCCCATTACTCAAATGAAGCAATGGTAATCCCCTCCTCGTATTTTATAATATTTTGTTTATATAATTCATTTTGTATTTTTTTGAAGTTTTTTTTATTTTTGGTGGAAATTTTTACGTCAGCGGCTTTTGGGTGTGCGAATTAAATTATTATTTTGAACGTGTGGTTTTTTGGTAATTCGGGTTTTAATACGGTTTACAGTGGGATATTTTGGCCAAAGATATGTAGGTAGTTAGTTCATAGAGTAAAACGTACAATATTGCAAGTTTAATGATTAAAACAGTATTTCTTAATAATATTATTCAACCCAAATGTAATATTTCCTTTTAATCCTGCCTCATACTAGTAAGTTTTTTTTTTATCGTGGTTGCGTTTACAAATATTTGATCTCATATAGGTACATAAACAGACTCGGAACAACTACTTGCAGGCTACATAAACAATTTGTTCTGTGCGGAAAACGAACTTGTGACACGCGGCGCAGTAGTCGAAAGCTCGGCTGCTGTTTGCACCGTGGCCGAGCGAATTCACATGCTGTTCGGTTTGTTGGTATATAATTTACCTCTCTAGTATATACCAAATAAGCAGAACAACAAATAACAAACGAAAATAACATCAAAGCCGATTTATTTATTACAAACATTGAAAATACACAAAACACTCGACTAAATTAGATTGCGCATTTCAAACGCTCACATTTCTCATTACTATCGTCATAAAATTTGGTCCTTCGAGTCAAATTAGAAGCTTCTTAAGTTACTTTGGGTGTACATGGAGTCTTTTGATCTCAAAATATTTGTAAGTAGGTAATTATACAATTAAGTTGCTTTAATAATACCATTGAGTATGAGTGTTTTATTTGATTGTATTATTAGCTTTGCTTATACCCGCGTGGACCCCTTACCGGGATATTTTTGATCCAATGTGTTAATCCATGTTATGAAATATCTATGTATGTACCTTATTTTTTAAATCCGTTCAGTAGTTATTGTGTGAAAGAGTAACAAACATGCGTCCATTTATGTTCACACACTTTCGCATTTATAGTGGATGCATGATATAGACTTTTTTGGCAGACAAGAAAAGATGAACAGGCATGGGATACATTGATACTATTTCTGATCCAGAAAGTCAGTCAGTTATCAAGGAATTAATATAATCTTAGAAAAAAAAATTGGTTGAAGAAGTCAATTGATTTTCTAACATTGTCCTTGTCAATAATAAACCCATTTAAACGTTAATTTGACTTATAAAGTTTTTCTTATCAAAAAACCTATTGCCCTTGTGCCTGTACATAAAAGAATAATTTTCAAGGAGCAACTGCTTAACTATCTTCCACAACCTAGTAAATGAATAATACGATTTCCAATAATTTTCAATTATATCTGGCGATGAACTGAAATATGTATGGTTGTCGCAACATTGTTCCAAATAATTAATTATTTTTATACGCATTAACGCATGCGATGCGCATCGTAAAGATGATTTTTGAGGAAAGAAAAATTTTAGATTGCAAGTGGGATTCGAACCCGCGTCTTCTGGATAGGTACTCCAGACGCCTTAACCAACTAGGCCATTGCAATCCACACTTGCAAGCCGAAATTCTCTATTCCTTTTTTAACGCTTCATGGTAGCGCCATCTCTTGGAATAGTGTTTAACTTCCCACTTGCAATCTAAAATTTTTCTTTCCTCAAAAATCATTGTTCCAAATAATTGCCAAGATTTATGAAAGTTTTAGCTTCCCTCACTCGCAACGCAACACACTTATGTTACGTTACCGCACTTCCTCCAAATATCAGTTATAAATACCACCCTACTCGTGAACTCCAATATCGCACTGTACTCCTAGTACCAACGTATCATTAACAACAACACGAACAAAGCCTCGATACTCAAACGTCGTCGGTTTAATTAAAACTCATATGCTTAACTCAACCACAACAGATGAGCATTATTGAGTATATATATACGTATATAGAACGTATATAGAGAAACAGTCAAAATGTTCAAGTGTACCGTCAAATATATTCGGTTACATCCTTAAGCTTGACGGGAGTGTAACTGTTACTCATATACTCGTAACTGTTTGGAACAGGTTTGAGTTCACTGTTATTTGATACCGTGGAACTGTCTCGGTATTTCAGTGACTACTGTTTTGTACGAAACAATTTTTTATCAAATCCCTTTTGTTACTTTTCTTCACAAAAGAATTAGAAATAATGTTACTTGATACTTTGATTTTATTGTTCTTGCCTTGAATTACTAAAATCATTGAATTATCTGTCACAGTGGTTGTCAGACTTGTACTAACTAAAATGTACAGTGCTCCTTCAGTCAGCCTTTTATGTTCCAGTACGGTTACTCCAGTCACTTGACCTTCATGGGTTTCACTAATTACATTTCAGTAAGCCATAATCAGCATGTTTGTTTTTAATTCAACTTAAAATCGCTCGTTAAAATACCATGTAGGTATTAAAATACTTATTACAAATCACTGTTACTTTAAACACCGCCTTACTCCACTTTGATATGTTAACTTTAGTACAAAATTCACGGTGTTGCCAAACTCGTAATGAACCGGGGAAAATTAACCCCTACATCTTGTTACCCCGCAGGAATTTCTTGTATTGAATTCCATATATTGGATTAGGAATTTCCCAGTTTCGCCTTTGTGTCCTCGTTAAGTTCGGTATGCCTGTAATTTTGGCTATTGAGCCGATACATAATCATAAATCTGTTCTAATTTACATGGAAATAATGGTGTAATATTGTTTGAAAATAGTTTAGTGATTTAATAACTAGTAATGACTAGCTGTTGACAGCGGCTTCAACCGCTTCAACAGGAACCAATATCACACGGGGATCTGTAGGGGAGGTAATCCCAAGACGGGTTTGCCTGCCTAAAATGTGTGCGTACCGGACGCTGTTCCTCATAGGGAGAGGCGACGCGTGCTGCACGCATATATTCTCATTAGATAGCAAGAAGCGTAATTTAACATGCATACAAGTTTCAGGCGGGCTACCCGTCATAGGCTTACCTCTACTACCAAATCAAATCCGTTCAGTAGTTTTTGCGTGAAAGAGTAACAAAACATCCATCCATCCTCACAAAATTTCACATTTTTAATGTAAGTAAGATAAGATTGTTATGAATAAGTAGTTTGATGATGAGCGATTGACTTTTGGCCTGTGTGTCGAGGGTACGATTCCTTCACGGAACAAAAAATTGTATTTACAATCAGTTGGGATCTACAACTAGTTGTTCCAGGACTGAGTGTATCTGACCTTCAATTTAATACGCATTTAATACCCTGACCGTCTGGTTGTCCGACTTTCAGGCCACTAGTAAACCTATACCTACTGTCAGAGATCTGAAAATGAGAGCTGGAACTACTTATATTACTACCATTTCCAAAACAATAGGCATATGTAGTATGTAACATAAAAAAGAAAATATAAAAAACTCCATAAAAGAATCAAAAACAATTGAAACAATATAAAAAGCTCTTAGATTCCCACATGGCAACAGAAAAACATAAAATCAAAATTCTTTGAAGAAGCCAAGTATGAACAAGCGAAACTCCGTAAGAAAAATATGACTTCCCCGAAAAACAACCTTTTATGTTATCTTTAAGTGCGAGCGTTTCACACGTGTGAGTAATTAGTAAAAAATACAAGAAATGAAGGAAGAAGGTGTTGCTTTTGACGTCAGAGGGAACGAAGAGATATAATTTTAGGGTATGTGTTGCTATATGCCAATGTGGGTAAAATTTTACGACTATTTTTTTTTTTTTTACTGATATGTAGAATTTGTGGAGTTACTGTCGGTAGAGTTAGACCGTGTCAGCAAAATGACGGGGCCCCCTCTCAGAGGGCCAAAGCCTGCCGGGGTCGCGGGACTTATTTCTATTACCGTGACCCCGGAACATAAAGGGCTACTGAAGGACACCGTGGATTTTAGTCAGTACAAGTCTGACAGTACCTCCCGCCCTGCCCGGGGTTGGAGGTCTCATTTGATGATTTTACCACGATAAAAAAAAAAAAAAAAGAGTTAGACATTGTAGATTCAGAAGCTTGACTTTACATGAGATATGATTGATATATTTTTCTCAGGTGGGTTTCCTTATGTGGTCGTCTTGGCAACATTTTACATCAAATCTTTTTGGTGGGATTTAGTTTAGCAAGTTGATAAAAAAATCACGCTTATTTAAAAAAAACAAAAACACTTTTACACATAATTTTTTTACAAACTTAGACGACCGTGTTTTGTACCTGACTATTTTGAAAAGAAACAGCCGAAAGAAGGTCATAGGTCAATGTCTCTTTTAAAGTCCAGACATTATATTGGTCAAGTCAAATGAAAAACATGTCAGTTTGAAATGTGTGCGGTTATTTTCGGATTGGGGACGTGCTTTGTGTTTTTGTGGGGTCAATGGATATCTGAACAATAAGCGTCAAAGAACAGAGAAGGTTTCAACCGCCCTTTTTTCTTCACGGTGCGGTGTGGGTGAATATTAGCGATATATATTAAATTTATACTATGCTTACCCAGGCCGTGAATTATACCTACAATTCATTGAATAGTTGAGGTATCAAAAATAACTGAGAGACAGTTAGGCACATAGACGGAAACTAGACTTGGAATAAAGCATATCTACGTCGTTGATACGTTTACAACCATATCAACTAGCAGTCACACATACCCAGATCCGCAACAACTACTTGTAGATCATACAAATATTTACTCCGAGCGGGAATCGAACCGTGTCATTAACATTCCCATAGATACAAATCCAGAAAAGTAACAAACTCATAATTTTAAAAACTCATTGCATTAAATGTATAACACTATCATTGCAGGTGCATAAAATGAGTGTGCCGTTAAAAAAACATCAGGTTTTAAATAAAATAAGGTAGTGAAGTTTGCCATTAGAAAATGTCGCCTCGTGAAATTCACATGTATATTTAAATTAAATGTGTAAAGGTGCGGCGTTGGATGTGGAAGCGATGAGCGGAGCGATTTTAATGTTCCAGATAAGATAGGATATTTTTTACTAACTTGGGTGTTAGATTATATTTCATAAACCTATTTAAACACTTGGTGAAAATTGAAGGCGCACTTTTGAATTGTGAAAAGCAATGGACGGTGAGGGAAAGTCTTAGTTATAACCCATAATAACTTATGTAAGTACTGTAGTTGCTCATGCTCATAATTTTAGATCGAAGTATATGTAAGTTTTTTGCGCTATCCTATCAGTAATTTTCCCACGTTTTTATACACTCACTTTTCTTATTTGTTTGTGTGTTGTTCCGGTTCGATTATTGCAACTCAATTTTGAGGCACTTCCCGATAAGCTAGGCTGTAATTTTGCATACGCTCTGTTCATCTCCAATTTAGACTTTTAGTTTTTTCCGAACAACACTCGTTTTGTCAAAACTTTCTAAACTTTGTGCGTATTCCAGCTGTCCATTTATTTATCACTCGAAACTGCTGTATAATTATCACGGTTTAGTATCCCCCCGATAACATCAACTTCGCAAGCCACATACGCTTCTAGCCACACTCAACTTCCTCCGTAATCACACACCAGTAAATCAACACTGCACCTAGCAAACGTGAGTCGCGAGAAATTCGGGCACTACTTAATTAGAATGCAGCTAGCTATTTTAACTCCATACACTTGGTAGAAATAAAACAAGTTTTGTTAGGGTACTTGTATACTTGTTCGGTTCGGCACGATTCGGCGCGACTAACAGCTGGGTGGTCAAAAAGAATATGCTTAAACATGTTTGAAGTTAAAGCTGTTACACTGATACGAGTATATGACACGTATTCTGGAGAAGTGTATAAGTATCCATAGGTACTTCTGACGTCTTCTTACATTGAACATCATGCTGATGTCAATATTTAAATCAATGTCCGGAACACGATTGACATAAAGAGTACCATCGACTCGTAAGAAGAGGAAGCTTGAATTGTTGTTAAGACTTGTTGTGTTTCTACGGTTTGTGTTAACCGTACGGCATAAAGAGGACGAAAGACGTTTATGTATAGTGATTATTTAGGCTTGGCATTGTCATTTTTAATCGTAGGGGAACAGTGTATGAGACAAGAACGCGAAGTAAGATGGGAAATCACACACTTAAGGCATACTTTAACACAACACTAGCTTAGCGCAAGCGCCATCAGGACGTCATATGCAAGAGGCCTTTAACAAATGGATTCCTATTGGAGCTTGCGCTACGTTCCCTGTTCCCCTATGTGCCGACCCGAAAAAGCCTGAAATACTCTTAACTTTCACATCTCTAGTGCAAGGAGGTGGAAGTGTTTCGTTCAGTATAAAAGTAAAAACATTCCTCAAGCGGTTTATTTCAACTAGGTTCTGTTTTCTGTTGTTTTATTTAGTTCCAGGTGTTGCGTTTTTGTGATAACCTGTTTCGTTTAGTCGGTGACTCTCTTTGCGCTTTGTTCTTCAGTTTATATGCTTTTGTGCTGCAATTTGTTCTGCGCTACAACTTTTTGTTTTAAAGGAGTAGATTAAAATGTTGTGTGTTATACGGTATATAGCTACATTCATTTCATTTGAAATGTTTGTGTGACTGGGAATCGATATTGTTTTGCTAGTAACGCTTGAAGTCTTTATGGCTCTCGGCTTTTTTGTCATGCAAAAATACTAGATAATATTAAACTAGACTAGTACCTTTGAGAAAATGAAATGACCACAGTTTATGAATCGATTTTTTTTAATCCAGGAAGGTACAGATTTAATTTGTGTGAATTGCATAATTACTATCGTGGCGGAAAATATACTGCGAAACCGGTATATCATAGAACGAAAAAAAATCTAAATTCTGCTTTTTGGACCTATACGGAGGCAACATTTCAGGCTGATTGTTCCAATAAACAAAAAATTCTTCGACGCACGTTTTCACCACCGCAAAACTAGATTATTTGTAAAAAATCTAACCTCACGGATTGATAGATACCCGTATTTATTTAGAAGTTCTCTCGTGCTCTTTCAGAGCACCTGAGCGCTGTAATTAATGCCCCCTCAGACATTTATTGATGGCGGGTGGAAAGTTACCCCTTAGCTTGAGCTATGAGTTATCAAATAGGGGTAAATAGGGTACGAATGGGTATAAATGATAATGGCGCGGTTTGGCGCTGAGGGATGTTTAGGGGTGTCTTGTAAACTATGCAGCGATCGCTTAATACGTTCTTATAGGTCTATAGATGTAGCTTTTCCGACATGATTGTTGTTAATGTCTAATTTAATGATGATACACTGAAACCGTCTTAGGAATTGTTCGGAATATATAAATATTTTTTATGAAACAAAGATGGTCTTTTTATGTTGTGACCGCACAGCATGGCTTTATTTTTCAACAAAATCTAGCATTTATTTATTTATTTTATAAAAGGTAGCTTCACAGCCGACATGTAGTAAACATAATATTCATTGCATTGGTCTTTGAATATTTATATTTTAGTCCAATTAAACTACTATATACTATTCTAGTTTGATGAGCACTATTTTGCTGGTTCTGTGAACTCATCTGATTGGATGGAAAAAACGGATAATTAATAATTATTCTATGTGCCATAATTGTGTATGTCCAGGATATTATATCAAAATCCATACAACAGAGTCAATTTATATCAATTAATTGGCTTAGATCGTCGAGTAGCAGATACGACAATGAAAAAAAGACTTACTTTTAACATTCATAGTATTAGTGTGAATTTAATTTAATTTCACTTCAGCCTACTTATTTTGAGTAATTTATGTGTATAAAACGAGTTATAAAAATTAATTGATTACAATAATTTTAACGCTTTTGCGTTCTGCACAGTTTAATAATTTTCACGATGTTTCAAGTACTGTTAACTTATTATTCTCATTTTATAACACAAGAAAATTATTTCATCTCACCCTTATTTGATGTTCCTGACGCGTGGTTATGAACCGCTTATCATATTGTTATTAAAATTACGGGTTATTGTAAAGCTCAAAGGTCTATTGTTGCTACGTGAGGTACACTGATACAGTTTATTGTTGTTAGAATTATATGTAGGTTGTTTTGTTACGTACTTTCAGATAAGCAATTAATGTTGGGTGCTATAATAATATATTTTAACAATTGGCTGAAGTTATGTGATCCTTACATCATATTTATCATTGTTGGAAGCAATATAAATGGCTAAACAATGCACAATCGACATAATGACATACCATAAACTTATTTACTTACAGACATTCAAATACAATTAGGTACAAATTCGCGAAAATATACATATCCACAGTAAAGACCTTGATCGCTGTTTCAAACAGGATTCAAACAACGACGATATATTACTAGACTCCTAATAACAAGCGACCGATGTCTGTCAACACATTAGGCAAAAAAAGTCTTATATCCGTCCTTAAACATACCTTGAGACAGAACAGACCTTGAGTTAGCCAATCACAACGCAGTACCCCGTTCCCCTCGCTTACTTAGTACCTCAGCGAGTTGACAGAATAGTTTTTGTTCCTTAGATTGTGCATGCGGAGTCTAGTAATATATCGTCGTTGGATTCAAACGATTTATTGTCTTAATGAATCGTTAATGAACTTTGTCGATTGTACTAAAGTGCCTTGACAATTTCACGTACAGCCAGCAATTTCACGTTGTAGATCAATCTAGCTAACGCTCGTGACTGCAAAGTCAACTTTCGTCTGTCAGTAGCTAGAGTCGATTCTAGATTGATCACAATGTCCTTCAAACGTAGACGTAGAACGTTGTGCAATGCGATTTTAAAGCAATCAATTTATATGTGGGTTGCAATGGCCTAGTTGGTTAAGGCGTCTGGAGTACCTATCCAGAAGACGCGAAGAGGGTTCGAAACCCACTTGCAATCGGAAATTTTTCTTTCCTCAAAAAAACATCTTTACGATGCGCATCGCATGCGTTAATGCGTTTAAAAATAATTAATAATCAATTTATTATCAATGAAATTAAGTTTTTTTTCGATATTTTCAGTTTGTTATCTTCAATCTTTACAGAATCGACACCTAGTGACTAATCCTCAGCATCGTTTAGCTCACCAAACAGCACAGAGGAATAATAATGACGCTCGTTTGTTGAGTTAAGACAGTCTTTGTGGAGACATCTTTAATAAGCTTACGGCTCTCCGGGGATGTGGAGCTAGGAAATTAGCGTATTTGGTTTGTCAGTCAGGTCACTGCTAAGATCGTTTCTCTAGGAAAATATGCTTGAGTTTTTTTTAAGGATGATTTAGATCCAAACTACGAATTTCTCTTATGTCGTGAGTGCGTTTACAAACACTGTAACTCATATATACGTAAACACCCAGACTCGAAAAAAATACTTGTAGGTCATACAAATATTTATTCCGTGCATCGAATTATAGCGAATCACGTCACAAGACGCAGAAGTCAATCGTTCCGCCACTACGCTCATTGTACCTTGTATTTTGTCAATCTTTTAGGCAAACGTTAAAACATATCCCTTTCCCAAATAGCTATTCTGTGAAGTCTCTCGCCCAAGAGCTCACCGCACCACCTTCGCAGCGGTCTTAAAATAAATAATTCTTCAAGATATTTTTATTAAAAGGATACCCGCTGTTTCAATGGCCACATAGTAATTATGCAACCAAAAGGAGTATTTAAATGGCATTAATTTGACAAAATAGGAGTGAAGTAGATTTAGAGCTATCATGTCGAAATAAACGTTTTAGCCTAGATAAATGATCTAGTCTAGAATGGAGACTGTATTTAAAATGATCTAGGAATAATGTTCTGAGAGACAGCAGTTTTTCTTGAAATGTATTATTGTACGCCTATCTTTAAAGCTTCTCTTCTTCATTTTGTCGGTTCAATCTCAGTAGGAAACAAAATATTTGTTTCACTTAAAAGTAGTTGTCCCGGGACTGTGTGTGTATGTGAGTTTCTATGTTTATAAACTCACTTACGACACAGTAGAAACCTCCTTTTTTAAGCGTTGTCTAATCATCCACCCAGGGCAAGGCAGGAGCGACTGTCATCCTTGTACTGACTAAATTCCACGGTGTCCTCTAGTAGCCTTTTACGTTCCGGGGTCACGGTTTAGTAAGTTAGTCGTGTGACCCAGGAGAAACACCCACTGTAATGAAAAATTGTAAACTCCTCGCCGTCGAATATTCTCGCAATGCACATGACACAGTGACTAGTCCTGAACCTACCAAATAAAGTATCAACCCCACAACATCAAGCATGCACAAACAAGTATTCTTCCCAAAATCCAACTTTCACAACGAAACAAAACTTCAGGAGCCACATTTCTTCCACAACAGTTGTTTCATTCTCAAGAAATTTGCGTAATTCTTCGTTCAGACTCGCAAGGTTACAATAGACATGTTACAGTCTGAAACTGTAACTACGTTACGATGTTACAGCGCTTGCTACGTTACAAATAAGATTTGTACTTGTTACAACAAGTTTTCGAAGTCATTGTAATGTTTTATTTATGTATTCTTGTTTCTTTGACAAGTTGTATAGTGTTAGGAAGTTGGTTTTGTTCGGAGACTTTTGCTGGGGGTGACAGCTTTTTTGGCTTTTTGGTAAGAAAATGTTTTCTGTTACTGTGTTTGATTGATTATATGGATAGAAAGGAGGACACTGTCGAGGTGGCGAGTAAAGAGTTGTTGCGACAACTGAATGTATGTACAAGGACATTAATATGTTGATTTCTTCTGTTGCTGAAATTGTTAACTGAAGTCGGTATTGACAGATTACAAAATGGACTCACACGTCGTTGATAGAAAGCTCAAAATATTTTGTGAAAGCTGTTTCAGCAATTCATTCGTCCAGGTTGAATAACTAAACTCGGTGTTTAGAAAAGTTATGATTTTCAATTTGTGTGCCCTCACACTTTAAATCTCCCACAGTTAATATGTGAAAATTGTATATGTTTGTTTGTAGGTTATTCTGTATTCACGATAGATTGGCGAAAGATAGCTATCAATACTAGTAACTTAATCTAACTACGATCAGACAACTAACTCCCATACAATTTCTAGAATCAGGTCATGCCCCAATCAACTACCAACCAATTATATGCCTGATTGTATGCCATATCTATTCCTCTCATTCAAACAAGAATTATTTATAAATCGCATCATTATTTCTATTATTACTCTATACTCATCCTTTCCTCCCGCTATTCTCTGTAGGTACAAGTAGTGGGTACAGCGCTATGGTGCCGCTCTCAATCCGCTAATGGTCGTCTGTCTGTCGGCTGCTGAATAATGCCCCCTTTGTGGAGCTCTGCGGACTTCTAATTTGTATTGTATTTTTGTAGATATGTCATTTGAATGTAGGGATGATAACGTGTTATGGTAAACTGAGCTTAATGTGGGTTATAATAGAAAATATATTACGTAAATAGTCGGTAAAGTTGGCGTGGTGCTTGACTGATGCATTGTCTGTTGCGGGTACAATTCCCGCACATTACAATTATTTGTATTGTGGGGGACGCTTGGGATTTTTTTCCCATTTGTCACTAGTGGTGACAAAGCCAGTCCCGGGACTTATGGGAATAGACGCCTTATACCTAGCCCAGTTGTGGTACCGGCTTTGAATAATTATTTGACTAGTTGTAAACGCAGTCACTCAAGTAACAGGAATTATTGCTAGAGAACAACGTAGAAAAAGCTTAAAAAAAAAACTTATTTACGATTCTCAATTTCCTTCAGACTAACATTACACATGCCACATGCATGGAACTGCCAGTGGTTTCGTTTAAATTCTGAATCATGAAGATGATTGTGAGAATGGGTTGATTGCAAAAGTTCTCCTCATAGTTATTATATTTGGGAGTATGTGCTGAAAGTACTCAAATTTAACAACATAATTACTGGAACTTAATGTACATTTTTTTGTTTTATCTTTTTACCTTAATTTTTGTAATTTTAGCCTCGATATATCTTGACATGATCTGAAGAAATTATCTTTTAAATACCCATAAAACCCTTTGAGTAAAAAAACACGAAACAAAAAAAACTTCAGAAAACTTTCAGGTAGCCGCTTTCAGAAGGATGGAAAGAAGTTAAAACAACTATACGAGGAAAGGCATATCATTTAAAATATCAGTTACATTTCCGAACGACAAAAATGTCGCGAGCCCCAGTTTTTGATGAAAAAAACCAACAACGTAAATGTTATTGAGATGCCCGCGGCCACAAGTTTCTTTGTTGGCAGAATTATGAAAGAAAACCTTTTATTTTCACTAAAATAATGAAAAATTTCTTTCGGAGAACGGCAGCAGATGCTTTTCGTGTTATTTCGACTGTAAATTTTAAAGCATTTTTAATAACAATAAGTATTATTTTAGTACTTAGGTACTTACTGGCTGGTGTGGGTGGCGATGTTTCTTTCTGGGTGGGTGGGCGATGATAAATGGCACTCGTTATTTTAAGTTCTTTGTCAAGTGATGTTCTTTTGTTTGTGGTGAGAGGAGCTGTCAGCGGCAGTCCTAGTTCAGTCTCTACGCAGCTGTTTTTGTGGGTCCATAAAGTGATGTTCATTAATTGTTGCCAATTTTCTTTTTCATTTCATCATTTTTGTCAAAGTCTGTCTTAAGGTAAAAAAGTGACTGACTATTTCTTTAAAAGAAATAAAAAGATGACATAGACAAAGTGACTTAGTAAACAATAATAACGTATGACATTATAATGCTGAATTGACATCAAGGCTATAATTTCGTAAAGCAGATACTTACCATGAAATGACCTCTTGGGTTTAAAACAGTCTATACTATTTTTCGTGACACAGAAACATACGGCCCGTTTCATGGAAAGATGTCACTGCCTATGGATTCTTTCAACATCAGAGGTATAGCTTGCAACTTTATCACGACTTTTTAGATGTTGTGACGTAAGTAGATAAGAGCGATGTTCCGACAGTTAAACAACAATACGTTCGAAAGTTTTTGAAATCTTAGCCTCAATATCATCAAGTACATATCCACTATAATCTCCAAACCCAAGTATATAACCAGTACGTGTGAATGAACACTTAGTAGTTCAAGAGTTTCGTCTCGCCAGCATTACCATAAGCAAGCACACTTCGAACAATTTCAATTAAACCAACTAGAAGGCATCAGGGTAATGTATTTGCGATTACATTAGACTCGGGTCTAAGACCAACATCAGAACTCGTGCTCGCACCTGACTTGTGTTTGAGTTTCAGAACGGATGCGGATGTAAGCTCTTTGGTAATTGAGATTTTATTTTTGTTTTGGAATTACTTGTGTGTTAATTAAGGTTGTGTATTTGATTGTGTGGAGTTTTTTTGCTAAAGAGTTTGGTTTTTTTAGTCGGAATGGTTTTAAAGGTTTTTTTCTGAGATATAAGAGCTATTTATTAAGATATAACAAACAAATAATTTTCTGTTTTCACTAATGTTTTAACTGCACTTTCCCACTCAACAGCTAAGACTATCTTTCTCTCATTCCAGTTCACACAAACTTGTGACTTTACCTTCTACTTCGATTTACTAACTAAGATAACTTAAAAATATTGAACGGATTTTCATGCATAGTTTATTCCCACTATCTTATGTTACTAAAATCGATTAACTTATTTGAAAAATAAGAACTTACTTTTTTATGAAATGACGTATAACCCTCTATAACTTAAAATTACATACGTCTTTCAAGTAGCAATTGCATAGCCCGGACAAAGCCTCCCTATTATGGAGATATAAGGGGGAATTCTTTTGTCCGAGCTTTGGTATAACATAATGTCTACTTATCTGATATTCCTGCCAGAATGGGACTTGTATAATTACTACTCATCGTCCATAAATCAAAGATAATGTATGCCTCGCCACGCGCCATCATCACGGGATAAATAAAACACCATTATATTGAAAGATGAAGTGCCTTGATAGTGGGTAGCCTCATTTATATTCTGTTCTAGTTAATTTAATGATTGATTATTTCGTTATGTACTAGGAAATTGTTTGAAAACTAATGAAATGTTTTGCTGTACGTATTATGAGTTCTTACATAATAAGTGAGTAAACACACACATAACTAATTTTGTCCGTCGAGTCTTGAATGTACATTCTACATCACAACATATTGGTAGGACAAAATATGAGATCCGAGAAGTAAATATGACGGGGCCTCTAGAGGGCCAAATCATGCCAGAGACGCGGGACTCATTTCACTACCTTGACCCCTGAACATAAAAGACTATTGAAGGACTCCATGGATTTTATTAAATACAAGTCTGACAGTAGGGGTCTGAGGACTCATTTGATGATTTTACCACGTAAAAAACGTCAATCAATTTAGTAGATATTTCCTGTTATTTTCACTGAGACTTTTCTTTAGTAAACTAACATCTTACCTGGAATAAAATCTCAAGCTAAACAACATAACTAAAGCCACTTCAACACCTCAGGTGTGGAAAAGGACCAAAAACACGAAAAATACGCGTCAAACACAAGATGGGCGAAAAATCAAAGAATTCTCTCCTTACTTCCAAACTAGACTTGTAAAAACTAAAGTGTCAGACAATTTGGCGGCCAGGTCTCGCAAAAAGTTCTAGAAAAGTATTCAGGAACGAGAGCCGATAAACTTGTTGGACTGACAGCTGATCTGTAGGTGAAGCCTAACTTTTAGACTGTGTTCTGTAATCTTGTTATACTACAAAATATTCTTTCTTTTTGTGTTTTGTGATTAAATAAACATTAGGTAATTGAGTAATAATAAAGCTATGGACTGGTCACTTCACTTTAGAGATAACGCGACAGTAAGAACAATCATGACTTTAAGGTTCTAGATGTATTACTTTGAGTAATTAATGAAAAAAATGTGAGGTAACTTACTGTGACATCTATCAACTGGGCCAGGGTGGTAGATCAAAGCTCTATTCTTCATAGAAAGGAGGCCTGTGTCCCACCAGTGGGAACCAACTGAGGAGGACTTTTTTGATAGTTGACAACTTTACATGTCTAAGATTTGTTTATTTCCATATTTTCTTATTACTCAAGTCGCTACTCGCCAGTATTCATAATTTAAACTGTGTTTTAGTTGAATCTTTTACTTGAAATTAGTGCCATCCTTACACGATCCAGTTTACCTTCTAGTTGGGCGCTGGAAGCGGCTTTTAGTATCTATGGCTGACCAGTATGTATGTAGTAGTATGTACCGTCAAGTTTACTGTAGGCCACTTCTAGTGCGCTACAAACTTACGATAAACTGGTTCGTGTATGACAGGCATTACGTAAGTGTGTATACAAATATAAAAATTATTCATAAACAAACAAATAATAATCTTATACAACTTGTATTAGAACTGAAAGTCAAAGCACATAACAATCTTCTTACTAGGCGTTATTAGCTAACTTGTGTCATTTGAGCCACTATAACAGCAATAATGTCTCTTGTCTTCACAAAATGGGTTTATTGCTCAAATCTTATTGTTGTTTTTATTGCATTATAGTTCACCTGATGAGATATTGCTGTATTGTGAGGTTTTAGTTGACTTGGGGTTTTTTGATTGATAGAAAGAAAAAGAAAGAAAGAAAAAACATTTATTTGGCGCAAGGGAACCACGATAGACACACAAAATCAAAAAAAAAAATAAGCACAGAAGAAACAAAAAAAAAACCTATGTCAAACACAAGAAAAAACAAAAGAATTGTTATTGTGTGTCTCACGGCTGCGCCAAAAAGGCCCAGTTCAGCAAAATACATTTTCGTTCTGTTCTCTCTTTCTCTACTTTTGGATAAGAGTTGAATAGTGTCGTTCTCTTCGGCGCAACTCCGGAACTGTCTTGTGTCATGACTCTCTTCTCGATGTCAAATATAAACTTGAAACCTGATTGACTTTTACTGTAACCAATAATAATAATAATAATCCACCATTCATTAATTTTAAAATTGCAAAGACACAATAATTTAATTAAAATCCCTACAATTTTAGTCAAAACAAAAAAAAAATCCATTTTCCAATCCAAACAAAAGAAATATCGTTAACAGTCGTAATCTTTGGTACATTGATCCGTCACATCCCATCGTACGTACACCGTGGTCCTTCCAGTATATAACCTTCATTTTCACATAGATGGGGAGCTTCGGCCAAATATGATTAATTCATCAGCCATACATCAGGGTTGAGTCGAGTCAGCTTCGGCTGGTAAGAGGTGATTTGACTAATAAAGCTGGGAGATTCGGTTTTCTTTATTTTTTTGTTTCACAGGAATTTGAGCGTTTGTATGCAGTTTGGGTTCTGAGATTTACGTTTATGATTTGTTTTGTTTTTTTTTTTTTGATAAAATGTAGGTGATCTTTTATTTTACCATTGTTTTTTTTTTAAGGCACGTTTCCTTTACGCAAGTTTGTCTTACAAGTATGATGTTTCGTTTTAGGATTTCTGAAATATCATTGATAGATCTAGTCTATCCAAATCCCTCAAATCTATATTTTGTTTGCCGAAATAAGTATTTTATCGTATAAATACGGGAAAACGACGTAGCTATATTTGTGTATGCTTTACATTTTTATGCATATATAACATAATGGTACAACCGCCAGGACAACGATCTACCAATTTTTCCCAATCAAAAATTAACCTTCTTTTATTGTGATAAAGTTGAAACATTAAAGACTTTTGATGGATTGGGGTAGCTTGATACTGGCATCTGTACCTATTACCTTTATCAATCCGTATGTGGGTTAACCGGAAGCCGGTATGTTATATGTTTTCATTCAATTTCCGAGACAGATAGAAAAATATGACCTCAGCATTATGTTTTCCTTCCATTATTATGTTGAAACAATTCCACAGACAAGACAATTTTTCTTTGTAATAAATTGTCTTAAAACAATTTTCTTTTTATATTAGTTTATTTGCACGAAGACGTTAAATGTCATTACTCATATTAGTCATAAACGTCCGATGTAATGAAGATTGATGGCGTTTTTTATAACTTTTTATAGTTCTACTTTAAAAGTTATTTTCACAACTTTTGTAATTAGATGAGAGTTTTGGGAAAAGATTCAATGTCGTCGCTGACATTTTTTATTTTCTTTCGAAAACTCTGATTAAATTAAAGAACGCTTAGGTTTCAGGCTTTTTTTCAAGATTTATAAATAAAGATTTATTTAGCGTAAACAGAGAGCCCAGAACAGAAGTATTGATCTAACTAATAGTATAAAGTTTGAATTGATCTTTTATTGCTCAATTACTTCAAAACTGTTCAACGGATCTATAATATTCCACAACGCCATCTAGTCCCAAGCTAAGCAGAGCTTGTGTTATGGGTATTAGATAACTGATAAACGTACTTATATTTCTAAATACATACATTATAGATAAATTACACCCAGACACACAACAAATGATCATGCTCATCACACAAACATTTGTCCCGGGTGGGAATTGAAACCACGACCTCTGGCATAGCAGTCAGGGTCACTAACCACTAGAACAACAGGCCAGTCGATGTAGACAATAGTCTGGAATAGCATATAAGATACTGTTTATCTCGATATAACATTCTAGTAGAATAATTCTCATGTAACAAGTGGATGAAACCACAGGCAACAGCAAGTCGTCCAATAAAATTCAAATTCATCATCAGATACTTTTGCTAGTACTCTTCAAATATTTACAGACCTTTCAATCTACAGCTATTGCGAACAACTAGTTATTTATTTAGTCCATCTCGTCCCATTTCAACAAAGAAAAGCACACAGCTGAAGATTTTATCTAAACAATTTTGCCAACAAATCTGTTGCCATTGATTCGCTGTTGGACAAAATATTATGGAAATATTTCGGGGTCTTTGGGAAAGTGTGTTAAACAGTTATACAACAATGTCTTAGAGCCCGTAGGAGAGGGACCTTTTTTGCAGAATCTCTACTTTTATCTGAAGGTGATTTTCGACAAAGGGTCGCGTGCCGGGGTGAGCTTTGAGCGGGGTGCAAGTTACATTTGAAATGGAATACCGGGTTTTGATTATTGACTTGCTTTTTGTTAAGTGGAATTTAAGGTTAAGGTGTTAGTAAGGATTTTTTTTATTTATACAGGGTGATTTTTCAAAAATGGGTTTAGTGATTGATACCTAATGCCTAGAAAAATATTGAACGGTGGTCAAAAAGTCACCCTGTATATGTATCAAGTAAAGAAAGACGGAAAAAATGTCTATTGATTCGTAATTACCTGAATCCATCTTGAGTAGGTTACAAAAAAGGGCATCGTCATCGTAAGCCTATAATATTCCCACTGCTGGGACACAGACCTCTTTGTGGCAGGGAGTGGTTTATAACCCAACACGTGGGCCCAGTGCTTAAAAATGTTACATTTCTTTGAATTTTCTAGGTTTCCTCCTTACGGTTATGTGAAAAAAATAAGCAAAAAAAATGTAGTCATTTCCAAATGTCACCTTTTTTCTTTGAAAACAAAAATAACATCCTACTTTACCAAAACTTTCTTAACCAAACTCCGTACATCAAACGAGATGATGTCAAAAAGTTTGTGAGAACTACCCGCCGCCGCTGCTCGCACAGCTCCGGAGTTCGATCTCCGTCCAGGGTCCAATAAACTGACAATTCAATTACAAACAACCGGCTGTACTACTCCAGTCCGATATTGAGCCCAGCCGATTGATTCAGACAATGTACCAATGCTGTACCGAGCTTTTTTTCCTTTTTTTAGAGTTCCGTACGAATAGGGTAAAATGTGACCCTATCAGTAAGACTTCGCAGTTTGTCTGTCTGTTTGTCTGTCTGTCATCAGGCTATATCTTATCAATGATGCTAGTCAAAGTCAAGTCATTTATTTCAATCAGGCCATCAAAGAAGCACTTTTAAAATTAAAGGAAATGGGACGGGATGAGATTGATTCCATACCTTGATAGTTAGATAGTTGACACTTTTATAGATCATGTAAGTATGCCTGTTGCCGCTATAACGAGAAATACAAAAAAAAACACAATATAATAATTATTTAAGATTATACAAAAAACGTGAATTTTAGTTCCTTATTGATAACAGTAAAAGGTAGACGCCTGAAACATTAACAGAATATTTTTAATTACATATTCGATTAAAAATAAATATCCCAATAAAATAAAACTAATATCTAAGGGGGCACCCATTCAAAAAGTGTTTTTTTTGGTTTTGTTAATTATTTGAAAATGGTACGAAACCCCTCCAGTGCAAGTCGAACTCGCACTTTGCAGTTTTTTTCCTTTTTTTCTCTCTTCAACAAACTCGATTTGACGTTCCATATACGGTTTGATTTCGACAAACATGTTTGGGTTCATCTTGATAAAAAGAAAATATGGGGTGTGCGAGTTTAGAACCCCTATCTGTGCGACAAAGCTTGATTTGTTTTTGAATTTGTTTGGACAGGATATTTTTGGAATTTCAATAATGGAATTTTGAAACGCCTTAAGGAAAATAGCGTCTTGACCGTCAGTAGCAAAATTGAAATTGCAATGGCAAAACTAATATCCATCATGTTGCTACTTATTTTTCGTATGAACTGATTTCTTTAGATGAATTATGTTGTAAGGAATGGTATGAAAGAAATTAAATTTAATAAATCTGTGTTTCGAATTTGGTGAAATATTCGAGGTTTTAAATAGTTTTACAATAATTACAGTGTGTTATGTGAAGACTTTTTCAGTCGTCAACTGTCAACAAAATAGTATTATATTAAATTCTGATGTCACTTGCAGGATTTATTTATGTCACCAGACAGATTATTTCCTAAATTGTAAATGTTTCGAAAGATTAAAGTTTGTTGCTCAATCACATCAAAACATCAATATTACAGTATGAATTAACACATCATCATTATCATCAGCCTATAATTGTTCGTACTGCTGAGAAACAGGCCTTCTCTTAAATTAACACATACTTGTACATGACACTTATTTATTCTGTTAGTATGATATTGATAAATATTTAAATTTTCCCAGGTGATAAATTTTCTAACATAATGCGGGTTAAGCCGCTGGTGTAAGCTAGTTCAGCATACTAAAATCTGATAATCTATGTCCCTTACGTTTTGAATTTTATTCGACACATTCTTCCAAGAAAAATGTAAACTAACAATCACATTTTTCATACTTATTCTAATGGAAAACAACACAAAGGAGAAATCTTGGAATCCTATTATATAAAAATACGAGTATCTTAGTTTATAAATAGCTTCGTCGTACATATTTAATGAAAGTCAGATATCTTGAAAACGGAAACACATATTAATATAGTACTATATGTATATTGATAACAATCTGTTATAAGAATGGATTTTTCCGTTGACTTATACAGGCTGAAATAAAATGAATTATCAGGTTAAAGGTTTTGGATATAAATAGATAAAGTGAAATGATAGACGTAGAATAATTTTAACGTGCATTGTCTCACTGAAGAGCATTGGTGGCCCAATGGTATCTGTCCCGACTTACGAGCTGCAGGTCGTGGGTTAGAACCCCGCCAGGCGCATTACTAATGATTAAATACTAATTTATTTCATCACCACTACTCTGAAAACGGTGAAGTAAAACATCGTGAGGAAAATAGCATGTTCTAGAATCACAAATTCGAAGACATGTGACATCTGCCAACCCGCACTAGGTCTATGTGGCTCATTTCCGAGAGGAAGCCTATATAATCCTAACAGAGGAAACTTTCATTAGGTGATGCGGATTGACCCACAGCTGGATATTATTTACCCCTCTTTCCATGAATAACTTTTAGTTTATGTAAATTTAAATAATATTTGATATTTACATGAGGTAACTAGTATTTGCTATATTAGTTTGTAATCTCATAAAATATCTATATCTCATATCCACTTAAAAATCTATTCGCAAACGCTAGTCGCTCTTGTCTCCGTCTGAAATCACACCCTTATTGTTGGAGACTGAACAAAATATTTCAGAAATTCTTTTCCCGGATCCCTGGACAAAAATATTTAATGGAATTCATCGAATTTCCAATCTGAAGTAATTTCTCGTACATACTTTGAGAGAATGAGCAGATTTTTCCATGTGAATAGTACTGAACAATGATATTGTAATCATTTTTTTTTCGGTGGATTCCTTTTGTTGGCCTCAAGTGTATTTCAAGAAAAGAATCGGTGTGTTAATAATGGAATCTTTGTTGCGTTGTGTATTCTTGTCGTTCGTTAATTAAAGATTTTTCTTTTTGATTTATATTACAATAAGAATATAAATAGGGAATGCTTCGGTTTTAATTTTTTGTTTTCTGACATCTTGTGTTTTTTTTTAACATTGTTTTTTAGAATACAAACATGATAGAGAAAATCACTTCAAAGTTTCTATTAACATTTATATTCTCTAACAAGGCGATGCAAAATGGTTGTATTCTTCTTTATTTTTCGTATCAAGGAGAGGAGAAGAACATCCTCTGGGAATCTAAGAGGAATCTAACATGGATTGGGGCTTACATTGATTATCCAAAATTCAGTTTTCCGCCAAAAGTTTCATTTAAGTACCAATGTTCGTGACGGACAAGATAAAGTTAAAAACATACATTCATACATACCGGTCAAAATCATAACCCTTCTTTTGTCTTTGCTGTAGTCGCGTAAAAAGTACAACCCTAGGCTAAAGCAGTATCACTTAAAGTTTCAGACTTTCGGGCCTCTGACTGTCAATCAAGACTGTTTAATTTGCTTTCCGACCCTCAGGTGAAAATTGGTTTTAAGTAAAAGCTCACAAGGAAATTCACCAAAAAATCTTTCACCCATCCACAGACCAATCTAAGCTATTGCAGCTTGTCCGTAAAGGCTTTTGTCGGTTTCCATAGCAAGTTATGAGTTTCACTAATAGCTTCTTTACTACTCGTATTATTAACTGTTATTTTTCCTTGTTCTTTAGGTGAGGGCGACCGCGGGGGCGAGCGGCGACGCGGCGCGGGCGCAGCGGTGTCGCGCGGCATGCGGCGCCGCCCGCTGCTGCCGCTGCTGCTGCTGGCGCTACTGCGCGCGCACGGCCTGCTCGCCGCATCCGGAGGTAAGTGATTTCCTCAAGAATAGAGCTTTTGCGGGGGAGAGTGATTACGGGGGAGAGTGATTGTGGGGGAGAGTGATTGCGGGGAAAAGTGATTGCGGGGGAGGGTGACTATGGGGGCCAGCAGGGCCTATCTATGGAATCCAATCTTAGTTTTTCTTTGTCTTAATTTTCTGCCCTTGTTTCAATTAACGTTTTGCTATCGGCATAAGACCCTTTCTTTCTGCGGGTTGAAAATTACACTTAAGTTACAACTTCATTGTTCATCGGTCTCAATATTCTTTTCGAATGCGCAACATCTTTCTATGTCCTAACCAACCATGCTATCACAAAACTAAACCAGATCCTCTATCCCTTTCTTTCTTACAACGCTCACCGATAGTTGGACGGTGATAAATGATAGGACGAGTCCACATCATGGTGACTGGCTGCTTCTGTTGCATTAACGTAATTCTCTGCATGACACAGCTACAGATCGTAGATAAAATAATAGATTAGTCTGAGAGCCATTCCTTTATGATATATTTGATAGTTTGTAAGATTTGACGTTGATTCTAATAAGAAGAAAGTGGACAAAGCAAATAAAAATAAATTCGATGTAGGACACGCTACGCCGTAGCATAACACATGCTACGCCGTAGCACACTGCTACGAACAGTTGTAATTGACTTAGAAGATTGTAGCACAATGCTGGTAAGTTTCAATCTCATTTTTGTTTGAATAAATGACTAAGGGATGGATAATGGGTAAGGAAACGTTGTAGGTAATTTTGTTAAGAAATATGTTTTACTGTGCAAAAAAAAGTACGCATGAACTTTTTAGTCACTTCTTACGTACAATATTAATTAATTAATAATACAAACTCACGCCATTTTCCTATGGTTGTATGCAAAAACTACAGGGCACCACCTGCTACGATCCTTACATACTATTTTCGCCTCATCCACATTCATACATCTGGTTCTTCTCGACGGTGAAAAGACCAACCCTGTCTATGCTGAAACGAATACATTGATTTTAATATTTTTTTGTTTAATCAAAAGCCATAACCTCCTTATTTCAGAATAATGTTTAATTTAAATTACAAAGTCATATTCAGAGTACTTTTAGTACCAAAATAAAAGATGAAATAATTTCGGAGCTGTCAAACTACGTTACATGTTAAGCTTGACATTTTCATGATAACGTCTGAAAGTTTTAGTCGAATTTATTTTCGTATCTATAATTTTCAACTAAATCTTGAAAACTTCACCAAGTTTTAAGTTATTGCGGTAGATAAAATTGATTATTGAAATCAATCATAGATGACATAACATATTTGCTAACAGTAATTATTAATAATTTATTACATCAGTTTATCATTGATATAAATCGGTGCTTATGTAGAATTAGTACTAATTATAGTCAATTTGACGTTTCCATATCGGGTTTTGCGTGATATATGGATCTCAGTACAGTACCCCAAGCACGAATAATTGTAGGTTTCGTGTCGTCGCCGTATCGTACAGCATTTTGTATGGAAACTTGAACAGCGCCTCTGGTGAGCGTAAATTGAACAAATTTTGAGAGCACGAGCAAATAAATGTAAGATTCGTATCGTCTTCGTACGTAAACGTAAACGTATCTTGAGTCATTTGTATGAAAATAGGTAGCACGAACGCAAAAAATGACGGGTAGTTTCGTAATTGTCGAAGGCTGGCTTTCGAGTTTTACGAATATTTATTCACCTTCAATTTGACAGTGAGAAAACTTTCGTCGAGTTTATATTAAGCATAAAATTATAATTTAAGTGATTGTGTTGATATATTTTGTTAGAAAATGAATGTGTACTCCAATAATTATTATATTAATATGTTACCGTTCTATTTATGCTGCCATAATTGACAAAAAATAAGCACATACTATACCGGGTGCGGGAAGTATGACAGGATTACCTACATAGATCTTTTAGCAACCGTATTATGATGGTTTCCATCATTTCATGATTCATTGATTGATATTATTGTCATGATTAATAAAATTAATAAAATCATCAAACACAGAACATTCATAAAGCTTTTCTTTATTTTTACATTACATTTTATATTAAATGTCATGACAAAATATGCTCCTTAGCCTACGATCTCCAGGCTCCACTTACTCTGTGCTATTCAATAGCGGTCCAGCAGTATAACGTAAAAGCAGAAAAACAAAGTCACATGCGCGTTTACTCATAAAGATTTTAAACATTTACATTTAAAAAAAAAACAAAATAAACATATTGTTATGAAACACAGTCCAATGTATAGCTAGTTAGAACCTCAAAGATAGGAATTTCTTCATAATGTAAGCCTCATTGGGAAGCACTGTCTTTATTCAAGCTCTTCACCGAATCTCCAAACGAGGGGCTCGTCTCATCATTGAAGATCGTGGGGGATCCTTCTGTTCAACCAGTTAAAAAACCTTCTTGATCAGTGTGTCAATTACTTATTTACTCCATTAAGAATACTTCCGTTTAGTTATCTCAGTTTACTGAAATAGCGTACAGAAAAATAACGAACTATAACAACAAAATCATTGAATATTGATTTGAAACCTCATGACGGCGGAAACATTTGACAATATATGACTGACGTTCGTTTAGGAACGCAGTCAAATCAAACAACTTTTTTGTAATTCGTTTTATTATTATGGCATTTATCTAACTAAATATTAACTATTTCAGCAGTTCCTTTGTATTGCGTCATAAATTGAACAATAATACAATTTTAAATGCCCTTAAATAACTTATTTACTAACAAAAATCCAGTTTCTGAACGAAACATTCATTCAAGTGTACGATCATTCGTTCTATTTTTCCCATCCTTATTTACGTTCGTATGACGTCACCAACGTTTTCGTATCGCACCCTCGATATTAATTTGAAAGTGCTTCGTGCTTCCGACTTTCATTGAACTGCGTTATTGTATCGACGGCACGGTACGGCGACGACACGAAACCTAGAAATATTCGTGCTAGAGGTACAGATAATTCAATTTTGGCGGTAAATCTTTATCATATATGTGTGTGGTATGGATGTTTTTTACTTGTTCACGTCTAATCGTTCGAATGACAATATTTGGAGGTATTCTACTTAAGGCTCCTTGGAAACTTGGCAGCTTTGAAAAATGTTGACAGGAGCCTTATGTGGAATAGATGGGGTGCCAGTAGCCCAGGTGCCATTGTCAGCGGGTGCCCTATGTGGAATACCTCAAATTTGAAAATCGAGCATTAAAAAGCGCACTTTGTCATGATACACATGACAAAGTGCGCTTTTTAATATTCGATGTAGGACACGCTACGCCGTAGCATAACACATGCTACGCCGTAGCACACTGCTACGAACAGTTGTAATTGACTTAGAAGATTGTAGCACAATGCTGGTAAGTTTCAATCTCATTTTTGTTTGAATAAATGACTAAGGGATGGATAATGGGTAAGGAAACGTTGTAGGTAATTTTGTTAAGAAATATGTTTTACTGTGCAAAAAAAAGTACGCATGAACTTTTTAGTCACTTCTTACGTACAATATTAATTAATTAATAATACAAACTCACGCCATTTTCCTATGGTTGTATGCAAAAACTACAGGGCACCACCTGCTACGATCCTTACATACTATTTTCGCCTCATCCACATTCATACATCTGGTTCTTCTCGACGGTGAAAAGACCAACCCTGTCTATGCTGAAACGAATACATTGATTTTAATATTTTTTTGTTTAATCAAAAGCCATAACCTCCTTATTTCAGAATAATGTTTAATTTAAATTACAAAGTCATATTCAGAGTACTTTTAGTACCAAAATAAAAGATGAAATAATTTCGGAGCTGTCAAACTACGTTACATGTTAAGCTTGACATTTTCATGATAACGTCTGAAAGTTTTAGTCGAATTTATTTTCGTATCTATAATTTTCAACTAAATCTTGAAAACTTCACCAAGTTTTAAGTTATTGCGGTAGATAAAATTGATTATTGAAATCAATCATAGATGACATAACATATTTGCTAACAGTAATTATTAATAATTTATTACATCAGTTTATCATTGATATAAATCGGTGCTTATGTAGAATTAGTACTAATTATAGTCAATTTGACGTTTCCATATCGGGTTTTGCGTGATATATGGATCTCAGTACAGTACCCCAAGCACGAATAATTGTAGGTTTCGTGTCGTCGCCGTATCGTACAGCATTTTGTATGGAAACTTGAACAGCGCCTCTGGTGAGCGTAAATTGAACAAATTTTGAGAGCACGAGCAAATAAATGTAAGATTCGTATCGTCTTCGTACGTAAACGTAAACGTATCTTGAGTCATTTGTATGAAAATAGGTAGCACGAACGCAAAAAATGACGGGTAGTTTCGTAATTGTCGAAGGCTGGCTTTCGAGTTTTACGAATATTTATTCACCTTCAATTTGACAGTGAGAAAACTTTCGTCGAGTTTATATTAAGCATAAAATTATAATTTAAGTGATTGTGTTGATATATTTTGTTAGAAAATGAATGTGTACTCCAATAATTATTATATTAATATGTTACCGTTCTATTTATGCTGCCATAATTGACAAAAAATAAGCACATACTATACCGGGTGCGGGAAGTATGACAGGATTACCTACATAGATCTTTTAGCAACCGTATTATGATGGTTTCCATCATTTCATGATTCATTGATTGATATTATTGTCATGATTAATAAAATTAATAAAATCATCAAACACAGAACATTCATAAAGCTTTTCTTTATTTTTACATTACATTTTATATTAAATGTCATGACAAAATATGCTCCTTAGCCTACGATCTCCAGGCTCCACTTACTCTGTGCTATTCAATAGCGGTCCAGCAGTATAACGTAAAAGCAGAAAAACAAAGTCACATGCGCGTTTACTCATAAAGATTTTAAACATTTACATTTAAAAAAAAAACAAAATAAACATATTGTTATGAAACACAGTCCAATGTATAGCTAGTTAGAACCTCAAAGATAGGAATTTCTTCATAATGTAAGCCTCATTGGGAAGCACTGTCTTTATTCAAGCTCTTCACCGAATCTCCAAACGAGGGGCTCGTCTCATCATTGAAGATCGTGGGGGATCCTTCTGTTCAACCAGTTAAAAAACCTTCTTGATCAGTGTGTCAATTACTTATTTACTCCATTAAGAATACTTCCGTTTAGTTATCTCAGTTTACTGAAATAGCGTACAGAAAAATAACGAACTATAACAACAAAATCATTGAATATTGATTTGAAACCTCATGACGGCGGAAACATTTGACAATATATGACTGACGTTCGTTTAGGAACGCAGTCAAATCAAACAACTTTTTTGTAATTCGTTTTATTATTATGGCATTTATCTAACTAAATATTAACTATTTCAGCAGTTCCTTTGTATTGCGTCATAAATTGAACAATAATACAATTTTAAATGCCCTTAAATAACTTATTTACTAACAAAAATCCAGTTTCTGAACGAAACATTCATTCAAGTGTACGATCATTCGTTCTATTTTTCCCATCCTTATTTACGTTCGTATGACGTCACCAACGTTTTCGTATCGCACCCTCGATATTAATTTGAAAGTGCTTCGTGCTTCCGACTTTCATTGAACTGCGTTATTGTATCGACGGCACGGTACGGCGACGACACGAAACCTAGAAATATTCGTGCTAGAGGTACAGATAATTCAATTTTGGCGGTAAATCTTTATCATATATGTGTGTGGTATGGATGTTTTTTACTTGTTCACGTCTAATCGTTCGAATGACAATATTTGGAGGTATTCTACTTAAGGCTCCTTGGAAACTTGGCAGCTTTGAAAAATGTTGACAGGAGCCTTATGTGGAATAGATGGGGTGCCAGTAGCCCAGGTGCCATTGTCAGCGGGTGCCCTATGTGGAATACCTCAAATTTGAAAATCGAGCATTAAAAAGCGCACTTTGTCATGTGTATCATGACAAAGTGCGCTTTTTAATGCTCGATTGTGATTATCTTGATACAAATTACGGTTCGCAATTTTACATTACATGTGAATGCTCGTCGGTCAGGGAGGTAGTATTGTTACGTTATGCTCAAATTCGAATGCTCCTAGTGAGGGGGCACCTTTACACGTGAGGGAAGCCCTAGGCAGCAACTAGGTATATTTTCGTCCAGTGCTAAGGTGTCATTAGATACAAAGACCGATATTATTAAGTTTTGTCACGACCCTTTTCGTTAACTATCTCTCCTAACTCTTGTTCTTTTCGAAGCTATGATACATTTATCCAAGTAGTTAATGTAACTAGATTATTTTGACCTAGTAAGTAGTCACTTGTGGTGACTTCTGGAGCGCTGTCTGCGTACTCAAACGTGGAATACAAAAATATTCCTGAGTCAGTTTTTTAAGAAGGCAATTGTGATGTCAAATAGTTCTTTAAAATGAGAATCGCCTAAAACAGCCCTAACATAAAACTTATACCAGCAACTTACGATCCGGTTAGTTAAGTTGCCCTGAGCTGGAAGTGGCGTGCAGTAAGTAAACTTGACGATGAATGACTATCAGAAGCAGAATCAGACTGTGGTCATGCACTCTCGGATAACCATACTTATCTTACACTACTTTCAGCTCCCTGTCACAATTGTATACTAAATTGGATCGTGTATAAAGTTAGCATTTATTTGGTGATAAAACCGCCCTGGATGGAGAGTGACTGCCAGACTTGTATCCACTAAAATCTATCGTGTTCCTTCAATTGCTCCTTACCTTCTAGGGTCACAGTTTTCGAGTGTTGTACAGTATCGCGTCCCCAGCGGGCGTGTGTATAACATTTACTTAGTTACGATCACCATCACAGAAAGCAAACTTTCGCCTATAAAATGCCGCACAGCTATTAAACTAATCGCCGATCCCAAATAAAGAATTCACCGAATTTGTTTAGCACAAACACTGGTGTCCCAATCAAACAAATGGCTCGTTTCGCTGCAGCGCTGCGCTAAACTGTGGCGCTTCACCGCTTGCGCTGTAAACGCTTTGCGGTACGAGTCGGTGACAAATTGAGTGCGGGATGGCGCACGGCTAAGCTTAGACTTGGTAGTGAAACACAGCATTTTAGGGCCCCGCTGGGTGAATTGTGTTTCAATTGAATATTCTTGCTGTCTTGTAGGTGCTGGGTTTGTTTGTGTGAGTGAGGAGATTGATGTTTTTTCAATTTGAGGCAGAACAAGGGACTTCTGCACGCAGATTGAACTATTTAGTTACGCGTACCCAAGGATTAAATGAATCCCGGGTCGACGGCGCGTTGTGTTCCACGCGTGCCTCGTGCACGCTGACGGAGCCTCCCTGTAGAGGGCTATAGCCTTGCCGGGGTTGCGGGACATACGTACACCGCGACTCCGGTACACAAAAGGCTACCGAAGGACACCGTGGATTTTAGTCAGTCAAGTCTGACAGTAGGGGCGGGAGGACTCATATGATGATTTTACCACGTAAAAAAAAGGATTAAATGATTTGCTGATGATTGCCCAAGGATGATTGTATTAACTGCCCCGATTGATAAATTAGACACCAGCTCTTTGATGACTGAATACTAGATGATTTTCCAACCAGACATGAGCTGCCATTGCCGACTTGGAAGTCTTTAAACAGACCCGGGATTCGCAATTTCGAATTTCACATCCTGAATAACACAAAAATCCTTGATAAATTGGTGGTCAGTTTTTCAGGATTCTAAAAAGCAGTAACTAATATAAAATTGTGTATAAAATAAATATCGATACCCATCCACCACCAATCCACGTTGCTTAATCTACAAGATAGTCTTGTGGGACTGTAATTACCTTCGTAAGAAATAACACCAACAAAGACAAAAGCACATTAAAATCAATCAGTAAATAAAATCCTTGGGCTCTTTAAAACACCGAGTCACATACAACAAAGCAATGCTCTCAACCAATCAATATACAACACTTGTACAACACTACCAACAATGTTGCTTTTCCTCGAACGCTATAACATCAACAGTCAGCTTCTAAGTCACGTCGACTGACGCTGATAAATGAACCGAGAGGTTGCCAGTTTCCTGGAACTGGTCAGGAACAAAGCAAAGAGGTTACACATCGATTCGTATAAGGGAGGTGCTATTAGTGTACTTTGTTTTACTGTTATCTTGAAGTTAGAGATGGAAAGGCGTGAAAAAGTTTCTGCTATGTCGTCAAACGCAGGTATCTCTGATTTTGCAGGCGCCCATTGACTTTTTTTTTGAGTCCTCCCACCCAGGGCAAGCAGGAAGGACTGTCAGATTTGTACTGACTAAAATTCACGGTGTTCTTCAATAGCTCTTTTCGTTCCGGGTCTCGATAGCTCGATAGTTCACGTTTGTTAATTTTTCGCCAAAAAAAAAAAAAAACAATCAAAAATATTTCACGCCAAAAATCATTTTTTTTTTAAATAAAAAATGTCTTTGCGGGTAACGGGGTTAATCTTAAACTTACGGTTTACTCAAACTAACCGAATCAACACGCAAGTGATTGGTTATTTTGAACACAATCGGCCAGTAACCTACCCACTACGGGGACACACAAGCCTGATGTCTTTTTGTGTATGGAAGAATGGAAGGTTATTATAAGACCGCATAGTTTCAATGCGCTATGGATGACATTGTTACTAATTTTTTGTCATCATTTTGTTTACTCACCATTCGTAGTTCAATATATTATTATAACAAAAACTACTACGAAAAAAATAATAGGTTATACATAAATCATTTTATTTACATCACTGCGATATTTACTCACAACAGATTAATGTTCTTCCAAACAACTTTAAAACCGTTTTACCGATTCAAATTTTAAGGCCAATTTTTCCGAACCCCCAGGTTGTACTCAGGCCCAATTTTTCACCAGCAATACAACCGAATCATCAATATTAAGTGTTCGGTACGTGTGAATTGTGGTGGCTCGACGTTCACGCCGTATAAATACGGCGGCGTGACAAATGGAGTGTCACGCCAGTGCGAAGTCTTAGCGTATTGGATGTGGAGCTGTGTCGTGCGTGTTTGTTTTTGTAGGAGTACAACTGAGGGTGTTGGTATAGGATATGTTTGAATGCGTCTTAGTGGATGAAAGTTTTTTTTGTAACAGTTTTTGTTCTTGAAATCCGTTAAGCTTTTGGAAATTGTATTAAGTTTTAAATACATAACTAGATGTATCAGATTTTCATCTTGGGCAGCCGATGAATGCAAGTAGCGTATTGTCGTTAAGTGGGAGGCCTTAGACCGCCACGCAGAACAAAGTCAGCAGTGGACGTCTTCCGGCTGATGATGATGATGAGATGTAACAGGCATGCTCTGTAAATATATCAGTTTTGAGCCAGGAAGTTTGCAGGATAACATGATGAAGCCTAGTTTTATCACCATCGAATCTGTTACTTGAGATAGATATAATATGAATAGTCTTAATGTAATCGTAAAGGTTGAGATAGCAGTGTTGCTAGGATGACACTCGTGACGGAATTATTAAGAGACCGTGATGGTTGCTACGTCATTTATTTATTAAGCGATATTCTTCTAAAATAGCACCGAGTTTTAGCACTACTATGTTAGATCTTAGCTTTTCAACAAGCAAAGAGAACAATCACCAATAAAAAGAACTAGCCACCAATAAATTCTTAGTTTATCAAGAAGTTAAAGTAATTTGAGGGAAACGATCAAAAAATCTAGCAAAAATGTAACAACCCTAGTTATGTAGAGGCAAGACGCTCCATTCTTAACCACAATAATTAACTCTCAGACCATTGAGCACCATTCCTCGCCATGTAACACATTCTCACTGAACAAGTTAACCTTCCCACCACAATTCAAGGTTATCTCTGTAACGTGAAGTGTCTATGTGGGTCTGTCCAGTCCAAGGTTGGTTAGCGTTAGAGCGTAGTGTTTTAATCTTAGTTGGATGCTGTACTGATGTATGAGATGCAAGTAGTAGATTTAATTTGAAGAGAATATAGTATCAGGCGCAGTTTTAAGAAAAGACTCAGAAAGAAAGAGAATTCGGTTTATTTACCACAAAAAAAATGCATACATAAGAGTAGCCAGAAAAAAACGGAACTAAATAAATCTACGTACAAGCGACACTTAGCACAGGTATTATCTACAAAAATACACACCGAACTAGTTCATCATTTATTTTGAAGTTTCATGATAAAGAGTGCCATCAACGGGTTAGAATAATGTAGTTTGTGCTATGTGTCTTTCTAATCACGATTGAATTATTTGATTATAAGCAAAGTAGTGTACCTTGATAGCTGGTCCGAAGTGACACTAGAAAGGAATACTTGATAAGATATTGGGGTGGCTTTTGCCCAGCAGTGGGACATAAATGGCTAATAATAAGCAAAGTAGAACCCAAATGAATTGTCTAATTCTAAAGTAACTTGTATGAAGCCGCATAGCGAAACGCGGCTTGTGCGGCTACAAGCCGCGTTTCAGAGTCTGATAGTGTTTTCCATTCCACGCAGAGCGGACTTATTTGATGATTTTACAAACACAAAATTAACGTTCGTTTTTCTCGATATTCTTCAGATATTGTACCTAATAAATACAGAAACTATGTTCAAAGTACAAAGAAAACCTGTTCTCCATTCTACTCTCTTTGTTACAACTAGCCACTACGTATCCATTCGCCATAATTGATAGCGTGTCGATGTGCCAAGAGCAGGAGCTCTCGTTATCAACTACTTAAGTCTAACTCCTGCACCTCATATATCAGTGCAAGCTTCGATAAGATTTATACCCTGCACGCTCTGACGGTTAATATCCTTGTGTGGAAAGCTGGGTTTATGGAGATGACCTAAGGAACTGGATAAAATGATGAGGGTAATGGAAAGTTTAGAAATGTATGCTAACTGAAATACTGTGACAATTCAGATGAGATTTTTCTATTAGGAACAGTATTTTTTTTAGGATAAAAGTTACACACGATGTCCGTTTTTGTACTCCTGACCTCATCAGGTTAGTTTAGGAGAGAAAAGGTCAAGTGCGAGTCGCACTCGCACATGATGGGTGTGTACCGTTATTTATAAAAATATTTATTTTATTCTTATTTTTAGTATGTTTTGTTTTAGCGGCAACAGAAGTACATCATCTGTAATAGTTTTAACTACTTAACTATCATGATTCATGAGATACAGCCTGGTGACAGACGGACGGACGGACAGCGAAGTCGCAGTTATAATGGTTTCGTTTGACCCTTTGGATACGGAACCCTAGAAACAAAATTATATTCGAATTTACTAAAAAAAAATACAAGTTGAAGTCACTATAAGCTTTTATGTCTGTAGGTACAATTAAACCAATATCGACTGAACACAACAGACCACCACATGTCAGAGTTCAGCAACTAAACTACATATTACACATTGTCAAACCCAGCTACCAAAACGAAGCAGTACAAAATGCTCTGACAACAAGCACATGTCCTCATTTAAGCTAAACAATAGAAGATAATTAGAATCGATCGAACAAACTACCACCGTATAATGAAAAGCGTTCAATTAATACGTAACCCAACACAATGTGTTGAGGTGTGTTCACATGGTGGCTTAAATTGTTCGCAGCTCTGGGGTGTTTATTAAATGAATTATTTATTACTAGTTGACCTGGCAAACTTCGTACCGCCTCAGAAATAATTTAAAAAAACCTTCTAAATCTTCCCCGGACTTTCCAAAATAATTAAAAAACAAAATTAGCCAAGTCGGTCCAGCTGTTCTCGAGTTTTAACGAGACTACGAACAGCAATTGTTTTTTTATATAATAGAGATTGTTTGCCCATGAAGTATATAATATATAATACATAGTTGATAAATATAAAAAACCTTTCAACGTTACATTTTAGAAATCCGGTGGACTTTTACAAGAAATAAAATTAATATCTCAAAAAATTAAATGATTATTTTTAACGTAAGACTATCACTGATGCTATGATAATTCTGTATTTAATTCTGTATGAAGATTTGGTCAGCAATTTCATTTGTGAAGCTAACCTGTACGAATTATAAAGCTACTACAGCACATTGAATAATATGGCATTTAATTACTCCCAACGGCCACCACTAAAACCGGCCCCAGTGGTGGCCTTTAGAACAATTACTTATTTTTTGTCCCAACGGCCACCAGTGGCGGACGTTGGGCCATTCCAAATAATATTTGTCTCAACAGCCACCACTGGGGCCGGTAAAAATATATTTCCCGAAGAGATACTTGCAATTTTAGAAGAAACTTAAAATAATGGAACTACTCATTATTTTTATTATCACTAGTTCCATTTTAAAGGAATCTGGAAATAATGGAACTAATGTTGAATTTGCCTTTTTCGTTGACTAACCAGCGAAAGTACTAGGCTAGCATAAGTTCAAAGTGGTTTTTATTAAAATATTTCTTGGCAGGAAAGGTGTACCTGAAATTGTCTTGTATTGACTCAGAAAAAATTAAATAAATACCACTTTGAACTTATGCTAGCCTAGTACTTTGTGACCATGTAATCTAAATATAGCAAATGCTATAGTTAGATTACATTGACAAAACACTGAAAATAAAATAAATATTATTTGGTTCCAACGTCCGCCACTGGCGGTCGTTGGGACAAAAAATAAGTAATTGTACTAACGGCCACCACTGGGGCCGGTTTTAGTGGTGGCCGTTGGGAGTATACCTTTAATTTTATTAGAGTTTCTATTGCCAATACACAATATATCGAGCGTATCACCGCAGCAGGAATTTTAAAAAAACAATAAAAATTGATTACCATAGCTCCACTTATAGTGTAAGGGCAATGATTATAAAAAGCCGGTGTAGCCTCAGCTTTAGATCACGCAATAAGTCCGAAGCCGCGGTTTAATACGCCAACAAAATAATGTTCTATTACACGAGTGATTGGTATTAATTCAGGGAAATCGCGTGTAAGCTGACGCGATGTAAAATTACCTCGACTTGCTGTTATGACATCTGTCAAGTTGACGTAATGTTGAGGAAGTCTCGAGTTGAATGGAGTGGTTTTGAAGTATTTATGTTTTTTTAAGGGCTGGTTTTTCATGGACAGATAACTTTTATCTGAGGAATAAAAATAGCGATTTGATATATTTTTATAGATAAGCTGTCAAACCACCTTTTTTATTCCTGAGATAAAAGTTATCTGAACAAATAAATATTTAAAACTTATTAACGAATACAAGTCCATGCGTGTTGAGTCTATCAAGCAATTGTCAGCATAGTGGACTGATGCGGCCAAATATCTGCCACCCTTGCAAGAATGTTTTAAGAGGTAAATGCAGTCCTGAAATGAAGTGTACCTAACTGAATAAACAGGGTGGATTTAGAGTCGATACGGGTATGACCCAGACTCATTTGACTCGGAAAATAATGTAACATGTTTGTGCTCGTAGTTACGTCACAGTTACGTCGCAGCATCGCGAAAAGAGTCTTAAGGTGTGAATATTTTTGTAATTGACACGTCACAGATGCAAATCACCAGCCAGGATATGGTCATAGTGTGTATTGCAGACTATGTTATTCTGGCTACCCATCTCATTCATAGCTCAAGGTAGGTCGTGCAAGACGCGATTGACAAACACATTATTAACTAGTTTGCGATTCATATCCCGGCTCATTGGTGATTTGACCAAACTTAACAAGTTTTTTTGAGTAGCGTCAGCGTAGCGGTTAGATATTTTGTCTAACAAAATTACTAACCAGAAAAATCTCAAAAATAGCACTTGAAAATAGACCGAACTTTCAAAATATTACTTGTAATAAGTCTTAAGCCAAAATCTCTCAGATTTTGACCTACATCAGCCGTACTTACTCCATTACTCGCAATTTTCACCAAACACAAAGTCCCGACCTAACATCTATAAAGATTGAATACAAAAAGCTTACAAAAGAGCTCATTCAATCTCTAAATCTTAGTCATCGAAACTTTTACTGCTACAGATGAAAAAAAAATACGATCCAAGATCATTCTCAGAGTAAGGGGTTATAAAAAAACCGGTCAAGTACGTATTGAATCACGTAAAATGACGGGTTCCGTAATTCAAAATCTTGATGAATATTAAAGACTGGACTTTGATTTCCAGATTTTGAAGAATGAATGAATGTATTTGTTAAATACGACCTTCTTTTTTTTGAAGTCGGTTAGAAAGTATATTTTCTCTACTCAAAAATTTTATGCATATTGAAAAGACACGGTAGGTATTTCTTTATCAATTGCCAAATATTGTTGAGAAGTTCTTCACTAAGCCATGATTGTTTATAAATGTATAATTTTCTTGATTACTTTCCGATGTCACGGTAAGCGCAGTGGCTCAGCGGTTGGACTATTGCGCAGCGTGTCGTGGGTTCCCGCACGGAAAAAATATTTGTATGACCTACAAGAAGTTGTTGCGGGTCGAGTGTTAGTGTATGTGAGTTTCTATATTTGTAAAAGACACCCACCCACACACAGAAGAAAAAGCCTAGTGTAAGGCAATGTCTTAAAAAAACAAAAAAAAAAACTATTATTTTTCAATAGTCTTGTGTGAAAATGACTGTATTCAATATAGAAAGACAGTCTGGTAGGTATGGCAAAAAGTTGTTAAGTTTCCATATGTTGCATTTGACTACGGAACCCCAAAATCGAAAAAGGGATGATTTAATGTTATTGTCTCTGATATTCGTTATTACTTAGGTTTGAACAAAAGATTTTTTCGGATTTATTTCAAGTCATTATTATATATGGGAATTTCTGCATGCCAATGTGTAACGGAAAGCATAGATTTGCTGAATACGGGATTTATGAGTTGGTTCGGCTTTCGTATGGAAATGTCCGTTGCTGAACGTTCAGTTTTTCTGTTGAGTTTGCAATAAAATATTGTTAGTGATCGTTTTTGTAATGGCAAAGTTTTAAGGTACCGATATAATTCTGTCTAGACTGCTTCGTAAGTCTTAGGTCTTATTATTTAGCAAATTGATTTTGGCAAACTCTTTTACACGTCAAAAGACCCTATTTTGAAACTAGATGATGTTTCGTACCTGACTACTCTGAGAAGAAAAATCTGAAACAAACTCAGAGGTCTCAGTCTTTTTTAAAGTCCTGACAATTTTGTATTAGTATAGTGAAATGAGAACCATGCAGGTGTCTGAGTTGATCTTTTAATGAAAGAACCACACAGATTTGAGTGGACCTGTCCAGTCAGTGCAAGCATGGAGCTCAACTCTTAGGTTCGATGCTTAGGTTGGGAAACGTGTTTTATATTTTTTATTAATTGCCACTTATGTTTATGAGTGTACTTTAGGTACTAATCTGCTTTCGCTAAGCATTACCAGGCGTGATATGGTGTTGAATGTGTTGACAAGCTAGGTTCACAACTGGAACTTCTCAATATTACCGATAGTCATTACTTGATTAATTTTTATTTTTTTTGTTCTTTCAAGGCTAGCTAGAGTTGGGTTAGGAGTAGCAGCTTATCGATAAAAAAAACTCACTGCGTCTGATCATAGTCTAATAATTTAATGCGTAAAAAAAAGATAATTAGAGATACTTTAACGATACCTATTACAAAAGAAAAGTAATTTATTCCAATTAAAAACTAAGTTTGATATTCTTTATTACTCCATTATACTTCAAAAAACAGACTGTTAAAAAACTTTAATTAAAAGTCCAACTCGTACATTTTCACAGCCTTTGCTCAACCATGCGAACCAACTATTTTACAATAAACCGTTTAGCCAAAAAGTCCATATTATAACGAAACTAGTCTATTACAAAAGTATAATTAAATTCCATCGAACCCTCTATTATTGGGTCGCCATTTTAACGGTATCCTTTGTCCGCGCATACGATTATGTGAACGGAATTTAAACGAACAACTAGTGATGTGCAATTTGTCGGGTATCGATAGATCGATGATTGTGATAGGTGGGTGGTGGTGGTAGAGGGAAATGTGCATTGTTTTGTTTTGTGGGTTTTGTCTTTCTGGGTAGATTTACAATACATGAAAATAGTACAATAGATGTGTCAAGCGTTAAGCCGATTTTCAATGTTCTGAATGCTTATTATATTTCAGTATTTTCACTATTGCATGAACAGTCAGTTTTCAGTTTTTTATCTGGTAAAATCATCGAATGAGACCCTCCACCACAGGCAGGGCGGGAGGGACTGCCAGACTTGTACTGACTAAAATCCACGGTGTCCTTCAGTAGCCTTTTTGTGTGCCGGAGTCGCGGTCCCGCGACCCTTGTTATCCACCTTGAGGTATAAACCACACAATCGTGCAGCAGCTATAGTTCCAATCACATAACTTAAAACAACTATAAGAATTATCGATAAATACGTTTAACATTCTTATAATAGGGTATTTTACTGCATAAATAAATTGATAGTATATTTAGTCCGTCAGTAATAATATTGAAAAATAATGGACACGTATTTTTTATTTTTTCAAATCAATGAGGATTGACAAATATAAAACGCTTTCAAATTCGGGAGTGGGGGCTTGTGACGTCATTGCACTTGTAAAATTGTACCGACCGAGTGATGTTTTGTGATTCTTAGAAGCGTTGTATCTTCGGTAATTTTGGTTTACGTGACAAAAGAAAAAATACGGGTCTAATATTTTTTTTTGAGTAAAATACCGTGTTGCATTAATATCCATACTATTAATTGCATAAATAAAAGCTCTTTTTAATAAATATTATTAAGAGCAATGTTGGTAAATGCTATGTAAATAAAAATACCGTATGTACTCTTTCAAACATCCTTCTACAAAGTTTTTACTAAAAGTACCACCGGAGACCCACCCCTCGGGTCAAATGACTTGCTTCCTGTGAAACTAGAAGGTAGTGACGTCATAGATAGAAGAATTACTAGCCCAGCTATCTAATGAAGAACAGCTAGTAATTTTAAGTTTGACTAGCGAGTAGGAAAACTTTAGTGACGAAGTAGGAAAGAGATGGAGTTTATATCTCTTTTGTAGACGTTTAGTGTTGTCGTGGACTTGTTTTTATCAATACAGTGGTTCAGATTATATGTTGCCATGTTCGTGGATCAAGCGTGGTTGGAAATTGCCCAAAATAAAGAGGTAATAAAAGAAAATAGGCTATAAAAAAACGGTGGTTCAAAAACCAACTATTGTCGAAAAATTCAATGTACCCAAAGTTGCAATGTTGCGACGTAAAAAAATGTGCTAAAATTATAATCTTTTTGGCCAAAAACTCTAAATTAGTTCAAAAAAATTTTTTTTTTTTGCAATATAACACGCACAAGAAGCTATTATCGATAAAACGATCACAACACTATCCTTTACTTTCCGCAAACACATTTAACCCCGTCTCTGAGCCCATATATCCCGCTTACCCAAAAAGAATAAACACCTGACACCACGTTTCCCTCCAAATCCGTGCACAAATTAATCACACCCTATAACAAACACCATAAATTACACAAGAAACACTGTATTACACAGCAGCAAATTTATATATCCTACCGGTGGGTCGGTATAGTCCCTAGTGAGGCCCACGGCCCAATAAATCCCTCTCCACATATTTTATATTTCCCTGGCACAGTGAACGTGCTAAATTGATATTTACACGCAGTCTTTGTATCAATAAATATAATTTAATGTAGAAATTGATGGTAATGAGTGCTGGAAAAAGTGTTTAGGAGAGCGAACACGCAATTTTGGTTTTGGTAGACCTGGGTAATGAGATTTTTTGTGAAAACTTACATGACCTAATTTGGGGTAATATTTCTGCGTATCTGGCATGGTAATGAATGTATTACTTTCTGAGTTTTATCAAGAAGTATTTCAGTAGAAGTTACAGCTTTTTTTTTTTATTGATAAACTCACGCCGGCGCCTTTTTATAGTGAAGGTAGGCAGAACCCATGTTTTAAATTCAAATAACAGTTAAAAAAAAAAAATATTTAAAAAGTATATTGTCTTTATCAAGATAGTCCATCAGACACACATATTTTTGTTAAAAATAACCTCCAATTTACACTTTTTGACTACGAACCCCAAAAAATGGCACAGCTAATGAAGCTTCATCGCCATCTTTTGTTTCCCTTCTTACTTCTAAACTCAACCTTAAGATGTCTGAGCAACTAATTAAAAGATAATGAAAAAAATGTAAAGCGGTAAAGTATGTAAATTAGTAGCGAAGTGCTTGAGGCCGTAATAAGTTAACAAATTATTGTGGCCAGCTTTGAGATGGCCGGTTCATTTGGATCATCGAGTGCTTTTTACTTTTTTTTTTGTTTTTATGTTGGCAGGGGGAGTGCCGAAAAGTTGGTATCTTTCTATCTTATTATTATTTTCTGCCTCTTTGGAGGCGAGATGTAGAATTAGCTATTCACTAAGGTACTAGCGACACGTGAGCAAGCGGGTGGCGAGTAATGGGCGACTCGCTGCCCGACCATGGACCATGCCCGGGTCGACGGCGCGTTTTGTTCCACGCGCGCATCGAGTGTCAGCAAGACGACGGGGTCCCCCTTTAGAGGGCCAAAGCCTGCCGGGGTCGCGGGACTTATCTCATTACCGACTATTGAAGGACACCGTGGATTTTAGTCAGTACAAGTCTGACAGTCCCTCCTGCCCTACCCTGGGTGGGAGAACTCATTTGATGATTTTACCACGATACAAAAAAGGTACTAGCGATACTAGCCCCCACCGCTCGCGCTGCACGTTCGGACGATATCAAAGTTGCCTCGTCGAAGAGCACAGCGTAGAGTCCAGCGATGATATTTCTTATAGAGAATAGCGTAGCTGGGGCCTTAGTCAAACAGCATTCGACAGTAAGCGACAATCGTTATCGTTCATCAGTCACCAATACATTTTCAACTTTATACCCCAGCGCGTAAAGTTGAAAATCTATAAAAACTGCTAATCGATAACGAACGAAACAAACGAAAACGATCTGTGAACTTCAATAGATTTTCAACTTTACGCACTGGGGTATAAAGTTGAAAATGTATTGGTGACTTATGAACGATAACGATTGTCGTTTACTGTCGAATGCTGTTTGACTAAGGCCCCTGGTTATACAAGCATGCCGGTAGCATTTGACCTTTAAAAATACAAATAGTAAATGACAATAATGTAAAATGTATTTATTTTTGTGTGTATGTGATTAACGGCATGTTATGTTTGGGCGACCAATCTCTATGTATGTAAATGAGAACATGAATTGTGAATTAGTCGAACGAGTTTTTAGAACATAAATCTGCGAAACATGAGACTATGTTTATTTGTGTTTTATGAAGGTTTCGTGGAAATTTATCAAAATAACAGTATGTTGATGTAGAGTCTACACAGGTTTAAAACCAGATATTATACATTTTGTTATAAGGGTATTTGAAATCACCTGCCAAAATTCTGTTCAAAACATAATTTTGTTAATATATCATGGCTAGTACATTTCCATTCAAATTGCTTCATAGTAAGTGCTATCTACGCATTTGATGTTTTACAGTGTTTTTTTTATTAAACATCAAAATGTTATAAATAAACTACGTATAAAATTATATAACCTATACAGTATTAACAAAAATGATATTACTTTTATTGATACTTTCATCTTTAGAATTATACATTATCAACGACTAACGTAATTATCAAATTGTAACTATGCAAGATCGGGGCGGCTTCGCTAGTTTAAAATATAGTGTTGAGCAATAAGCACAAATTTTCGAGTTTCTTTCATAGTTTAACTTTCCATATTAATAGCAATTTTTACCATCATAGTTACAATATTCGTACATCCTTTAACGTTCGTTTACCTAAAACCATAACCATACATACATTACAAGAATGGGAGAAATAATTTGAGTAGCGTCCGCGGAGTGCTACCATCCGTCTGTCCGTACGCGTCCAGCTATATGCCGAGTCTGACTTAAGTTTCAAGCTAATAGCAACTTTATTATTTACTTGATATAGATGATTCTTGATTTAGCCGTAAACATACTGACTGCTCGGTGAAAGTTTTCACAAAATGGATGCAGAACATGGAGAATTCCGCCAAGAAAAACGCGCGTTCGTCCATCTCAAAATGAAAAAAAGAAAAAAAAGCAATTAGTGCAAAGTAATTAGGACATAGTATACAGAGAAGTGTGTATACTGTATAATTAATCTTAATATAAATAAAAGAGTAAACAAAAAAAAACTGGTGGTACTAACAAGCGATTAAGTCACTGGTTATTTTTTGGGGCACTACTGGTAGTAAAGGCGGCAGTACCACGGGCAGTAAATGGATTTTCGCATAATGTAAGCATCGGGTATGATTCAGCAAGGGTTATATCTACAAGCTGAAACTACGGAACACCGATTGCTACGATCCCTACGCATGATCTTTCATCTCGTCAACATTATTACAGCATTTTTTTTATCGTTTTAGAAACATCAAGTGAGTCCTACCACCCAGGGTAGGACAGAAGGGACTGTCAGACTTGTACTGACTAAAATTCACGGTGCCTTTTAATAGCCTTTTACGTTCAAGGTACTTAAGACTTATCGCTTTACCGTGAGTAAAGCGATAAGTCTCGCGATTAACATGCTTACAGCTGGTCAAGGTTCAAAAAATAATATCAACACCCCACTTAAAACACGATACATGCTCCCAATATATTACATGCTCACCCCTAAACAGAACAGATTAAAACGTAACTTAATATTCACTTCAACGCTATGCTCGCACCTTGCGGCATACAAGAATACCTCCAAGACGTGTCTGGAGCACTGCCAACGGAGAGTGCGAGCTTGCATGCCAAAATGGAATCCCCGCCATGTTTGCCATGATAACAAAAAAAAAAGATCGATGCGAAAATTTTAAAATGTACGTTAGTTTTATTTAAATTTATGATTTTTCGCACTTTCTTTTTTAGTTTTTGGGTTATGAATTCGTTTTGTATAAGTTTTTTTTTGCTTTTTTTGGGTGTTGGCTTTATGGGTCTTGCAATTAGATTTGTGTTTGTTTGTTAATCTTGTCCTTGGGCAAGCATACATAGCTTACTTTCCTTACTAATACTATAAATACGAAGGTTTGGATGTATGGATGTTTATTACTCTATATCGTAAGAACGGCTGCTCGGATCTTGATGGATTTGGTTTAGAGATAGGTTATAGTGAAAAATAAATTAAGGCGGTGGATATTAGGCTAGTTGCCCAAAAAAAATGTAATTAGTCCGTCTTTTAAATTATTCAAGAATAAGGGACACTATTTTTTTATTTGTAAATTAGAACAAAAATGACAAAGATTTATAGCCTATTAAAGTTACGTGTGCCTTCACAAATTAAATTTAATGGACTATATCTTTGTTATTTCTTGTTTATTCTAAAAAAAATACGTGTACAATATTTTTATAATCTAAAATACGGGTTTATTGGAATGTAATTATTTTGACCCTGGAAACTATCCTATTATTTGAATTCACTACTGGTGGTGTCACATGGCGTGTTTCAAACATTTTTAGACATTTGATCTCACAGTTTTCAGTCATTACGCAGTCCTATATCAGGGCATATCTAAACTTGACAGAAACCACAGGGAGTCTATAATGCGAAAAAATATGAGCTTCTTACTGACACCATTAATGAACTTCGCACCAGAACCGAAGATTTATCTCAAAGGGAGATCGGACGAATAACGTGCAAGGCCAGGGAATGTTAATAGGCCCGGGGAGGAGCGCATTATCTACGATGAAGTCCCTGAGAAGGCCAGAAAATAAGGTCTTGTTAAAACATAGGGCTTTATTAGGGATTGATGGTTAATTACTGTAAAATAAAATACTAAGGTAATTTATACACAAAATTATATACCAGTTAGCAATCTGACGGGGCCCTTAGGGGGTTAAAGACTGCCAGTGTCGCGGACCTGTCTTATTAGGTATTTTCGATCCCGGAACGTAAAGGGCTATTAGGATACCGTGGATTATAGTCAGTACAAGTCTTACAGTAGGAACTGTCCCGCTTTTAAATCTATAATTTAACTTAGTATTTTTAAGAACTCGTAGAAGTTTGCATTTAGTTATCTTTTGCATGGTATAAAGTTACTTCTTTGATTTAAATAAAAAAGACCTGTCGCATTGCAGAGTAGATCCACTAGAAATAATATGCACTGCAATTCAATGAAACCCCAGTTTAAAAAAAGAACTCATCCAATTCACTAACAGAAAACCTAAAAAAACGAAAACCTTATTAAGAAAATGAAGATTACTCAGCAAGTTCGCTGCTGAGTTCACTCTCTCCATATATCAGCTTCAACCGAGCCAATCTCGAATTATCGTATCGACCGACGGCCCCGCTGCGATCCATTAATCAGCTGATGGGTTGTAGCGCGCAATGTAAAGCGCCCATTACTTTATTGTCTGCCAGGTGTAGTGAGCTTCACCTACACATTTATCATAGTTTTAAGGTAAGTAATGATATTGAGAACTGTTAACGTCATCAGTTATGATAATATTTTTGAATCAAAATTCTCGAGTACGATCACTGGGAACTGGGAACTTGGATATTTATCAAAGAGTTATGATAAATAATGAGATATTAAGAACTCTTTCCATCATCAATTTTATTTTGATAACATTGTTTATTGAAAATTTTAGGGAAAAATATCTGGGAACTGGGACTTGGACATTTATCTAACTTTTAAAATAAATAAATGACATATTAAGAATTCCTTTATCATCTATTATGACAATAATGTTGATTGAAAAGTCTTGTGAGTGAAAAATATCTGGGATCTGGGAACTGGGTTGTGGAATTTAAATGTCATCAGTTTCTTTGTGAAGGGGTAGATTTATCTTGAAAGATGCTATTCTTTAATGGTAGTCATTGTTATCTTTTACTCTTTGACTTCTCTATTTCCGAGTTTTAAGAATTGTTTATTTATGCTGAAGCAAAAATATAAAATATTTAACAAAGGAAATTGACTTTTAAATGTAAAGGTGCTCCCTCCCAGCCGGCATTCACCTGTAATGTAACAACAAGATTTGAACATTTCATCAGTGAGCGAAAACAGTCGAGCATCACAATGTGTACCTTGTATCAAAATCTATACTAAATGTACGCGAATGCTCGCCAATCAGGGAGGTAGTATTGTACTGTAATGCTGAAAGTCGAATCTATAATGTTACACGCGATTGCTCCCGGTGAGGGAGCGCTTTAACGAACAAACGCTAGCAATTTATCGTACCTCAATCTGTAAAACTTTAGCAACCGAAAATGAACCTTTCCTTCTTTAGTAATAAAATTTAAAATCTATAATAGAATGTTGTAGGTTGATGTGCCAGCCTGTACAACCGAACTTAAGAATAATTTTCTGTTCTATATTTTTTTGACAACGGAAAAATCCGTCTAATGCTGTCATTAACAAACATGTATCTGTGACAGTTGACCTTTCACTGAGCCCCTCATCATGTCAGATTATGCTCGAAATAGTCTGATTGTCAAGACTAAATATATTTTCATAAATATGTAATGAAGTTAAGTTTTTGTTTTTTGAATGGCAGGAAAAGGTATTTGTATATTTATTAATATAATTTCTTTCGAGGTTAGGACCGCTAAAGGTTCACTGAAACTGCTATGGATAGATTATGCACATTGTCATTTGTATTTAGGTAACTGTGTAGGTATAGGTCACACTATGGTGTGACCACACACTATGGTGTGAAGTACACTTGCCTACCTAAACCATTGGGTGCTATGGCACCCAATGGTTTAGGTAGGCAAGTGTACTTTATTTTGCATTATTTCAAAATGTGGTTTTTGGGGGAAATTACAGCTAGTGTTCGGTCAATATTTAAAGATAAGCAGCGCTGGTTTAGATTTCTTCAGATTTGCCGTTATTTTGTGCTTCAAAAAGCAAGTAAAGCCGTTGGCCCTTTGACAGTCGTTACTGTGAATCAGAAACTCGAAAGTCTGATTATCAGTTTTGCCAAAGTGTATCTTACCCAGTTATCTATTAGGTTGTAGTGGCAAGGTAAACAATTGGTACCTACGTGTAAGGTACTGATATTCAGCTGCATCTGGTTCGACCGGAGCCGACACCAACATAGTTGGGAAAAGACTACGCAGTTGTAAGTGATTTTTTTTGTTGAAACCGAGACCCATGTTCTAAACCCTGTGTACCTTTCAACCAGCCATATAGTACGTCATGTATTTACGACTGAGAGACGAGAAAGCAAAAAGCACAGGACGACGACTTGCTACAATTCACACCTTTTTTGCCTAAAAAACTTCACAAAAATCCCACTTTTTACATCAAAGCTCCTTTATATACGTAAATTAAATGTATTTGCTAACTATATATTTTATTTTAACCCGTTTAGGGAGTGTGTTTTTGACGTGTAATAACTCGATATGGCGATGAAACGCTGCGAGCATGAAGTTTTTGACAAAAGGTGGTTTTCGTTTAATATATTAATTAATTTATCAAGAAAATATGATTTACTTTTCGCTTTTAGTTAAATGATTAACTTATTACCGGTGTTAGGTTTTAGAAATATACCTAATTTAGAAAATATATACTTTTTTAAATATACAAGCGTTAAATACTATTCGATTTTTAACTAATTTCTTTACTTAATGTTTATAGTACACTTAATAAGCTATAAAATATGTATGGCTGGGTGACGCACTTCTATTATCTATCTAGTCGAATCTGTAAAATATTTTATTTAATTTTTCGGCACCGTTTAGTAAAAATTATGCATGCCTTCAAATTATATCGTATTATACAGTTTAAGAAAAAAAAAAGTTATTTTATCCTCAATATGATACGACACAGATTATAGCTTTCAAATCCAGTTCACCTCATTAGCATTCATGCCTATACTTGAACCATAATTCAAGAGTAATGTGACAAGAGTATAGAGATACAAAATAATCTGTAATTAAGTTATCTCAGCACACGATGCCTCATTAAACTGCCTGAGAGCGGGGCTGTGCGATAGGGTGGCACTTGTAAGTAATTATAATTTAATATTTAAACATTTCTTGTCTTTACTTTTAAATTGACTGATTGGTAAAGATTTTACTATGGGGTATGGTATTGCCCAGTTACTGGGTTGTGGAGGTCTGACAGGCAGTCGCTCCATGTAAAATACTGATATCCAGCTGAATCTGGTTTGAATGGAAGCCGGCCCCAATATAGTTGGGAAAAGGCTAGGCAGATGATGATGGTAAAGATTTTAATATCACACTTATAATCCACAAAGAGTTAGGCAGAGGTCTACTTAATAGTACTTTCACAATTTTGTCAATCATGCTTAAACCCATTTAATAATGTCAAATTATTTTCCAGCTATTTAATGAGCAACGTAAAACAAGCTTGTGCGTGTCAACCCTAGTAATAAACGTACTTATCTATACTAATATTATAAAGCTGAACTGTTTCTTTGGTTGTAAGCGCTAATCTTAGGAAATAATTGTTCGAATCGCAAAAATATTTTTGTTTTGGATTGAAAAAATATTTTTCACACTACTTGCTCGTAAATGTCATATTATACGTCAGGCAAACCTACTGTAAAGCATGACATTATTCCCCCTCGCTCGAGCCGGGAATAATATATGTACTGAATTTCATTATTCCCGTGGGAATAATGTGATTTGAATTTGGAACCTCAAAGAAAACCTTATGAAAACTTTCACCAAGGAGTCGTATCAGTAATGGCGGCCGCTGGCAGCAACAGCTGATCGCTCACAGTGGTGCCAACTTCACGTTCGAAGGTTGTCGTACCACATCAAATTTCAAAAATCGAATTTATTTCCTCGCAGTAGGTGTGAAAAGCAGAGTACGCTCCTCGGGAGTAAAGCTGCCTTGTCTTGGGCTGATTTGAATCCCTCGCTACACTAAGGATTCTTAACTTAATTCCCTCGTTTCACTCGGGAATTAACACTTGAACCTCCTCGCTGCGCTACGGAGGTTCACCCCCAGAATCCTTAGTGTCGCTTCGGGATTCAATACGCCCGTGACGTAAGGCAATGCTTTACTCCCTTGGTGCGTAATCTACTATTATCGAGCAAGGCTATAACATCACGATTATTAGGAGCCGTGGAGCAGGAGTAAAACAGGGATGAACAGTTAATCAATAATTATAATTAGTGCGTGATACGAGTACCTATACTAAAATAAATACGGTACCTGACGTAGAACTGGCTGATCACTGAATATTGGCGATCTAATAATTATGTGAAGAAAATTACTTTCTTTATCCCCTAGGGAGATATTCTTACAGAAGGAGGATAAATATGGAGGCTGGCTGTAATGAGATGAATCATAATGCGCAGATAGTACGTGATTAATGGGTTCGTAACTCAGGAGAATGCATTCTTATTATGGAAGGAAATTGATTCTGTGTAAGCCAAAGATCGGTCTAATAAGTTACTGTACAATATACTAGCTGTTAACAGTGGCTACGCTCGTGCGAAGTTATTATAAGAGTAATTTAAGTACAAGGATAAATGGTATATAAAAAGGATAATTTGTATTTTACTTACAACGAACTTGAACGTACTTGAGGGCACTTATTGTATGAAAAAGTGCGTCTAGTGTACGACCGAGCAACTACTTTTTTCCATCAAATTAACATCAAAGTTCCCGTTTGCTTTACGACAACGTGAAAGTCGTTCTAGGGCCTCTGGTGTCCCGGGTCGACGGCGCGTCGTGTTCCACGCGCGCCTCAAAGACCGTCAGCATAATGACGAGGCGGGTCGCGGGTCTTATGCCATCACCGTGACCCCGGAACATAAAGGGCTATTGAAGCACACCATGGATTTTAGTCAGTACAAGTCTGACAGTCCCTCCCGCCCTGCCCGGGGTGGGAGGCCTCATTTGATGATTTTACGACGTAAAAAAAAAAAAGGATAAATGGTATCTTATGTGTTATTCCAGACCTTAGATTATCTTTGAGTCAAGTTGTATCAAAATATTCTTAGCTATGCTAACGCGATTGAGTAATAAAATATCCTATCGCATTTATAATCCTCGCAATTATGTTCCCACTGCTGGGACACAGGCCTCTCTAAGAAAGGAGTGGGCCATAATCCACCACGCGGGCCCAGTGCGGATTGGAAGATGTCACATATCTTTGAATTTTTGGTTCTAGGACATGCCGGTTTCCTTTCGATATTTTCGGTGGTGATGAAATAAATTACACAAAGTAATGCGCCTGGCGGGGTTCGAACCCACGAACAACTCGTAAGTCGGGACCGATACCACTGGGCCACCACTGCTCCATTTATAATTACTTAGAATTGTAGGTACTATTGGCTTTTATTGTTCTAATTATTTTTGCTTTATGCCAAACGATAATAAGATGAATAATAAAATACAATAATATGCTAACATTAAGCGAATTTTAACATTAAGCTAATTTCTTCAGTATCGCGGCTGTATTAACAAACATTGAACTCAGATACACAAACATCCAGACCTCGAATAACTAACTGATAGACCGAACACAATCCTAGACTTATTTTTGGCATGGAATAACAGACAAGACCTGTTTATTTTTGGCAAATATATGAGGTTATTTTTATACGTTTCACTAAAACCTTAATAAGTAAACATTATCTTTAACCTAAGGTAAAAAAAATATCTTTTTCGCGGTAAAAATAAATACAGATACAAAAGCCGATTCTAGGGATAATATTTTCTTATAGAGCTGTCACTGAAAGATCTATTTTCAGACTTACGAGTTCTCCCTTTATTCAATAACATCGCGTTTCCGTAAAACGAAGTGACATCCGACCTCCCGTCCCTCTCCAACCTGGTTTTCTAGATGTTTCTATCTAAATAAATCTCTAAACGCTTTCAGTTACAACGCCCCCGGGAAATTGGGGAGATCTGGGGTATTTTGTAGTCCTCACCTTTTGGGGAGAGGGAACAATTTGGAATTCATTCTTGTCTTTTTTTTTTCTTTAAAGAAACACGTGGTCACGGGACTTATTTCATTACCGTGACCCCGGAAAATAAAGGGCTATTGAAAGATACCGTGGATTTTAGTCAGTACAAGTCTGACAGTAAATCACGCCCTGCCCGGGGTGAGAGGACTCGTTTGATGATTTTACCACTTTATAATTCTGCACTCATGTTTTACAAAATAATTATCTTGTATCTTGTACCACGTAAAAAAAAAGAAACACGTGTTTTTAGTTATTATTTTTTTCATTTAAGTGTTACTGAAGCAGTTATAAAATTTTCGATGATCCGTCATAAGACGTAGGTCATCAAAAAATAAGGTGGAAACTATGACTCTTTGTCAAAAACATGTGATCAAATATTGCAGCAATTATTGAGATTGTTTAGTGAGATTATGTAGAAAGGTACTGAGATTTGAAAGCAACGCAAATAGCTACCGAAAGTACAGGGTGGTGAGCAAGAAAGACTCGTTTGACGATATTTAACCCCAAAAAAGGGCAAAGATCTAGTAACAGTAATAAAAACGCTTCAAGACGAATAAAGTCATTTTTCTGTTCACATAATATTCCATATAAACAAGCGCTCTATGTAAATAAATGTAGAGCTTTAAGCAACAAATTTGATCATGTCACTATGATACATAAATTGCTATAGAGGCAGTAAATTTTATGAGTTGTAGTGAGCAATTTACTTGGCCTATAAAATACTGACAGCTATCACGATAGCGTGTAAAACTCAAGAAGTGAACTGCTAACATAAATATGCGATCAGTTCTAGCAAAAATATACTATGTTTATTTCATATTTAACCCTAGCTTTTTATGCGGTTTTCGTACTTCTTTTTCGAACTCTTAAAGGACTTACCACAAAAAAAAAACATCTGTTGAACACTTGTCTAAATAAACTGTAAATAACAAATCGTCGGGCATGCGGGCGGCGAGTAAAGGGCAACTCGATGTCCGATCATGGACGATGCCCGGGTCGACGGGGCGTCGTGTTTCACGCGCGCCGCAAAGAGCGTCGGCATAATGACGGGACCCCCTCACAGAGGGCCAAAGCCTGCCGGTGTCGCGGGACTAATTCCATCACGGTGACCCCGGAACATAAAGGGCTATTGAAAGACACCGTGGATTTTAGTCAGTACAAGTCTGACAGTCCCTCCCGCCCTGCCCGGGGTTGGAGGGCTCATTTGATAAATTTACCACGTAAAAAAATGTCAAATCGTCATTTCACTTTGATATAAGGTTCGTTTTGCAGTGACACTTTTTTTATACAAGTGTTCAACAGCTGTTTAAGTTTTTGTAGTACGACGGTAGGTATACGTCTTAACTCAGGTTATGGTCTCTTCGAATCGTGCGGACCATAGCCTTCTTCGGGCCTGTGTGGCCTTGTGCATGCAGAGGCCACCGGCAAAGGTGGTCGCATGCCAGAGGGCTATGGCCATTCGGATCATCCGAGTATACCGCACGATCGCCGGCGAATCGTCCAACCTCCTTGGCGCGTTGTCGCCATTTTATTCGCTTATAATATTATTAGGAAACAGGTCCTTGATGAGGGATTACTATGCATGCTTTGAAGTATTCAAGTTAATTAATTTGTAATTTAAAAGTTACAACCTGTCAAAAATGTACCCCAAATTAAAATTTAAAAAGTACAGTCTTTAATTTAAAAATCTTTGAGGTAAAAAAAAGTGACGTGCATTTTAATTACTTAAAAATAATCCAAAATGCAAACGTTTTTTTTAACAAAAAACACGGTCATCTTACACCCCAGCTTACTCCCTAGATGACATTTAAAAAAAATATCTTAATACCCTCTGCAAACACCTTAACGAGAACATCCCAATAATGTTTAATTAATTACAAGTGCCTCATTTTCCCCAACACAATCTCTACCTTAGTATTAACGTTGTAAAGTACAATTTTGCCAAACAAGTTGAAATTGAAATTTAATTGGTATTTGCCTTGTAATCTCTCCAAGGTTCTGTTGAGACGCAATCTTTAAAATATTAATTGAATCTGTTAATTTATGGAAATATTTATTTTGGTCATTTTGGAGACAATATGTATGAATTTTAAGGAAATTGGGGAAGATTCGAAGTCTGGTTAGATAATTGAAAGATTTTTTTTATTATTTGTTTTCAGGGCAGTACTGGACATTATACAACGTCATGATATTCTCAAGAGGGCAAAAAATATGTAATAAGTTTAACCATCAGTTTCGAGGTGCCTGACACGAGTACCTACTAAACAAAATGTGGTAGAAGATGGAAGTACTGTTTTAAAAAGAAAATTCTTCGGAATGAAGTCTAGAGATAACTATGTTACTTCTGGCGGTTACCAAATCAGGCATGTGACAATAATTTTGAGTGGTTAGGTAAGTTTATTTTAATAGGTTCTTTATAATGCGCATAATATAAATTACTGAATTTACCATGTAGAAGTTATAAATAGGGTGATATAATATCCTTTTTCACATTAGACGATAACGGTAACAACACGACATCGGTAGTTTCATATATTTCTTGGAGAAATGAGCGACGAAAACGATATGTCAGTGTCGTGTCGTTACTGTTATCGTCCAATATAAAAGTGCCCACTAGGTCGTCAAATCACGTCTTCTTTCATTCAAATTATTTAACAGCAGTTCGGTGAATCAACTGCATAGATATAATACTTTATGCAATTGTTTCACAATTTGAAACTCAGTATCACTATCAAACACCTTAACCCTGCACAGTTTCACAATCTAACAATCAAACTTGTACCGCAGATCAAATGGACCCCGATAGTTAAGGAAGCGGGCGCAGGGTTGACTGTAGATAACGTCCAGAGACAGTTAGTGGCTGACTATTGTGCACTGCATCGATAGGGTTAGAGATCTAGTGATTAGAGTTCAAACAGAGTGAGTTTGAGTGAGTGAGTGAGTTACTACTTGATGACTTGATTATTATAAATGCACATTGGGCAAATCTACAATTGGATTTGCTGCAATTGAGCAAATCAAATATATGCCAATATTTGGTTTCTATTGGAGGAGACAGTCGTTTGTTTTCAACAAGAAACATTTACATTTTGTGTTATTTTTCTTGCTCTCATTTTACTTGCGGTTGGCATAACGCGATTTCATCTTCTAATTTCCCCTGTCAGACGTCACGAGTCCTCATTTACACATTTTTCTTCCACATTGTTCCTCACACAATGTATCCATATTTTCATTGGTGTTTTTTTTTATCGTGGTAAAATCATCTCATGAATCCTTCCTCCGTAACCAAGAGGGACTCTCAGACTTGTACTGACTAAAATGTTCCGGGGTCGCAGGACCTCGCTACTCCCGCGATCGCAGCAGGCTTTGGACCTCTAATTTTTTAGGTGTTTTTCTTCGCCATTTAAAACATTGCATTTGACCGTCTCGTCATTCCTTACATCTATTTCAAGGGGTACGTATTAAAATACCGAAATTTAAAAGACCGAATTTTAAAATACCGATGGACGGAATCCCGAAAATTGAAACGCCGAATGGTTGTTTGGTCGAAAGTTTTAAATCTCGAAAGTTCATTTGCCCGAAAGTTTAAAATCCCGAAATTTAAAAACCTGGAGTTTAAAATGCCGTAAATTTCCTTCACAGGAGCAAGTCGACGGAGCCCCGCTCCGCGGAGCTCCTACTTCTGCGTGGTTCAAAAAAAAAATAACCACGAAGAGGATGGCGGGGTCTTCCAGACCCCGCCATCCTCTTCTAACCTAAATTGTCCGAGTCAGGGTGCCAGCAAGACAAGAGAGGATGGCGGGGTCTGAAAGACCCCGCCATCCTCTTTGTGGTTATTTTTTTTTAACCACGCAGAAGTAGGAGCCCCGCGGAGCGGGGCTCCGTCGACTTGCTCCTCCAAAAACCGAGGTTTTAGATCAAAAACATAACGACTATCGGCATTTAAAACTTTCGGTATTTTGAATTTCGGTGTTTTGGACGTCGGTATTTCAAACATAGGTATTATGAACTTTCGGTATTTTGAATTTCGGTGTTTCGGACGTCGGTATTTCAAACATAGGTATTATGAACTTTCGGGATTTTGATACGTACCCATTTCAAGTATACTAAAGCAGGATCAAGAAATCATTATGTACAGAAATTACCGTTTAATTTTCAACATTGACAAACTTTATTAAAATTCTCAGCACGAAAATAAGATCACAAAAGAAACTAAAAGTGACTAACACTTAAAACCATTAATGTCGGAGAAAGCAAAAACAAAACGTATCGCTAAACAGGCGAGAGAAAACAATTTTACAACATCATAAACAGGAGTTGTTCGCAAAAAGTGGACGTGAAGGCTACTGTGGATATCTTTACGGACTTTTTTCGCAGGATATTTTTTTTTCTTTACCAGATTTTATCGCTAAGTTTCTGATAAAGCTTTTGTTGAATTTTTTTTGGTACTTTATTTTAGTTTAGTGTGCTTTGGTGTGTGTTCGTGTACTTGGATTAGATAGTAAGATACAATGCTCGTTTTTTTTTAGACCGTACACAAGATACCAGTTTAGTATTTGTAAGGTTGTTGAGGGAAAAATAGTTCATAATAGTTAAGGTAAAGGGTTTATTGTTAATTCACGAAATATGTAGGGAAAATCTGATGTATGGCAACTTAACTAGAAAAAAGCGACTTAATAACAACAAATGGAACACAACGCAATTCATGACATAAATTGAGCGGATATATGGTCGTGGAAGCCGTGAGAAGTAAAAAGAGTAGAGGCAGCCCTTCGCTCAGGAGTGAGACACTATGAGCTGATAATTATAATAAGTTGAACCTTACTATTCCTGAAATTTGTCACAACGTTATTGTATCAAACCATAATATAAAAAATTGGAACAATTTGAAGATCCAACTGTTAAATAAAGTGTCTTAGCAGTGAACTTAGGTAACTAGAATATAAACGTAGATTTAGTTAGTTTAAATAAGAAAATTGGTGTCTGTCGATTTTAATTAAAAATTAGCTAAAAATCAACAATTTCGAAAAATATCAAAAAATGATCCCAAAAAAAAAACAATTGTTAACAAAGAAAAAAACAAAATAAGATTTCAAAACAAATTCCTTTATCCAAACAAAATTATCTGACACTTACTCTAAAAAATATATTGCCATAATTTAACGGTAAACAAAAATGGCTGCCAGGAAACCATTTTAACTTACTTGTTGGCGTTTTTCTTTGATCATGCCTTGTCAAAGACAAATTACCGGTAGGTTCGTATTTTGACATGCTCTTTGATGTGTTTCCCTGTTACATAATATTAGTCTATATTCCAATATGAAGTGGGTAAAATTAAATTTACCGGAAAATTGAAGGCTATTTATAAGTATTTTGTTAAAGGGAAAATGCCTTTTTGAAAGCTTTTTTCTGTTCCGTTTTATCCGTTATTGATTTAATTATGCTTTCATTTTTGTCAATAAAGGATTTGAGTGGGTGACAGAATTCGTCCGCGTCCGCACTAATTAAAACACATTTCACTTTGCGTTATACGGATTTGAATGTTTTTTTTTAATTCGGGTTGTCATATCACAAACGCGTCTATACAAGGTTGGGGTTTAGGAATCTTTTCTCGCATACGTTTTTTTCTTTTTTTTTTACTCTATTATGGGAATATTTCTCATATATGTCATAGGTGCGTTTAAAAACATAGAAACTTACATACACAAACACCCAGAACCGAAACAACTGTTTGCAGATCATACAAATATTTGTTCCGTGGGGGGATGGAACCCGCGGCACGCTGCGAAGCAGTCGATCGCTCAAGCACTCCGCCAACCGAGCCGTCTAACTATACTATACTATATCCTCGTTTGAGCTGTGGCAAGGCAAGTTTGGTTATCTCGTCTCAAAGGGCCGTTTAAGGTAGTAACTGAGAGATTGGTTGCTACACTGCGTGTTGCGAATTCGATTCCCGCATTGAGAAAATATTATACAATCTATAGGTATTTGTTCCGGGTTTTGCTGATTGTGTATGAGAATTGGATATTTGCAAACGTACCCACGGAATAATTGTATTATAATGTTTTTTAAACCGTTCATATACTGCCAATGAATATGGTTATGGTTGCAATGTATTTTTTTTGTTTATTCTGTATTTGTAACCCACAAAGCTCAACGAACGTCCAGATCCATCAACGACCCAATTGCTACTGCCCAACATTATTCGATATAGCCTCACTCGGACTGTCCCAACCGTAATAATGGTCACCCCACAATAGTTTGCGCTCGTTAACACGGTATTATTATAGTCCTTTGTTTTCTACCAAGAATTGTTGTCACAGTAGTAAACAGTGAGTTATTCGGGAAACAGTTTTCCTGTATCTTTTGTTTTTGTTGTTTTTTGAAGGTAGAAATAATGAACTAAAGATAACTAAACCATAGTTATTTTTAGTTCATTATTAGGCAACATAGTATTTTTTTAGCCTGCTAAAATCATCAAATGAGTCCTTCCACCCAGGGCAGGGCACGAGGTACTGTCAGACTTGTATTGACTAAAATCCACAGTGTCCTTTAATAGCCCCTCCATAAAACCTTTACTTTGGTTTATTTTACAGTCGTTATTGTCAGTTCACACAGAAACGCGACTCGGCGCATCGTGACGCTACGATAATGCAAATGTGTATCTTATCGTGTAGTAAATAAAGTTACATTTTGAGTTGCTATTAAAGTGCGAAAGGTGTATCTTTTCGCGTAGGAAATAGAGTAAAATTTTGAGTGACACTATTGAAATGTGCACGCAGCGCCGCGTCTTGGTCTGAGCTGACCTTTATTTTCAAAAGCGACTGTATTCTTTTGATCCTGTGTGTGACATTTACGCGAGATGATTACCGAACAACCTTTCTTTTATAAGTTAATCAACATTTTAAGAAAACAAGTAATGCCGTTTATAACCTACTTAACATATAGAAGAAAACATTCCGTTCCAGACGTAATTCGAAGAATACTTATTTTAAGAATATGTTATTTTAATATTATATTTCAAGTTCTCAGTAGAAACCTACGATCAGTTTGTTACCCGATAACGAGCCTTGATTATACGAAGCTTATTATTAGGCTAGTTATCTGGTTACATGATAAAACTAATAACATAATAATTCGCTAAATTACTGCTACACTAGTTGTTGTCATCGACTTTGCTTGCGTTAATTTTGAATTTAATAATCAATTCGGGTTTTACTCTGCAATTTGAGGTCGTAAAGGCTAGGCAGAGTTATCTAAGGATTTTTTCACATGTGCACCATAAACAAAAGATGTGAGGAAATAAATAGTAGATTAATTGATACCAAAAATGTTAATTGCAGGCAGGTTTTTTTATCTTTAAAATTATCTGGCGTTTCCTATTTTTACAGCCATAGCTTTCTATTATCAATCTCACAATAAGGTCTTTGACTAAAAAACGAAACTAATTATTCCGTCAGTTCGATTATCAAAAAAATTTTTGACAAGTATTGTTTCTTTTGTTACTTAAACCAAAATTGATGAAGATACGACGCTTCTATAACTGGCAATACGTTACAAGCTAGTAGTAGCTAGTATTTACTTGTACAGAGCCCTTAGCACGAGTTTTCAGTATTTTACTTTACAGAGTCTTTCCTGTATTTACAGCGTTTCTTGTATGGAAAAATGGAACAGCGCCTTTGGTGTGCTTCTACCGCCAAGAAATATGCATTGATAACAAAAGAAAAAATATGTATAAAACTGATGGAATAAATGAGGATTGCAATTTATGAATACTTTAAAAATGTCTATTGCTAAAATCCTCTGCAATTTAAGATAACTTCGCAAACATTAGAGCTTCACAGATATTGCCATAATCGTCGACCATGATGCCCCATCGCAAGGGTCAACACCATTTTACGTTCCTTCACTATATATTACCCTTTATTGCGACGTTAATGCGTAGGGTATAAGCAGTTTAGCAGGTAGTTAGTTCTCGTCGATGTTTCTTTGTTAAAAGATTAATGGTGTGATAAATTCTTTAGGAGGCTGTATGGTTAAGTATCTTTTGTGTTCTGTTTTGGGATGGGCAGTAGCGTTAGTAATGAAATTAATGTTTTTTTTTGTTTATGACGTGACGTCGTTTCTTGCACATGTTGGTATAGTGTTGGGCAGTAGGATACTCTTTCTTTAGTTTTAGTTCTCATAGTTTTTTGATGTGGGTAAAACGCAGGGGTATATTGGATCTGTCGAGGTCGCGGCGTTGTCTTAAAGGGCCGGTGGCCCCTGGAATAGAAAGGTAACGGACGAAACAGGGTTGATTTGTAAGGGTTTTATTTAGCTTGCTTTGCGTGTTAGACAGTACAGTCACTGATAATCCCTTTGGCCCCATTCAGGGCTGAAGGTCTCATTTGATTTTACATCCCAAAAGATGTGGACATGACCAATAACAATTAAAATATTATCCTTGATTTGTGGTAAGATTTTCCGGAGTTTGTATTTCAGTCCTGTTGATTGGGATGTGTTCGTCACTGGATATTATAGATCCCTAAGGTACATGGTACTGAATTATAAGTTATGGGTTGTAAGTACTAAAGATGTCGTAAGAAAACACAAGCTTAATACTCCTTATAGTAAGTAATTAAGCGACGACGAAAATACATTTTTAATATGAAACATAAAATCTTAGGAAGGTATAATATTTGTTAGAGAACGAAGTCAAAGGATATATCTAGTTATCTTCCGTCTCGAACAGATACCTAAAACTAAGATAGAATTTACTGCGACTCCAATATTATTTTATGATGATGAGAAACGAAAACGGATTCCACTTTATTATTATTGGCAAAGGGCAAAGTTCGAACAAAGAGATATTTATTAAAATTCTTAATCAATATTCATTTTATGATGCGATACTCCCAGTTGTCATCCATGCGTCATTCTCATTTATTATAAAGGCGAAAGCTCCAATCTTCGCTCAAGAAATTATTATTCTCGAAAATGTTCTTGATTAAAAATATTTGTCTTCCCAATCAACGTTGTAACACCATTCATTAACTACAACGTCAATCAACACAATTTATAAAGACAAAACGCTGCAATTGAAACGGGCAAAATAAACTCTAAGAAGAATCTCTCGGGGGACAAAAGAAACTGTTACATTCTACCCGACAAAACGGACCAGGGAGGTAGAGCTGGCGTTCTTTAGGCTTTTCTTATCCGTTGGTTGTAGGGGAGAGGTCTTTTTATAGTGGTGGCAGTCAGAAAAGTAGACAATGGGTACAGACATTAATAACTTTCTTTGTTTCCGTACTCGGTCCAAGTGATGAGTGTTCAAATTAGGGTACCGAGGGGTTTTTGTTAGAAATATTTTATGTTTTTCGTCATTATTTTTCGAATATATCCCCCCTAGTTGTTTTTATATCAGGTGTTTCGAGATTCATGGTGAAGGAAAAGGTGGGCTGTAGTGATTTGTCGTTTGTTTGTTCTTTTGGTCGGCTTGGAGTGGATTCTTTGTTTGTTCTCGGAGATGAGAGTACTTCCTGAAACAACATGGGAATGTTACGTGGTGCTTATACTCTCGAGGGGTTTGGTAGTGTTGTAAGAAAAATAACATTCGAAAGAAGGTTGCTAAGATCATTTATATTTTGCGACCAAGAATGCTTGTAACAGTTTTAGATTTAGGAAGACCTTATTTTACCATTGCTATACATATTTTTAAATTCTAAATTGCAAGCGAAGACGCGTGCAAAAGCTTTTATTTTATAATAAAATGTTCTGTAATTGAGATAAGAGCTTCTTTTGTATTAAAAAATAAAGAAAAATAACAAATAAAATTATGCTACAGTACCAGACACGAGATAATAACTTGTGAAAGTACTGCAGTTACACATTCCAAAGTGTAGATCTCTATGGAAAGAAATAGGCAAGAATAGTTTCCTGCAAGAAACTCCATGGTTGTAATAATATTTTCGTGTGTTTATGCTGTCGTTATCACATATTAATATGATAACGACGGCATAAACGTATGTAATAACGATATAAAAACGTGCTCGCTAGAAGTGTCCACAGTTACATGAAACTAAAAACATTCCTAATGAAAACAAACAAATAAAAAATAACGGATGAATTGTTAAGCAACACACAATCTAAACATCAAAATCAAACGTACGTGTTTCATATTACCCGCCGACCGCACGGCCAATGAACTCGCATAAATCCACCTCCCCATGAAAGAAGAATGCAGTAAAAAGGATGCATGCAAACAAATAATTCCACCATACACTCATTCATTTTTATACCCAATGAATGAACGAACGAAGACAATGAACGAAAAAAGAATGGTTCAGTGAACAGGAGTCACATTCAGTTACTCTTCCATAAATAAAATTAAAATTTCGTTCCAGAGGGAAAATTAAATAAGCCTGAAAGTTTTGCTTTGCGAGTACTGAGTTTTTTGAAGTAAGCAAAGGCACGTATGTGGAAGACTGTGGAGGAAGTATGTGGGGTATGTATTCGGACTAATAGGAGCTATTTTATGAACTTTTTCGGAATTCGTTGAAGTTAGGCAGGCTGTGCGGCGTTTTACTCTCTTTTTACTCCCTTTGCTGTGAGATTTCAGTCGATTTTTACCTTATCGTTTGATTAATAATGGTAATCAAAGGAGTATTTAACCGACTGAGCCAGAAGGAGGGTTATTTGATCCATTTATATATTCAGTTTATTTACTATCAGCAACAGTAAAAGTAAATCTGCATGAAAACCAAATATAGAAACACATAAGCGCCAACGCTATTTACAACTGCGCAGTTTTCAGTTGGGATTCAAGTGGGTGCCCTATCTGGAATATCTCATTCATATGGATCAATTTGTATTTGAGGAAAAATTATGTAAACTCTCAATATAGATTTAACCTTCAAAAGTCTAAAAAAAGGTTTTGTTTTATCTTACCTTAAAATAGCCGATCTAAAATGAAGAAAACTTTTTGTTTTTCTTTAAAACGAACAGAATCGTAGTATTTATAGTTTGAGCATCAGCTTTTATTAGAATCATAATAATACACCTACATATTTGGGGTCTTTTTAGTTGTGGTAAAATAATCAAATAACTCCTCCCACCCAGGGCAGGTCGGGAGCGACAATTAGACTTGTACTGACTAAAATCCACGGTCATCCTTCAATAGCCGGTTACCTGATCAGACATTCCCGCCATTCCGATATGCTTAGGCCCTTTAAGGGGCCCCCGTCAGATTGCTGAACACGACGCCTCTTCGACCCTTGCATGGTCCGTGATCAGACGCCGAGTCACCATTACTACGCCATCCACATGCCAGCGCCCCTACCGTGGGCGTCTTCCGCGGCGGATATAAGGCCTGTAATTTTATAACATTGACAATTAATTCCACAAAAAAAAACAAAAACAATTCTTTTCTATCACGGTAAAATGCATCAAAGTAAAACAAAGGCTTCCGTACATTACATTACGTGTATTTCCCTGACAATAAACCTCACAAATTCAGTAGAAATATACGCGAAGGGGAGCTTCTTAGTACACGATTACATGAATAAGTGAGCAGGTATCATTGGGTAGCACTTAGGGTAAATAAAATATTATTTTTTATAGGGCAACCCCTTAATAGTGGGCTTGTTCGCTGAGGGATGGGAGAAAAATGTGTCTAAAGAAGGATTTATTTTGAAAAAAAATAATGTAATAACTAGAAGATCGGCTCAACGGTGAGAGGTTTGGTATCCGCACGAAAAATATATTTGGATAGCCTATGGATGGTTATTCCGAGTCTGGATATTTATGTATGTAAATTGTGTATATTAATGACCCAAAGAACCTATTGTACAACAAAAATGAAAACAGATGTCCTTACTTTCGTCAAGGATAAATTTTTGGCATTTAATGCTGTTGAACTTAATTGGTAAAATATCTACAAACTCTAAGGAATATCTGCACCCGTTACTTTTTATAATTAAGTTATTTAATGAGGTTTATGTAGATTTAGGTAACATTCTTCAATTCTTGCAACTGACAGCAAATTTTAGCTATCGGTTGTTGCCCGAAACTAACACTTGGGAATGTTGCTCTGCAAAAATGAACTTAGATGTGGATGCATCAGTAAACAAATTCCTGAATTACTCATCGGGGATTACAGGGCTGATATTACAATACATAACTGACACATTACAATACTTTGTCATATATAACAACAACAGGCACATAACTAACCTTCCTTTTTTATAAAGTGGCCAACATTACCAACATTCCGTAAATGCGCCAGAACGTGAGGGAAAAGAGAATAATGTACGAGTAAAAATATTTTATGGTCCCGGTAAACAGGTTGGTCCCGGTAAGTGTGTTGGTCCCGGTAAATATGTTGGCCCTGCAATAATACTCGAGGGCGCAATAAGATCTCACGTTATGTTGCTTCTACCATTTCTGCGTGATAATTTTTCGTGAGTCGGAGGAAAAATATGAAATGTGTTTAATGAGGAATGGGTTGTCTTGAACGAATGTGTGTATTATGTGGAGATGTGGGTAATATGTTAAAACACAATTACTTAATGTAATGTTTTTGATGAAGTTTTCTTTTGTTATTTTAACAAAATAAGCTAAAGAAGATAAGACTCTTAGATGCAATCTTTACAGTCGGGGCCCATTTTATGACGTAACTATTTGCGAAGTTAACTTCTTCTGTTAAGTTCCTGCACGGAATTAATAATTGTATCGTCTACAGGTAGTTTTTTCGAGTCGAGCTTTTTGTGTATATACTACAAAAATTAAATTCATATTTAATTTTTGTAGTATATGAAAAATCTAAGTACGAGGTAGTTTATATAAAACAAGATTAAAGTTACACAGTTAGCCTTCACGCTGTTAATATAAGTAGGTAAGATTTTTGCAGTGATTAACGACTGTGGCAAGCGATCGACTACTGCGCCGTATCTGAATGTCTTGGGTACGATACCAGCACAAAACAAATAATATTTTTATGATCTACAAGTAGCACTTCTGGGTTTGACTGTTAGTGTAGGTGAGTTTGACTGTTTATAAACGTACCCACGATACGGGATAAATTCATAGTCTGGGGCAACGCATTTTTTTCCCAAAGGTATCAAAATGTCAAGAAATTATCTATGTGTTATGGTGCTTTAGACCCTAAAGGAAGATCTCACCTATTTATTAAGTCTAAGTTTTATCGTAACGATAACCTAACAGCGACCACACCACCACTTGTTACCTGTTTGGGGTTGCCATAACCATTCCGCCATGTGTCGGCTCCCAAATTAACGTAATCACGGTGTTACCTACAAAATTACAAGTCTTTATGTAATGGGAAAAGTAATTATCACTGCTGGTAACATTGTTGAATTTATGAGGCTATCCTTACTTGCATACTTAGTCTTAAAAATTTAAAAATTGTGCATTCAGTGTGCATGTCGTTTGTAGATTCCGGACAGCTACATCGCGTCGTAGCCGATTGCTACGTCGTAGCAGCTGCTACGCCTTAGCCGTTTGCTACGTCGTAGGTGCCTGCTACGTCGTAGCCGTTTGCTACGTCGTAGCTGCCTGCTACGTTGCAGCTTTTTTGTTGATTTGTTTGTTTTAAATAATGTGCAATAATTAAAAGCATTTTAATTTAATTTAATGTAATGTTCTCATTGAATAATACACCTGAAATTTCATTGAATATGTTTAAAAGGTAATGTTAAAATACACATTACAAAAGTTGACTTAACGCATGAATGAAGCCGATCAGCTTAATACTTTAATCATCACTATTTTACGTACACACAACGATATAATAAAAATAATTAACAACGATTTAATTAGTATTTCATCGTTTGTAGTACACTGAAAATGAAACGAATAACAATATTTTCCCTGGAATTACAACATTCCCGATATGCCAGGAAATTATTGGTAATACTCGCGCACAATACTTTTTTCCGGGATATTTGTGTTAACATAATAATGCTTTTTCCATGTATTTTATTGTTCTCTTATAAATTCTTATAAAGGCATTGTTATGGCTGATTGATGGGATTATTTTACCAATATAATATATATTTAGAAAGGTATGGAATCGAATTTATGATATGTTTTGTATAAAAGAATTCTGGTCATATTTTCTTTTTGTTATTTTTTTTTAGGTGTTACCGTATTGGTTAGTCTAAGTAATGCTGTTTACATACGAGGCCAACGAAGGCCAACTAATATTCAGCATGGTTGTAGCAGTGGCTAAGCAATCGACTGCTAGGCAACGACTCACGGGTTCGATCTCCGCACAGAATAAATATTTGTATGATATGCAAGTAGTTGTTTCGGGTCTGGATGTTTGTGTATGTGAGTTTCTATGTTTGTAAATGAACCCACGATACAGGAAAAAATTCCTCGTGTAAAGCAACGTTTTTAAAACATCAATATATATATTTTCTTTATTCTCCAAAATATAGACAAAAAAATATTCACAACAAAATCTAAAATACGGAACTAAGCCGTGATGAAAAGAAACACGTCAATCACAAAAACAAAAAGCTCCAAGAGAAAAAAAAATGTAATTCACGTTCCTAATACTGGCGTCGTAAAAACATCCCATAGGGAAGTCGTTTATGTTTTAATTACCCCCTAAGGCATTTGTCCCATTAATAGCTAGTAATTATTGCCCATCTCGCACAAGGTTCTAGCTTCACATCTTAGGCTCAATTGTTATTGGGTTTTACCGTATGGGAATAGCTCAGTTTCTAATAAGAAGAAGAAGTGTCTAATGTTTGTGACGTAATATAAATTGTTTTTTTGAAAATTGACAATTGGAACTTTGACAATTTCCAATTGACAATTTTCAAGGAAAAAAATAGTTTCTTCTTCGCACACCAGAGGCGCTGTTCCATTTTTTCATACAACAAACGCTGTAAATACTGGAATGACGCTGTAAAGTAAAAGAGTGAAAACTCGTGCCAAGGGTGCCGACGGCCGGGCACGCCGCAATAGCGGCGATAAGACCCCTC